>VWZS01008898.1:89459-232221 GCA_013397075.1 Rhabdornis inornatus | reverse complement strand
AAGGGAAGGGAAGGGAAGGGAAGGGAAGGGAAGGGGTGATTCTATTTCTCTACACTGAAACATTTCCAGACAGAATCTTTATTTTCCAAAAGACAGTTTCTGTTCTCATAATGGATTTTTCTGAAGGGACTTAAACTTAAGAATCAATATTCTGGAGAGTGTGTAGGACATGGACAATGAAATATTTTAATATCAGCTAATGGTCGATCTTTTGAATTTGTCCAGATGTTGTTTTCTAACATTGTTTTTAAATTACTGTTTTCCTGTGGATTCTGCTAATTTCTTTGACTGATCTAAATGTGTAAAAATACTCACAGTTAGTGGTTTTGCAGAGCTGCATGGAATATGGGTTACTATATGTTACAACTCATTCCAAATTTCACGATAAAGAGAACATAGTTTGGAATGTATTGAGGGTAACATCCGTCAGAAATGTTGGGAAATTTGTTGATAATTATATATTCTATTAATAGAATTTTATGCCTGTGTTCATCTTATATTTAGCTATGATACTTATAATTTTTCCCACCTTATGTGTGTTATTTAAAACTGTGTGTCAATATAATCATATGTTACATTGCATTTTAAAATTACAAATATAGCTACTGGCTTGATATTTATGTATTTGAGTTCAGTTTGGTTGCTTCATTATGTGATTATGTACAGATAATTGTTATGTGATTTTTGTACAGATTCTAGCGACTTAGAAAAGTTTTTCTTCATAGTTTTGGTTTTATATAATATACTAATCCGAAATTGTACTTCTGTGATTCCACTTCTTCATTCTTCAAATTGCTATATTAAAGTAAGCTTTATTCTACATCTTCCTTTTTTTTCCCCCATAAGCATATCATAATATAGCAGTAAAATATTCCTAAGGACTGATTGGTGTTATTTTGGATAGACTTTTTATATATTAGATGTCACCATTCCAGCATTATTTTCTCCCAATGTATCTGACTTTCAAATGATTTTAAAACCACATCGCACTGCTTTTCACTTTTTTGAGAAGCTACTTGATACATTTGAGTCTTAGATTTTTATAACCCTCTTCTGAATGAGACAGTCTCATATTAGTGATAGTTATTTATTTTTGGTAGTATGATTCTGTTGGTTTTAATATTTAAAGCTAATTTTATTTTGGAATGTTATTTTTATAGAACTGCCACCTTTTCTCCAGTTTAAAAGCATGAATATTTGCTAACAAATATAAATGTAAAGTTCATCCTATTTTGGAGTAACCTCCATGAGAGGAATTATAAAGATGATATAATGCTGTTCTATATTCCATCAGTTTTAAAAACAAACATGACCAATTTTACGTTTACACTTAACAAAATACCATAGTCCTTCTAAGCTCTATTGTATTGTACTGATTTATTCTGATGCCTCTATCATACTGCTCTTTTTTCAACTACTTCTGATGTCAATAATTTTAGCAAGACAGGCCAGTTCTCAGCTATGAGACCTGAGATGGAAGGTACAGGAACCCAGTGTCAACCACACTGCATCACAATACCTAAGCATTGACTGTAATATAAAACAAAATGGAAAAGGATTTCTACAAATATTTGGATTTAGAATATCAAGAATAACTTACAGTGAAAGTGTCAGTCACCACTGGATGTTTTTAGACAGACCAATACCATCTTTCCCAGCTTGCAAGGAAAGATGTGCTATAGGTTTTGGAATCTGTGCTCAGCTTGCACATCTTTTTCCATGTAAATGATTTAACCTTTTAGCCATCTGGAAGCTGGAAGTAGCAGTATTCAAATTTCTATATGTAATTGAATTGCAGGTGTAAATTTTGAAAAGTATGACCAACAATGCAAGTCTCACCTTATTGGAAATTTACTTCTTCATTCACACATGTTCCACTACAGAACAACATGAGTCAAACTTGTGCTGTCAGCGCTTGAGAATTTCCCGTTGGCCACCAATTCATTAAAAACAGACAGTAACAAATAATCATCACAACCCTTAGTCAGAGGGACCTTTCAGTATAGAAAAATCTCTTTCTCTTCTATTTGGCTATTCACTTTTGTACAGCTTCTAGCTTATCCAGAGTCATTCACTGGTCCCCTAGCCACTGTGAGAGCTCCATTAAATTTTGCCTGTGACCTTCTGTGCCTGAGCAAACTCTGTGTGAAACACTATTGGTGTCAGCAAAATTTTTATCGTATCCATACAATGCCTGGTCAGTGATCTTTCTCAGGACTGTTATCTCTGCCTTACCCAACTTCCCTGCTGCTCAAATTCTCATCCCATTTATCCCATGAATTCCCCCAAACTGATGCCCTTTCATGCCTGCATCTTGCCCTGAGAACTGATTTCTTACCATGTGAGTGACGTGGTCATTCTACATGACAAAAGGGGAAGAAGCAACATGTATCCTTCAGTGACAGGGTGACTATGGAAAAGGTTAAGTATACAGCAGTGGAAACAAGCCCTATTGTCTTCTTTATTTCAATTTGGATGTGTGGAATTGTCATCACTGTGTGATAATTCTGGAATTTATTCCAATTGATTTTGTATAACCAGAATAATGTCTCATTATGTTGTGTAATGCACCTCAAGAAAAATAATGTGAAGTAAAATAGTGCTTCAGTCAGTGCTGTCCTACATGATAAGGGCTCTCCTATGAGAGGCTTTGTCCCATTGTTTTCTCCACTGTCTGTCTTTTTTGTCCTTTATTTATTACTATTTTGTTATGACAGTAACACAGATGTTGCTTTTCAAATTCATTATCACTGTTGTTTCTCAACATTTCCCAAATGACACCATGATGAGACAGAGCACCATGCTTCCATTTCCTTGATAATCATTTTCTCCAAGGAAACTGATAGGTTTCAAATTTATGTTGATGATGAAGGTACTATTTGTATACAGCTAGACTAGTGAGCTGGGGTTTTTTTGCTCTCTTTTTTTTCTCCTCTTTTTTTTCCTCTTTTTATCTTTTTTTTCCTTATTTTTTATTTTTTTCCCATTTTTCCAGCACAACAGCCTTTATGCCTTCCAGGTCACTGAAAATGGGACAGAATGCTCTGAGCTATGTGCCCTACTGAGTGGAACTGTTTTGTTCATATGCACTGATGCTCCCTTTGTAAAGAAAGAAAAAAAGCAAGCAAGAGAATGCAGAAGTGAATGTTTTGTATTCTGTGCTCTGAGTTTAACAAAACAAACAGATTACAGACCTCCTTTTTATTTAAAATATTTCACATATTTGGTCAGATACATTTTGCTATGACATTTGATAATTTTTTTTGCCCGACAAGGTTAATGTTTATATGAAACTGTTCTATTTCTGCGATGACACTTTAATGCAGTAGTATTTTTCAAAGAAAACATTTCATTATGGATTTTTTTCTCTGCATAAACAGGCTTTCTCCCCCTTGCATTCCCTTAATATTTTTAATATTTAAAAAATGTTTTATAAAACCATGTAACAGCATCAAAATAGTCAGAATAATTGCAAAATCTGTTTCATTTTAAAGGATCTGATGCTGTGCACAGAAATACAACGAATGCTGGCTGGGGTGAGATGAAACACAGAAGAAAAGCTGAGGTGAGGGAAATCTTTGCTACAAAGACATGTTTTCTATAAGTATGAAAAAAGAAGTATCTTGATGCAAAAAGAATGGTGGTAGGGAGCTCACTCTTTCCTGGGTGTAACTTACTAGTTTTTCCTGTCTGTGTTTTTTAAGTACCCTAAGACTGATGGATTCTAGTCCAGAAGACAGATGTAAAAGCAAAGATTAAAATGTTTCAATACAGTGCAATTTTAGTATTATTAGATAGGAAGAGGAGGGAGGGGAATACACTTTAAAACCTTGGCTGGGTAATCGTGATAATAGAAAATATGTTCTGAACATGTTTTGAGTGACAAAATACAGTGGATGGAAGCTTCCTTCTTGTTCATGTCTGTAAAAGAGCAGATCATTACAGACATCTAGATTTCATCTCTAACAGACTGAAATTTCAGTGATGAGGCTTCCTTTTCCTGTGACATCACAATTTTTACATCTATGGTAAAAATGTAGATTGTAAACTTGTAGATTTTTTCTCTTAATGTGATTATATTTTCATAATTTCAGTAGAGGAATTGATGTTGAAGATGCATTCAGAATCATGCATAGAGTGTCTGACAAAAGTTCTTTCACTAACATGAAACCAGCACATATAAATATATATTTATATATTTGTGTACACACAGCTATAAACACAGTGACAAATTTTGAGACTGTTCTATATATAGGGCAGTTAAATTGTTCAAAGTGAGTGTTGATTTTGAATGCCTTTATTTATACCAGTCTTGAAATATCTGATGGGGACAATCTTCATAAGGCAAATGTGGGTAATTTTCCCTAGATTTAATTTTTAATCTGAGTACTCAAAATATAAGCCACTGCATAAACTGGATTTTTTTTTGTTTGTTGGGTTTTTTAAATTTTCAAATATAGGTCAATGGTTCATAACATCCTTGATGTGTTACTTGTTTTCCTTCCTTTCCTTTCCAAAACGCTGATGAAAAGAGATAAACATATAAGCTGACTCCACTTCAGAAAAATGCATTTATGCTACAATTAATGAAAACAGCTCAACTGTGTAGAAGAAGGAGGCATAAACCCTGGTTTCCAGTGTACCAATGCCTTTGGTTCAATCTTTGTTTTCATGGGTCCATTTTCGGGAAGGAACTGGTTGTAAGCATTTCACTCATTTTAAGTATTTTAGTGGAGCAGCTATTGAGTGTATAGCACTTTGCCATATTTAGATTTATGTACTGTTCACCACCTCCCTGGTTCCCTCAGCTTTGAAGCATGCTTTCTCTTACAACTCAGAAGCAGACTGCCACCTTCTGAAGCAACAACACCACTGCCTCTAGCATCTGGGGGATTTTTTGTGAAGTTTTCAAGGGTATATAAATCAGGCCCTGAGCTCTTAACTATAAGAAATAAGACTGGATCTTGGGCTCAGGTACTGCCTCTGATAGATTCCAGAAATACATATTCTCAAGTAAACATAAACATGTGTGCAGCGTGTCAACATAACTTTGTCAAGTCAGAACACTGAAATGTAGCAATGCAAAGTAATCAAATGTTATTAATTATCCAAGACTATTTTCTACAGAGCACATCCTTTATTATCTGCTGGGAATCTTTGCCATTTAATCTGAGATTTAGGACAAACTGCCTAACCCCAGGTTTTAATTCTAGGCACACTTCAGCTTCTAAAGTTCTCCCCAGGCACAAACTCTGATTCACTGCAAAATGAAGTTTGTCATATCTTATTATAAAGAAATACTTCATTTGAAAATGTACACAGTAGCTCTAGGAAAACAACAGAAAACTGACGGAATCTTGCCAACAGTGCAGCCTTTCTACAAATGAAAAAATAAAAAAAAAAAACTAAAATAACATTTCTCATTAACAATGAAGTTTTCAAGTAGCTGTGAGAGGAATCTACAAAGGTATCCTAGCTATAAAACTGTTACCCAGAAAATGTTGAGAAATTATGAATTGGCTATGCTGTCCTGAGAGCACTTACAGAGAGTTCAGTGGCCTGATGCATTCTTAGTAACCCTGTCACCTCTCTTTGTGGCTGTGGGAGAAACACTGGCAGAGTATTTATTCAGCAGGTCTTGTGGTACCAGCTCCTCTGAGTCAGCCTTGAAGACATTTCGCAAGTGACTGCATCCCAGGTTGCACAAAACCAGTTTGTCAAAATTTCATATCCATTTTGTCCTTCTCAGCAGAATGCTATCATTTTTGTGAAATCAGTACTTTAATGTGCACTTATAAAAGGCTTGGATTTAGTTCTGCAGCTTTCCCTCTCCACATTCTCTCCTGTTCATTGTTCTCCTCTTTCCACTGACATCTGCAATGACATCTTACATCCAGATATGGCTCCCTATAAATCAGATTGTTCATTCATATTGTGAAGTGTTTCACATTTTCTGAGAATTCCTTGGGATGTCATAGCCACTTCCTCTCAAAGAAAACTCCCTGTTAGGCTCAATATGTTGATACTTTTTCATTGAATGTGCTGAGGGGGGAAATGCAGAAAAGGATACTCTTTATTGATAAATATTTTTATTGGTTAAAATATCAAATAAAATGTCAACCATTTAGAGTGAAAAGGTCATTATTAATGGAGAATGCAGGAGTGCATGGGATACTGGACTCCAGTTAAACCTTCTTGGATTTTTCATCATGTCCAGTATCACTATGAATTCCATGAAGCTTACTCATGTTTGGGAGACATCTCAGTAATAACTAGTTGGAGGGAAAGAGATTGGCAGCCTCATCACTTTGGTCTGCTTCTGTGAAATCTCCATGAGTACTTAAGAAAGAAATACATGGATCCTGTCAGACCCAATGGGTCATTTCCATCCTCAGCTTTTTTCCATTAAAACAAAGAATTTTCCTCTTCATTTTAGGCCAAAACAAGCCTGTAGTTTGCAAGTCTCACCACTTTGCTGTGACCGATGACTGATATGTTGAGATAAATGCCTTCAAAGGCCAGACAAGAAGGACTTGGGAGCTGTATGAGCAGCCCATCTGACCAGCTGCTGTATTTTTGAAACAAAGAGGGTGTAAAAGGGAGTCAGCACCAGAAATAGATACATTTTCCAGAAACTTTTTCCCTTGTCACCCTTTTGTTTTCATTGGGAACACTTTTTGTTTTTCAAGTAAGAAAGATAATCCAATTATAAGAATAGTCCCAAAATTTCTCTTCCTCACACAAAAGACTCTTTAAATTATTCGTGATGCCATCCAAAATATTGTCCTATGGTAGGAGGGAGTTTTCTGCTCTTCTGAATGAGCATTATTTTAAATGCAAATTTTACTTGACTGAATGCTTAGGAAGGAGGCAGTAGATTTATTGCAGTATTTCTTTCACTGTTTCATAAGGAGGGGGTTAAGCTGCATTTCCCTGTGCAGTTGTGTGGTTAGGGGCTGTGACTTCATCAAAGGGGGTGTCTCTTCATCAAAGATCAATTAATCAAAACCAGCACAGGGGGTTTTGTAGAAGGCAAGGAACCAGTGCTGCTCCTCTCAGTGTCTGCACAGCCAAGCAAACCGGGGGCTGCACGATGTCCCCAGCAGCCTGACCACAACCCACTGATTCACCAGTGCCCTACTTGGATGGTAGTCCAGTAATCAACTTACCTGCTAATTGGAGAGAAACATTTTGCATGTTCTTCCAGCTCCAGCACAAACATAAAAAATTCAATATTATATTAATATTATTTAATATTATATGCAGCTGCCTTAACAGTCCATGGCAATACAGCTTTTTTTCTCTCTCTCTTTCAGGCGTATAAATATGAGTGTGCAGATGCAGAGGGCTGTCAGTTATCTCATATTCTAACTTCTTGGCAATTAAGTAATTCAGAAATAGTTTCATGCAGGTAAAAGTAGCTTTGGAAGAAAGATTTTAAAAGCCTCTTTTACATCAAGGCATCTCCTTTCATAGGTATGCTGAAGCAGGCGACCTAATTGATCTTCTAGCTCTATGCACACAGAAAAAATGTGAAATGTTACATCCTAGTAAAAGGTGATAGCAGAAGATAAAGAAACTGTGGCATTGTTATTACAAGGAAATCAGTTCAAATGTTCGGAGAAAGCTGCTGAATAATTGGCCTTTAAATTACTGTAACTAGTACCTATACAGCCATCTTTAAAAAATTGATATTTGTAACTAGGCATTTAATTAATAGGATTTAATATAATAGGTTTTGTCACCTGCTCCATCTACAATTGCATTAAAAACAAAGTTCACAGAGGTGCTGTGACCTCCATCTGCAGCAGCAGCAGCAGCAGCACCTTCAAGAGCTCAGGGGCTCTCTACGACTTCTAAATACTTTCTTTCTTTCTTTCGTCCTTTGGAGATGTGCATAGGTGAAAAATATCTGCAGGAACTGATAGAAGCAGTTCACCAAGTAAAGTATTCTTACATTTCTGACATGTCAAGAACATCTGCTTCTTTCTTACATAAACCATTGAATGAATAATCTCATACAGCATTACTGAAGCATGCAATACTGCTTTACTAAGAGCTTTCCACTGCCCTCCAGATACACTTAAGAAAATAAATCTAAATGGAAGGATGATACACACAATAGCTAAAGAGAATGAAATCACATTCAGAGAAGATAAAGAAATCATAAACAGACACACCTGCATTTCTGGAAATTCTTTGGGCTCTTGCTATCAGCAATTCTAGCAAAAGACATCACAGCATAGGCCTAAGCCTGGTCCCAGACCTTTCAGATTGAACCACAGGCTCTGGCTCACATCACTATTGTGATTCCATGAAAAGAAGTTACTTAGGAACAGGGAAAATACTATTAGAAATAAGTATTAGCCAGGCAATTCTTTCCCAGGAGCTGAGGGGAAACTTTTAAGCATTAAAAGAAAATGCGAGGAGGAACTGCAGAAGACCGAAGGGATGGATCCTCAAGACTCTTTGTGTGCATGTCAGAGCACTCAGCCAGGCCAGCTCCATCTGCCTGTGTATGGAACTCAGGTTCAGCTATTTCTTATGCCATGGGACAGAGGGCAAATTTCTGTCCTGAGACCACCATGTTAAAAATAAGTCCAGGAAGATCTGGTCATGACTAAGGCTGTTTGATGCCATTTTTCAGAAGAAAATAGAAAGCACTTAGGAAGCAGGAGCAAGAAGACACAATTAGTCTTGTACCAGGTCATCAGTGGTAATATATATGTAGGAATATAGAGTGACTTTGATCTAAATCTCTTCTGGTTCTGCAACTTCAGATTTCCTTCCTTCCTTCTTCACAGTTTAAATAAAATTCATTTGCCTGCTATTTTGTATTCCTGTTGTGCTAGTTTCCCCCTTTGAGATAAACTCTTACACATGATCCTTTTTTTTTTTTTTTACTTTTCATCAATTCCTACCCTGGGCAAGTGGACTGTCCTCTAACTTGGCTGCAGTACTGAGCACGTCAGTATCCCAGGGAACTCTCTCCTAATCTTCCCAGCTGAAGTGCTACTGAGCACAACTCTACCAACTGTGTTTGCTCTGTTAACATCTTGACTACTTGACCTTTGAGCTCCACAACAAAGTCTGAATTGAAACATCAAACAACATATTCTTAAAACACCAACATGTCATATTCTTCGTAAAGGACATATAGGTCAGTGCTAAATTTTTAAAAACCTTTTTCTTTTTCTATGAATAAGGCTTGGATTTTTCAAGTGTGTAAAATGCTGGAGTAAAGGGTCTTCCTAAAGTCTTTGTCTCCTGTAGTGTTACTACCTCCTCAATAAGAAGAAAGGGTGCTCTTGTTTAAGGCTATGGGGGGCATACTGAGCTTCCCATCCCCTCTCTTAAATGTTCTGCCTTTTTTTCCCTTAAAAATGCTGTTGAAAGGAGTGTATTTCTTAGAGTGAAATTCAGAGAGAAGGACTAGAATAGCTTCCTGCAGGCAGTTGCCAGGTTGATATATCAAAGTGATATTGCTTTCTGAATTGAGTGGCACCAATCAGCAGGAACTGTCAGTCTGGGGATGTAATAACTGTGGTGCCAGTCGTCAGGAATCTAAATGAAAGTTTCAGCTGTACTTGTATATTTAAAGTGCCTGTTGGCTCAGGGAGGGAAATAGGAAGGGGGAAGAGCTTTTCTGGCATTGTCAAGGAAAGGATGGCATCTGAAAAAAAACATTGGTGAAGAACAGAGCACCTGGATTCTTCTCTGGGACCAGTATGAGAATGAGATGACTGAAAGCATGGAATGGACCTCACATCTGCAGTCCCCTTAATTTCAAATCCTGTTAACTATCTTTCTGAAGAGAAGGTGAATATTTTTACAAACCTGTCACATTTGTCATGCTGATATCCTACCAAACTGCCTCTCTGGCCTGCAGTCCAAATATAGATCCCTTTAAACCTCTGCTCAGCTGCTGTCTGACTCTGTCAATGCCTGAAATATGCAGACACCTAATTTTTAAATTAAGTTCCTCAATTAATACCAAGATGGTGACACAAACTCCCTCAGAGCTGACAGAGATTTTGGCCTTCCCTTCATCCTGCCCAGACATGGTTCCAAGCACATGGGGAAGCTGACAACACTTGGAGAGCCAGTTCAGGTGGGGAGGGCAAAGCAGTGGACTCAGTCACAGCATCCATCCATCGACCATGGGGATGAGGGACCCCATTTCCACTTTCCCACAAAACTTCTCTGGTGTCCAGCCTGTCACGGTAGACACAGCTATTTTGCCCCTCCTGTTGAAGCTGCTTCCTTCACATTACACAGGTGTGACCAGTATAAAGGTCAAGATTTTCAGGTGATGTCAAAGAGAGATCAGGTTGTTTTCTGCTTCCAGGGCTCTCTCAGAATATTATCATATTAGGATTTCTCAACACAAAGAAATACTGTTTGAGCAAGAACAAACCCCTGGTTACCTCATGCAGGAGTGCCCAGATCACTACATGGTGCATTTTGGAAATCCTGAGGTATTGCCACTCACAGTGCTATGACTCATACTGGAGGTCTTTTGCAGGTCTAGGTCTAAAATAACTGATGTAATCAGCTGGATCACCCTCCTCTGAGGAAAACACAGAGCTCTCGGGATCAGAGCTCTTTTAATCAAATTCTGTTATGTGAATCATATTTCAATTGGATTTTGTTTTTTAAATAGTCTGCACTGCAAACATGAGATAAATCATTATATCCATGCAGTAGCTATGACTAGTGAGTAAGGTCACAGCACTGATTCAGTTTTATGCATATACAACTATGATTCACCAGGCACAGGAAAACTCTCCAACCATAGCAATTCAGGTATCAAAACCAGGTAAAACCTGTCTTTTCTGAACCACACAAGTGAGTCTTCAACCCCAAAAACCTCAGGCTGATTTAAGAATTATTGTGAGGAGTGTAGATCCTCAGCTTCAGGTACTCCTATGGTGCAGATCTGTGACACTCAACTAACTTGAAAAATTGTCTGGAAAGCTATTCTCCTGCTGCATCAAGCAAAAATGTCACCATCTACAAAAAAGGGTGAAATGACATGATATGTGATATTCCAATTCCTGATATTGAGTTTGTAGGACAGTAAGACACAACTCCCACTAAAAAAAAGGATATCAGAGGAGGGCCAGCCACCTGGCCAAAAGGATCCTTCCTAAAAGTTCGTAAGCCAGAAGCACCTGTCATTCATCCAGCCATTTCGGTTATGAAATTAAATATTCTGCCTTCAAACTTATTTGGGGTTTATCCTCTTAAATTATACAAAATTGAAACTAAGTTACCTAATGAAAAAAATACCTTTTAAAATAAATTTTATCTAGAGCAATTTTAAATATGTATTCAAAAAATCCCCTTTTCTCATTTACATCTATCTTCCAGTAATGAAAAAAAGAAATCATGATGTCTGTGGAGTGGGCCTAAATGGACATTTGAAATATATCCTTTTCCTGGAAAAGAATCAGATAAATTTAGCACAGGTCTTATTCCTAAATTTATCTGAGCATGCTCTCTTGAACATGATAAACACTGAAAAGGTGACAACCAGCTTAAAAGGATATGTTATACTGATTTTATAAATGGATTCAGGTTAACCAGATATGACTGCAGAATTTCCTACCATCTGTCCCTTTGGGGAACACTCTGCAGTATTACTGAAGATATATGGCAGATCTCATGCTCAGCCTCTCCAGGCTGTTTTGTCCTCCTGGATGTTGTCAATTGCATTTGCATTTCTTTTCATTCTCAGATTTTTCATCCTGGTGTCCAGTGAGGAATAGATTCTTGTGTACACATCCTGGAGCAGTGTTAAAGGCAGATAGTTGCAGTGTATCATTGGCTGTCTTAAAACCCTGGATTTCTTCCTTAAAGGATTTTGCCTAATGTCTGCTGTGCCAGCAGTAGAATGATCTTTTTTATTATTCAGCTTTAGAGCAGCTGTCAGAATAAGAAAGAATTATAGAGGGTATCCAAAACTGTTTTTCATTAAATAATAAAAAGAAAATTCACTTCCTCAAAATGTTTGTGAAATATTTAACCTGGGAAAAAAGGGCCAAGCCAATATTGAAAGGCTGAAAAATTAAGCTAAAAGTATTTGGAATGGAAATAGCGTGCCAGTATCTAATAGTGGCAGTAATTAACCTGGTTATGGGGAGAGCATAATAACCTTTAGTCTCTAAATCAAACTCATATCTCTTAGTAATGACAATCCTATTCCAAAACAACTCCTTCATAGGGACTACTGGTTCAGATTATCTGATTTGCACCATGTAAAAAATCAGAACACATGATAAGGAACATTTCTAACATTTTCCTAACATTTTCAAAATGGTTTTACTTGGAAGTTATTTTCTTTGGCTTTATGAATGGAATGAACCACAAGGAGCTAACATAGTTTAACTATCCAGTACAAATCAAAAGCCAAGGATTAAAGGAAATGAGGAAAGGAAAAGGAAAATTTAAGCTCTTGATTAATGTTTATTTTTAATGTATGATATTTACATTTCCACTAGTTTTCCTTACATCTGGGAGTTTATCAGGATGTTAAGAAAGATAAGGAGTCACAGAAGGAGAACTTCTACAAATCATCTAAAAACCGTATGGAGATTTAGGGAAAAAAGATCCCTGATGACTGTGCAATTGTTGCTTACAGTTATTTGAACACATTCCTCTGCAGAATCATGCCTGGGCTGAGATATGGATACAGCACAAAGTGGATCAATGTCTTGATGCTCCAAAACTGTTATATTGTTATGATGCAGCCTTTTTACCTTGAATATTATCAACATTTTTTTACTAGAGAAAGAATTGTGAATTAAACATTTAAAAATCATAACAGTTACTAGATTGTAAACTATTGTACCCAACTAGTTATTTTTCTTAATATTTTCACTCCTCTGAATATTTTCCATGTTGATTTGGTTGGTTTTTGTTTGTTTCTTTGAAAGGCAGAGACCATTCCCTAAAAGATATAAGGACATTCAAAGAATGTAATGCTTGCAGGCAAGCTCCACACTTTTTTATTTATAAATTATGCTCCCATTTGGCTGAAAATTGGCGGTGTCTTAGCTCACCTTGATAATTCTGTTTGCCAATTTGGTCTGCCATTTGATTGATTCATGAGAAACAGAATAGTCCTCTTGCAGAGTGAATATTAGAAATTTCATGAAGTTGTCATATAAATACACTGGCCTTTATTTAGAGAGGTCCAGGTAGCCAGTTGGCTCCTTTAATTTTGATATATATGTTTATTCACAGCCTTAATTTTATTAGCTGTGTTGGCAGAGGATTGTGAATTGCCTGGTGGTAACAAGGGTATTTTTCAAGGGCTTGTCAATTGTTCCTGTCTTTAACAGATAACTAGCTTTAGATGAGCTGGACATTAGAGATATAGAAATAAGTAGAAGGAATAATGTAACTTAGCCAGCACATTGGTAGATAAACATAATTTTTAGCAGATTATTCCATTATTTAAGAACAGGTAATGAAGTGACACACATCAACTGTCTTCTGCTCTCTGCTGACCATGAAACACCTCTACTGACAGAGTGAGTAGAGATGCTGAGTTACACTCATCTGCTGCTTTGCATCGCTCAACTGATCAAGAAGCCAGGCTCTGAGTGTGCAAGAGCAGTGCTGTGGGGTAGTGCTTGGGAAGGAAAAAGAGACACTGAGTCCATAAGGGAGAGCAGGTTTGGGCAGTGAGCACCTGCATTGAAAAATCTTGGAAGGGTCCAAGGCTTTAAATATTATGATGAGGAGCCAGTGTTTGGAGGGGGTAAAGGCACAAAAACCCCAGATTAAATGAAAGGGTCGACTTGGTAGAAACTTGCATTATCTTTATTTTTAAAGAACATATATTGACATAATCTAAAGAAGGTCTCTGTTTTGAGGTTAAAACTTGCTAGGAGAAATATAACCCTTCAACCAGTTAAAGCCATAATAGTTTCCCATCTCCTTGTCTGGTGAAGGGCTAATGTGACAGCTGCCATGAGGCATCTACAGTTATTCTAAAAAATAACAAGAGGATGTAGGAAGATGTAGGAGTATGAGAGAGTGACAATAACTTTTCACTAGTTTTCTTCCTGATTGTATCAAGGCTTTATGCTGAGCACCTGACGGCACCTGCTTCCCTCTGACTGTTCCCAACAGGGAGACTGGGAAGGCTCTGTTGCAACCATGATCTCTGCATCACTTTACTTATGATGCTGCACCCCATACTGCTCTGTCTTCAGTGAATGATACTGAAAATCAGCTAGATTTAAGATCAACTTCCAATAGGTTGGATTTAATGCTGAGTTTTGTGTTATGTTCATATTTTACTTCTAGTATTGTCTGACCATGTGAAAGATGTCAACCTACAGTCCTTCTTCAGTTTCTCCATTAGCTCAAACAGTGGATGCAGACACTCAGAATAAAAGTTGCACAAGGTGGACCACTTTCTGAGATGGCTCAAGTTTCTGATGCAAGGTTCCTCAATGAATCTGTAACAGAGGTTGAAGGGCTTGTGCTGAGGAAGACAGGGTTTCTGTTAGAGTGGTCTTGTGATTAAGACAGTCTACCAAAAATTTTGCACTAAATATTCTATGAAATATATAGCCTTTGGTGCCTCAAATTAGCTGCCCAAATTAAACGCTAATTTCAAGCCTAATCTTTCTACCTTTCTTAATTACAAAAATTCAGCTAATATCACTCCTCACCACAACATACTGCACAAATAAAAATTGCAATGAGTAACACCACAGAAAAATTCCCCAAGGACGTCTATAATTCTGTCACATGGAAAGGTTTGAGTAGGATAAAATAAATGTGTCCATGGGGCATGCACTGAAATATGAGGGTAAAACAAAATATTGAGGAGCCACTCAATCACTGAGTGCAGGACACTGAATGAGACATTCTTGCAGAAAAAACTGTGATCCCCAGTCAAACTGCCAAAATTCATACACAACAAGGGGACAGCCCAGGGCTCTACAGATTGAAATTCAGAGAGATACACAGAAAGCTTAATTCTGGCATTTTGTAACTTTTCACTGTTTGCTTTAAAACCTTAATGTAACTTTATTGGGTATCTTTTTTAGAACATAAGGTTGACCAGAGGTGAAGGCTATCCTCATAGTTTTATGGAAGTTCTACTGTCACCTGTGTATTTTTTACATATTTTCAGAACAAGCCACTTTCATTTTAATGTGGTACAATTGTGCTGAACTCCTGTTGAAATTATCTCCTGATTCGGTAGTTTTACTTGATAGCCATGAGAGGAAACCTTTTATAGTTTGATGTTCACTGTATCATCATTGCAATTTGTTCCATGGAACACATGTTCACTCACCTTGGGTGCCACATAATTTTCTCTAGAATTTGATTTCTTCTACTCTGACTAGCACAGGTTTCAGAAATCATACGAAGCAAGCAATTTTGAGCTCATTCAGGTACATCTTGCGTCTACAGTGAGGGAATTGGCCGCAGTGGCCAACACCAGTGTAGGTAAGACACACACATCTTAGCCCTGCTATGAGTTGGTGCCTGCAGCAACTCTTGCTCCATGATAGGTTCAAGGCAGGGCTGTTCCCTAGTTCTGGTCCCAGGGAATTAGCTTGCTGCATATATAGATGGAAGCACATGCTATGCTCATTTAAGAGTGTCAGGAGCTGACACAGCAGCATGTACTATCACTCAGGTGAAGAGAGGGTTCAGGCTAAGCAGACCAGAGCTTCTCTTGGGAGTTCCATTTTTCCCAGTTCCTGTGTGATCTGGAAATGAAGGGGAAAAAAAAACCAAAACAAAACAGAATCAGACCTAATATGTCTTAACACACTTAGTTTGGTCAAATATGAGGTCTTCTTCCTAAACGTGTTGCAGTTCTCTGTACCTTGTCAGTTGAAAGAAGGGAAAGTACATATTCTCAGTGAGTATCACAAGTGTGTCCTACCAGCTTGGTGCAATATTCGAAGGATGAGAACTGACAGTTCATCCTCTTTTGCTCTAATATGCTGAATCTAAGTGCCCTAAAGTGAAAAAAGCTAGAATTTAAATTCAAAATTCAACACCCACATCCCTAAATTCAAGAGTATTGGGGATTAGTTTTAATGTTCATTCCCTACAGGGATAAAAACAATTTGGTCTGAAGCCAGAAAAATCTGGGGTCCTCTCTGCTCCTTCCTACTGTTGTCTGAAAAATCAGTCTCGTGCCTAATTGTAGACTGCACCTGCAGAATATTAAAGGTGGTGAGTGTGCAATGCATTTTGAGTGACACTCACCTTGGTATGATGGATGCTTCCTAACAGTGCAAACACAGTGAAAGGATAACATCTGTCCTGTCCCATCACAGGACCCTGACAGCAGTCAGACAGCAGGCATCCCGTGTCAGCCACTGACTGGGCTGCCCAGTCTGATCTGACTGTCTCCTCATGCCCATGTATTGTATGAAGGGGGCTGTTGAGCAAACTCCTCTGAAGGTGTCCATTCCCTGCCCCTCAGTTTAACACTCGGCTGGAATGTGAGCTAGAGCTTCCTATCTACTCAAGAAGTGTTACGTGGTGTTGGGATTCAGAGACTCTAAGCTGGAACACTAATTGAGCAGATGCTAATCATTGCCATCCAGTATTCAGAGGAAGTGCTCTTAGAAAAGGAAACATTAAATACATACAGAAAATATTAGAAATAATATTAAATATTATCTGTTATGCTTTGCACAACTAAAAATAAGATGGAGTTAGCTACTAGAGATACCGTGGCTCTTCCTACACAGATATGGCTCTTTTCTTCTCCTACCTCTATTAATAGGATTTCAGCTGCAATATTCATTTACATAGCATTTATATTGCATTAAGACTAAAATAATTTAGTGCCCATGCAAATTCAATCCTCCAAAAGTTTCTTTAAGAGGTGGTTTCTTGGTCTCTGCTGGATATAGATGATAACCTATTGCCTGGGCTCCAGAGCTGAGAAAGAAAGGCAGCATCTCATTCAGTCCTTTCAATGTCCTCCTGACCCACATCATCAAACTTTTTTAATTCCCCACATTCTGACTGACATGTTAATCACTAATGACCCTTTACTTAACACAGAAGTAGGACTGATGTTGGATTCATCAATAAAAGATCTCTTCCTTTTATCTGTAGGGTTTCACTTGAGAACCTGTATTATTTGCCTATGCATGGGTTA
Source organism: Rhabdornis inornatus (assembly GCA_013397075.1). Lineage (NCBI taxonomy): Eukaryota > Metazoa > Chordata > Aves > Passeriformes > Rhabdornithidae > Rhabdornis > Rhabdornis inornatus. Next base: position 215,063 of record VWZS01008898.1, on the reverse strand, counting down.
GTAGAGCTACAAAATATTATCTTCTTCCAGTAAACCCAGGTTAAGTAAAATACTAATATCCACACAAGCATGCAATCACCCCAGGTACACCTGCCTGCATTCTCTTCTGGAGAGGCAGAATTCCAGCTTAAACACAGAGAATAGTGAAATGCAGTCTGTTATCTATGGAGGTCTAGCTAGTTCATTCTGAGCCCTGTCTGGTCCCTAAAACAACTTATGGTAGGTCAAAACTCACTCATGGTGGAGAAAGAAAGCCATTATATGTATTTGAAGTGGTGAACATAGAAGATAGAATTTACAGCAAATTCATTTGGGTTCTGCACTGCTCAAGTCTTTTACTTGCAATCTTTTTTCCAGCACTTTGGCTAGAAACGCTCCTGAAGGGTGAGTATGTATGTCTTGAGGGAATAATCAACCAGAATCTTCCTCAGATAGTGCCATAAAAATGCTACCAAGAATTCCTTAAGATGACCATCCTCCACTCCTGATTTTTCTGAATCTCATAGTTAGTTGCCCCAGCCCTCTACATGTGGGTAGGGATCCAGAATATTTCAATTAAGATCCGCCTTTCTCTTTAGCTGCTTTTTTTCTGTTCTGTGGCACAAATTCAAGTGCTTGGAGAACCATAGCATGTAAACTACACGATTAGATCTCTTCCCCTGTATCTACTCATCACCTCTACTCTGACACTGAAAGAAATGCCTATTTTTGGAGCTGAGACATCTATTCAAATCCGAGCACTTAACACAGCAGGGTCATAGTCAGTAGCAGATGCTCCCTGGGGACTCATTAGGACTTCCAAAATTGTGTATAAATGCAGTATGGATTATATATACGATCCTGCAGCTTGGAAATCCCAGTGTAACTACAATGTACTTACACTAAAGCCCAGAAAAGAAGTGGGCATCTTTGCAATCACACCCAAAGCAGGAAGATCTGTTTCCATTCATTATGAATTTTTTCAGCTGAAACAAGCTGTATCACAAAATTTTGCTTTAACTACAGCTCATAACAAATCTTCCTCCATTCTTTGTCTATCAGGTGAAGCTTCAGGATGGCTGAGCACATCTGTCTTCAACTGAAATAGATTCATTGGTGCTGGACTACTTTAAGGACTTCCTCTAAGCCATTACTAAAACTGCTTGCCAGGATGACCCATGCAGGACAAGCTACAGAGTGAGAAAAACTAGCTGGAAGAGGCAGTTTATTTTAAATTTTGTTCATCTATTTCCTTTTTCCCACACTGCTAAATAATAATGAAAAGAAAAACAGTCTGCCCAATGTTACTTCAGCCTGCTATCAGTGCTGATGGGCTCAGCCTTGGCCAGCAGTGGATTCACAGGTCGCTTCATAACACACAGTCTCTGCTGCATTTTCCTCTAAAGGGGAGAATTCCTCATGCTCTTCCTCCACTCTAGGGTGGTGGGGTGGGGTCCCTCCCACAGCAGACAGCCCTCCACAAACTTCCACAATCCAGGTCTTTCCCATGGGCTGTAGTTCTTCAGGAACAGGTCCAGCATGGGGTCACAGGTCCTGCCTGCAAACTTGCTCCAGTGTGGACTCCTCTCTCTATAGGTCCTGCCAGGAGCCTCCAGCATGGGCTTCCCACAGGCTGAGTCTCCTCCAGGCATCCAGCTGCTCCAGTGTGGGGTTCTCCGTGGGCTGCAGAGGGACTGCCTGACTCACCAGGGTCTACAACAGGGGCTGAAGTGAAATTCTTCCCCAGCACATGGGGCACCTCTTTGTCCTCCTTCACTGACCTAGGTGTCTGCACAGCTGTTCCTCTCACACATTCTCACTCCTCTCTCTGCCTGGTACTGCTATTGTGCACAAAATTCCCCCCTTCTCAACGGTGTTATGCCAGAGGCACTACCACAGTATAGATGGGGTCAGCCTTGGCCAGTCTGTCGTGGAGCTGGCTGGTATTGACTTTGTGGACATGGTGGAAGTTTCCAGAAGCTTCTCACTGAGCCACCCTTGTAGCCATCCTACAATCAAAACCCGGCCACACAAACTCCTCCCACAGACCCCTCTGTTGTTTCTGTGCTGTATTTTTTACCCTCGTATGGATCTCAGGTACACAAATATAACAAATTACACTTCGACCTTCATTCACTTAAACTGGACTCTAAAATCTAGTTCACATGGAGACAGTTAAAGTTCATGAGAAAGGATGCCAATGAGTTGGTTTTATGTTTAAACTGAACTAAAACCAGGGTCGTATTTTTTTTTTTCTTGGAAGGAAAATAAGCTGTTGCAAAAGGCCTTGAGGGGAAAAAAAGTTACCAGAAACGACAAAAAGTTCTTTTGATTTTTGATCACTATGAAGGTCTTTATGGTTCAGAAGCATTTAAGGGTTTGCATGCTAGTTCTGTGGAAACCTAGAGTTAATGGAACACTTTAACATTTAGCATCATATTTGTTTATTTGAATATTTTCACCCAGGTCAGCCTCATTATGTCTCATTATTTTCATGTTTCAGCCCTAAATTATCAGCATGAGGATCAAGTACAACACTACATTTTTCTGTTTAAAAAGAAGTTCACAGAAAAGTGACAGAGTGCTGAAATAGCGAAAATATTTTTTCCAAAAAAATAACCTTTTCTGCAGCAGTCTCGCTGATAACTTTGTTAAATTATGGAAGATCTCACAATACCCATAAACTTCCAAATAGGTCTCTAGTGCCTGTGCTGTCCCGGAATATTTGCACTCACCAGAACCAAGCTATGAAAAAAGGGGCTCTTTCTCCCTTATTAATCTGGACTTACATTCAGAGAAAGACAGGTGTTCTCAGGTGGCTTGGTTTTTAAGCGACTACCTTGAATGACTGAAATCTATTCAAAAGTTCCAACTACCTCTCTGAGAGCTGGCTCCTATTAAACTTTCCATTTTGAACAACCTAAACTGGCCAAATTAAATCTCACACTAAAGCTAAATGTAGGTGTGTGTTAGTGACATTTGTTGTAACTGGAGGTAGAAAACATGCAGGGGAGTTTCCTTCTGCTTTCACATGGTGCTTTCATAGTGCACACGCAGGTTTTTTTCTCCCAAGTACCAAGACTACCAAATTCACATCAAACTTGAGAATCAGGCAGCTGACTCCATGCTTCTTCCTCAGTGACAAAGATGTCTTTGGATGCTTATGGAGTATAGCTCTGCACCTCTCTTCTTGTTTTCGACTTTGCACTTCATTCAGCTGTTCAGTGGGTCACTGTGACCATACCACAGGTGTCACCAAGCAGGAGCAGAAACAGAGAATGACCCTGCAGCCTTGTGAGGTCCTCAGAGGAGCTCCACAGCCTGGGACCCTGCATGTGTGCAGGTCACCAATGCTCTATAAGCTGATCTACAGCCACAATGCTGCCTTATGGAAAAGGGTAGGAAAAGAAGATGCTTGAGTTATCCAAACAGGAGGGCTAAAAATGCTCTTCCTCCACAGAATAAAAGCTTTAATAGATGAGTCTATCAGTAGGATTTAAAAAATCAGCTCTGACAAGAGATGGCAATACAACATTTGTTTCTTCTGGTAGATTTTGCAATTCAGATTTAAGCTTGTGACACTTCAGTGTATGAGAAAGCTGTCAGAAGCATTTTAAGCATAGTTATTTTTCTCTTTCCTAGTCTGTGCTAAGGTAACCTGGGTTTTTATCTTGAGGAATTAAAGTAGAACATTTTGTATAATTCTGAAGTAGTTTTTAAATATTGTCTGTAAGACACAGCTTTATGCTGCAAACGTGACGATGAGGTAATGTTTCTTAGTATTCATTTGATATAACCTAATTTATTCATTGCTTAATCACCCCTGAGAAATATGCACCCCTCCATGTGAGATGACTAAACAGTGTATATCACTATCATACATCCTCTCTCCATGAGATTCCAAAAATATTGAATGCATGGGAAATATGTTTCTCCCACCAAGATTAATCTGTGCAGTCAGGGAGACTGGTGCATTATACAGCAATTCATTTCAGTGAAATATTTCTACATGACTGTTAATAGAGAACAAAGCTGGAACTTGCTGAAATGGTTGTATATGGTATGCATTTGCTTCACCACAGCAGGAAACTTTTAGCAGTACAGCAGCTCATTCCTAAAAGATTCTTTTCTTGAGCCAAGATGCAGCAAAGTTGGCAGCTCAGCCCCATCCAAAGTGGTGCTAGACAAGATGCAGAACCACAGGGTTTGGACAGATGGTGCTGAGATTAGTCATTATCAATCAGCTTCAACTTGCATTCATTTCTCTGGTTCACTGCCAGTCAGCGATGAACCCTGACTGATAATGCCTTATTACAGGCTAATATTTATTAAGAATTGCTGACTCCCTAAAGGATGGAGGCACAGAGCCTGCTCATAGGAAAGGACAGACATAACGGACTAACATTATCACTAACACTGATGCTTACAGCTCCAGCATCAGCTTTGCCAGTCCCACTCTCTGTGACGGGATCAAGGGTTGCACAGAAGTGGAAAGACCAGCTGCCACTTCTCTTAGAGGGATTTCCACCCAGTTAAGGCCAATGTGTAGTTTTTGAGATAGTATAAGAAGACCATAAGTAGGCACTGATATCTAGATATCCAAGACTGGCAATTATATTAGTACTATGTCCACTGTGTCTCAGGAATAGATAAAAGTACATGTATAAGTACATATACAGATACACATACATATGCCACTCTATTGTATAGACATATGTGTATAAGAAGGTAGATGGGTCTGTATATTTACACCTGCCTCTTCCTCCATAATACAACCTTATGAAGTGGCAGTAACAAAGCAGGACTGGATTCACTACATCATCTATGATCACCCATAATATTTTAATATAATATTAAACTCATCCCCCAGCTCTAATCTACAAGGCTGTAATAAAAACCTAAACACGAATGCACCAGATTCAGCCTTGATTTGCTGAGCTGAAGCTCACACCAAGACTCAAGTCTCTTCCTTGACATTAGGGAGATTGAAAAACTGGTGCTAAAAATAAATACAGTTGCCCTTACAGTCTGACTAGTATCTACAAATTTTATTAAGTTCCTCTAGAGAAAAGAAATGCAATTATGCTATAAGCAGTAGCCAACATATTGCATGTTCATTGTTGAGGTGTCACGGAAAAGTTTGCTAAAATCTTCATTGCTGATGTTGACTGGAAGAAAAATAAAGCTATAATAGATAGCTGGTTTAACAAAACTGTCCTAGCATGTCTTTTATTTGATAAGGATTAAATGAAAATTACAGCATAATGCAATATACCCAAGTCAGCACAGTAGTAAGAGGAGTCATTTCATCAACAGGATTAAGTCTCACAAAAGAATAATCCATAATGGAAGTTACAAGAATGGAGTAAAAGAGAGAGCTAAAATGGTTGTTCTTTTTCCCCAAGAGTTATAAGGAGATGATCTAATGCTATGTTTTTATAAGCAGAGATCTTTCCCAAAGCATTTCCTAGGATCATTTCTTTTATATTTAATGAATTTCAGGAAGTGAGGAAGGTTGATGTTTTACGTTTAATGTAGTCCCTGAAGAGATGAATAAAGCCATGAAGATATTCTATGTATCTTATTTTAAAGCTGCCAGATATGCTATTTTTTTCTTCAACAAAGACTCTCCAGCAATTTATGAATGCAGCTAAATGTTCAGACATTTCAGTGCAGGAGAGGTTTTATCTGTGCAACTGAGAACATAGGGAATTTATAAATCCCAGGTTCTCAGCAGAAACGTGCCTCCAAAGCAGTGCTTGTGAATTGATTTCTCCCCTGCAGATAGCTAGAGTTTCATCACAAACTCCCCCCAAACTCATTTCATACCAGTGCTCTCCAGTGTAGGCTGGGCAGTGTCCAGCTGCCTCTCCCAGGATGGAAGAGCCTTTCAGCAAGGGAGGCACAGTGGGATGCTGCAGTCTGTGTTTGGAGGTGAAGTTCAGTGAGAAAGCCCAGGTCACAGGAGAGACCACCACTCAATGCACCTCCTGTGAGACAGCACCCAAGAATCAAGTAATTTCTAGCACAAGAATTTCTCTACAAGCTAGGAAGCACAGCTGCATTCATAATCCCTGTAGATGCTCATGGCACTTCCATAGGTACTTTTCAAGGCTAATGTAATCCAAGTAAAAAAAAAAAAACCAAACCAAAACCAACCCACCTTTAAAAATAATTACCTACTCAGAATTCATTCTTCAGTGGAATATAGCAAATCTGAGCAACTAGTTGGTCAGAAAAACACATCTAATTTTCAGTATGAAATACATAAAGGAAGGTAACATCCTTTAATTTCCTTTGTTTTTAAATTCACGAGCAGGATTTCAAGTAAATAACCAGCTGGTAGAAAAAGAAATATTTGAAACATTTTAATTCACTGACAATCACGAGAAAATAATCTGCAGCAACTGATGTGTTATAAACTGCTTTATGTGCGAAATATCACATTGGGTCATGTTGTATTTAATAGCTGAAACACAAGCTCAGCTGACAACTGACACTTATTTTGGGGGAACTTCTTATTTACCAAAGCAGTTTTTCTGATATTTTCTAAAATCCCACACAGACTAATGCAATTTGGAAAAAAAATAAATTGAATTGATGCCAGAGAAACATGCCTGAAAAAAGATTCATACCTTAAATAATAGAGGTCTGAACTTGCAGGACTGACTTAGATAAATAGGTTGCCTAGTAGGTTGTTTACTGTGCTATTGGACCAGGAGCATGATAAAGTAAGTGGAAAAGGGACTGCATAAGCTTTATCTCCATAACAACCAAGAAAAGAACGATTACAAAAGAGCATGGAAAAGCCACCTTCACAAAACAGGCTTTAACCTTAGAGCAATGGGAGCAGCACAGCACACTGTACTGTTGATGTCTAAATAAGAAAAGACAGTCTTGGCTCAAAACTATTGCATCTCACACCAAGTTGGGTGCTGCAGTTGAATAATAAAAGTACAAAGCTATCTAATACAGCAGCCATATGGAACAATAAATTCTTTTAGAGGAATTGAATTATGATCAGTATCAGTAGAGGAAGGAAAGATAGCATGGCATTAAAGCGACTTTCAGAATACACCTTTATATCAAGCAATCATTCACACACTACTTTCCTTTAGCATGTTTCAGGGCATTAAGCCATTTTAAAATTAGTTAGTTTTTCTTTGTTTTCCACAAATTTCATGATTTGAAAAGCTCTTCACTGTAGTTTGACCTCACTGGGTGAGTTCTTCAAGGCTTTACAAGAAAGACAGCATTCATATACAGTCTTCTCAGAAACCTCCTAGCTGAGTAAAAAAGGGACAGACTTTTGAAATGAAGAAGTCATTGGGAAGGTAGACTCACAACCTGAACCTTTTCCTATTCAAAACATTATTGAAACTCCTGCTGGCTTTAATGAGCGTTGGATCAAAACCTTGGTTTTCTCTTTGACTACGAATTAAGCTCTTTGACGTTAAACTACTTTTAAGGGGAAACTACAGCTTTAATGTACAGGCCTTCAGAAACACAATGCCTAGAAGAACCTCACTTTGACCAAAGTACCTGGGGGCATTTTTCTTCCCCCCAGGTACAATAAGTTATCAATGGAAATAGTGCAGACATTCTACTGGTGGCCATGCAAAATGGGAACAGGTACCCTGGCTAACATTAACAATTTAAGTTAGCTCTTCTCTTGTCTTGCAACCCACAAACTTTTTGCATGGTCTCTCTCACACAGTTTCATTTCAGTGGGTTAGAGGCATAAAGACAATTACTTTCCCTTGAAGAATTTAGAAGCTCTTTTTTGTGGGACTTTCCATTTATGTGGAAAGAGAGAAAGCCAACCTGAAATGCCTTTTTGGTTTGGATATTTTCCCTAGGCTGTTTAATACTTGAAAGATAAAAGGGATTTTTTTTTCTTGGCCAAATAAGGGTTCTAGTAAACAAGAATTGATGGCACAGATTTTCATACAAACATCAATAAGTCTGGAGAAATAAAAGACAATTTTCAGTAGTAAAAAACTTTATTAAAAATAATTCCAGTGTCTCTTGAAAGAAATCCTTACCCATGCAGCAGATCCCCTGCCCTTCCTACCTTGGACCCAGCCTATGGTAGAGAGCAGTCCTTGTGCCTGTGGCAGCCACAGCACAGCAAGAGAGGATGCTTGCCCCAGTTTTCTTACTCGTGTCTAGTGCCATTCCACAAAACAGAAATCTTGCCTGAACTGAGCATATTTGTCCCATTATTAACCTACCTACATGAATAACTTTCACAAAGACTTTTAGCCCAAATACAGATTAAATTTTTTCTAGGCAGACATGCTACAGGCAATCTGTACAATGCAAACAAACTACAACAGCTGCAAGTAGCAAATATGTTTGTAAGATTTATTCAAGCACTAGTCATTCAAGACTAGTTGTTACTTATTTATTATTCTTTTCCTTACTTATGTATTGTTCTTTTCCTTACTGCCATATGTTTCCATCAAGTCATAATTTCATTATTATCTGTGCCAAAATATTGGAATTGCAAAATTCTTTCTCCGGAAAATGCATAAGAAATACAGTTGCAAAAGACCTGTCAAGGCTGATGTCTTACATTAACTCTTTCAGTATTAGTTTTACACTGAAACATGTAATTTCAAATGTATTTTTAGCAATTTTGTCTTTTTCATTGTTGTTTTGTTGTTGTTGTTTTTTTTTTTAATTTTCATGCTGTGCTAACTGAATGTATGATACTAATCAGAGGAAAAATGAGAAACTAATGTTTAGCAGATGCAGGTGTAAAGATGCTAAGCTATGCCTCTGCAGAAAACCAGTCTATTCAGGTATTCATGCTGAAATACAGCCTACCAAATTAACTCTGTACCAAGAATGCTGCAAGTGGCTTGTTTCCAGTAAAAGGCCACAGTCCCTTTTAAATCCCACACAACTAGAAGTTTTGCTTCTCACTCTGGGAAGAAGTGGATTCAGACATATTGCCCTGACCAAAAAATGGAAGAAGGATTTACTATGTAAAATCTTCCACTGCCATTTCTAGCAGATTTCAAAAGATTTATTCCCAAATCAGTTTTTCATTAATTTACTCTGAGGTATTCTTACTGAATAACTGACTGGGAAAATATCACAACAGCTCTAGCGAAGTGTGTTATTCAGAACATCTTAGTCTTTCCTTTTGGTATACTTGACAAACATTGAAGTTTTAGACCAAACCTTACCAGCATTTACAGTATCTAATTATGAAGTGTTATACCCATTAGTATGATTCTTTTGGAAAATTGAAACCCCTTCCTAGATATGTGCATATTCATCCCACATAGCAATTTTCATTAAAGCAACTGTTTTTTTGCAGTCTACTGTGCAAATCCTGCTTCTAAAGCTTACAATGGGTTGATGGTGAGAAGTACTTAAGATATAACCAATATCTGATAGATGACCTCATTTGCTTCCACAAGAAAATTCTTAACTTTTCCTAGAAGATTAATGTAATAAGTGAGCATCTATGCTGATTTTGGCTGTTATAGATTTAATTTTCTTCATAGTATCTAGTATGGAGACGAGTTTTGGATTAGTGCTGGAAACAGTGTTGATAACACAGGGATGTTCCAGCTGTGGCTGAGCACAGCTTACCCAGAGCCAAGGCTTTTTCTGCCTCTCACCCCATCCCACCAGTGAGGAGGCTGGGGGTGCACGTGGAGGGGACACAGCCAGGACAGCTGACCCCAAGTGACCACAGGAATATCCCAGACCATGTGGTGTTGTGCTCAGCATGTAGAGCTGGGGGAAGGAGAAGGAAGGGAGGGATGTTCAGAGTGATGATGTTTGTCTTCTCCAGTCACTGTTACCCAAGATGGAGCTCTGCTTTCCTGGGGATGGCTGAACACCTGCCTGCCCATGGGAAATGGTGAATTAATCCCTTGTTTCGCTTTGCTTGCATGTCCAGCTTTTGCTTTGCCTGTTAAAATGTTTCTATCTCGACCCATGGATTTTCTCACTTTTACTCTTCTGATTTTCTCCCTGATCCCTCTGCAAAGAGACCAAGTGAGCAGCTGTATGGGGCTGCTGTCTGAGGTTAAACTACAGCAAGGCATCATACGCCTGGATGCACATGCAGAGCATGCTGGTATTTTATTCAGCTGTGACCTAATGAAAGCTCTCTCCTAGGCTGTAACACAGGGAATGAAGTCAGTGATACAACCTCTATGTGCTCTTCTGAGGTAAGCCAGAAATATTCTAGGGTAAACCTCATTTGCACAAACTCCACCACTATTCCATGTTTCACACAGGCAGATAGTGATAGGATAAGCATAAATGGTTTTAAACTAAAAGAGAAAATATTTAGGTTAGAAGTCAGGAAAAAATTCTTCACTAAGAGAGGGTGAGGCACTGGAGCAGAGAAGTTGTGAATGCCTCATGCCTGGAAGAGTTCAAGGCCACTTGATGGAGCCTTGGGAAACTTGGTCTAGTGGATGGCATTCCTCTATGGCAGGGATGGTTTAAGGTTCCTTCCAACATAAACCAGTCTAGGATTTTGTGATTCTATGTTTGTTAGCACTGCACCTAGAGTTAGAGGATCAAATCTTCAACTTCAATTTAAATTAATGGCCAAACCTGTAGTGCAGCTGCCCCTTCTTTTGGTTAAGATTTGAGTGTGTACAAAACAAGATGTGAGGTTCCTTTCATATCTGTTCAGCTACTTGTGTTTTTCAGAACACTTCAGTATGTTAGAGGTTAAGAGCTCCATATCTGAACAGTTTATTTCAATTGTATCTTCATGCAGAGAACAGATATTTTAGGGAAAAATGTTTTGATAACTTAATTTACTATAATTTAACTGGACTCAGTACTATCATCTTAAATGCATGTTGTACGTGTTGCACTGTTGACTGTCTTTCTCCATTACTGAATAATATCCTCCTATGCTCAGTACTGCCCATATTCACAATAAAACCTATTTCCTTATTCATGAACCTGCAATCTAAACAATCCATGCACTGGACAAGGTTTTAGCAATCAACATTAACAGGTTAACTTTGTTTCAGAAGCCTTTCTGAACCCCTGTTTGGATCTGGCTCAGCTATGAGGAAAATAAGTTTGGCCAATTTACATATATGATTAAGAACTGAGAGCAGGAAGGTCTCACAAAGCTAAATCAGCTCAGTTCACATCCTAAAGAGCTTTGCAAAGGCAAATTATCTCTCCTCAGGCAATCAAGTTTTGAACAACTTGGTGGCTAGCCTGCATTCAACAGGAATTTCACAATGTCTGCAGATAGCTTATTATTTCCTGCAAACTTACTTCCTCATCCCTATCTCTTTATATAAAAAGGTTTATGATCCTTTTAAAGGTAAGCAAGCACAAACAGGCTCAAAAGATTAAATATCAGGGCAATTTTTTTCCGAGGCACAAAGAAAAGTTAAGTACTTATCACTATACGTGTTTGTCTTCAATGACTCTTGCCAGGAGCCAGTGCAATGACATTTACAGCAGCCAACTGTGGCATGGTGCTACTTCATGGCAGCCTGAACTTCGGAGATGGAATTGAAGTAACATGGTAGGGGCAGACAGATGGAGAAATGGCAGCTCCTTTCACAGCATCTCAGCTCTGGGAAGTAATTCCTGTCTGTAGCTACTTCTAGGGTGGCTGCATGAAAATAACACTACGGGGATACTACTGGCATGCTGTAATCCTGCCATAGTGTAATACTGGATCAGCTAGAAATATCCCAGACTGATCTTGTCTTCTGACAGTCAGGAGACTGAATTCCACTGTGTTTCTTGTGCTGAGTTACAGCTCAGATGAGTCAATTTGCAGTTCAATACAAGAATGAGGCAAAGTCACACAGTGATGAGCAGCAAAAAATAACAACCTATTCCCCTCCTGTCTAGGCAGTGAGGCACTTTGGCTTTCCCAGGGAGCCAACATTGCTCTCTCTGCTGCTGTAGTTTACCCATTCACACCTCCTTTTCTTTTATCCCTCTTTGCTAAAAAACCACATCAGGTTTTCCCGTCCCTCTGAGAATACAAAAATTTGTATATACCCACTTATTCTGGATTAAAAACCTATATAAACACCAACAACTAGAACTTCTGGTCTCATTCTCAGGACCTGTGCATGCTTCCTACACAGTCGGCAAGAGCTGCACTTATAGGCTCTTAAAATACCCCCATACCTCTTGATGATTCAGTCAGGTTACAATACTTATGTTCCCTAATGGTCTTCTGAAGACCTCATGTTCTTGCCCACGGGGAACAGTTGGATGTGGAAGCAGGGCTGCTGCACTGTGTTCTTTTCACATCACACAACTGCAAGGCACAGGCTGTGCTTCTTCAGCACAAACTGCACCAGAGAGGGGGTTTCATACTGTTTTGTAATTTAAACATCAGCTTTCCCTTACAATTATATTTGTTTTCCTACCTTCTCATTACATCTGTCTAGAAATACTTTTGCTCTGCTTTCATCTGCTCTACCACTGCCTTGTCCTGGGCATAGCCAATAAGCCTGTCAATGTAATATCTAGGAACTGGTAAAGAAAGTGTGTGTGGGGGGGGAAATATAAGGATATTGTCAAAGAAACTACTGTCTGCAAGAACCTTCTATGAGGTAAGGTCTATTTTGGCAACAACCAGATGAGTGATATCTCAGTCTTTGTTTTACTGAATCTGGAGAGACAGGAGGAGAGGAGTGGAACTGGCACATAGCATAGTGAGAGACAAGTCTGCTAAAAAGCGACTAACTTGATCCAAGAGAGAGTGAGAGAGGTCAAAGGAGACTGAGATGCCTTCAGAGACCTTGATCATCAGGAAATGCTTGGTAATCTACTAGCTCCTCACCCACAAATGACTGGTTGGTTTTGAATCTTAAGTCACTGGACATCACTAATTCATGCCCAATATTAATATCTAAATAAAATATAACTATTCACATATTTGAACAATTGTGTATGATGTTCAAAGACCAGAATTTAGAGAAATATGAAGTTCCCAGAGCCATTTCATATATGGCTTTGTTAATTAGCAGCATTTACGGAATATATATTCATGTAGCAACACCATTCTGCTAGTGATATGGTTTTGTACTTTATGGTAGTAGCGATCCAAGGATAGAGAAAATAGTCACTACAACATAGGATACAACTAGATTAAAATATTCAGTTGGAACAGTAGTTCATTTTTGAAACTGAAGTCATTTTATCACTCAGTGGTTTGGACTGCAGCGTATCATCTTTGAGTAAAATCAATGAATAGTTGCATTGCCTGCTTAAAGCACCTCTGGCACACAGACACTACAAAGCCAGGAAAAGGAGGATAGATAGATAGATAGATAGATAGATAGATAGATAGATAGATAGATAGATAGATAGATGGCAGTGTGCAGCTCTGTATGGATTTTGTTGATTTTGAGATGTTCAGCACTTTCCCACTTTAGGGAAATGTTGAGATGTTAAGCACTTTTGCTTCCAGAGCTACCACATTATCTGAGAATCTTTACTTTCATTAGGAAAACATAAACTTTTGGTTCTCAAGAGTTCAGAGAAAAGCCTGGGAATTTTAACTGTCATAACTTCAAAACTAATTTCATTTATTGACAACTTCCCCTTTGATTTTTTAATGCTTTAAGCGAGCATCTTCTAATTATTTTCTCTAATGATGGTGACCCAGAATCATCTGTGCCAAGCTTGATTTTGACAAGAAATTGAATTGACACCAATGATATGCATATATTTATACGTCTATGTCTAAATTTATCTCTATATATTTTATATAGATGTGTAGTATGCAAAATGTGTTCACATGCATAAATTAGCTTATAGCTGATGAGGTAGTTATTCTAGCCTTGATTCAATACTATTACTATTCAGTGAGAAACTAGCCACATTTAAAATGGTTGCAGAAATTATGTCTTCTAGATTTGAACAAAACCACCAAAATTTAACCCCAAACAAAACTAAATTGTACAGGACATTCTAGCACTGACTGCTTATTTTACTTTTATTCTCTGAAATACAGCCTTTTGATGGTTCATTTATTAATAATCTTGTGCATATCATGAGAAGTTCAAAGGTTCCCAGTTTTCATCTGAAAAATTAACCATTGGAACCAGATTTAATATATGACTGCGTAATGAGTTTCTGGGCTTCCTCCCTTTCTCTCTTTCTCTTGTACATGCATGTGCCATGGGAATCCTGTGCATTGTCTATTAACCCACTGAGGAAGTTCTAAATTGTGAAGCTGAAATGATTTCTAGACAGTAGGCTATTGATGATTAGTGATAAATCGTTTTGATATCTACTTTGATTGAAAATAGAAGCAAGCTTGTATGCTTTATTTATTTTTTTGACCTGGACTAACACATCTGAACTTCAGAACATTAACAAAACCTTCTTATAATAAAATACTTGATATTTTAAATGCAATGGAAAACACAATTAACCTAAGAGGGGGAAAAAGGCATTTCTTAATTGAGTAGCTGACATAAGAGTCAGATGTTGCTAATAAAATACATTTAATAGAAACTCAGTTTAGTTTTGAATACAAAAAAGAATTGATGGGGAACATTATGGATGAGTCATATGTATTTTTCATTAAATAAAGGTCTTGTGCACTTGAATGACTATGTGTTTTTCATTTTACAAGATTCTTGATATGAAAATATATATCATATATATCCTCAAGTCCAGATGGGCCAAACTGGAGGCACTTGAGCCTCTGACAATGGCAGGCCTCCATAAAACTGCTCTCTTTCCTTTCTAGGAGATAAGGAATAGCTGATATGGCATTGTGTACAAATGGTCCAGCACTTGGTCCTTAGCTACTCTGTTCAGTTAGGGAAAGGCACAGACACACAGCACTCCTCTGAATTAATCCAGCCAGGACCTGTGGATGATGAATTGATGCTGCCTACATGGGACAGAAAATGTCAAAGAAGGCAACCTGAATGCAACCTATGGTTTTGGAAAATTGAACTGACATGGCCACATAAATTCAGATTTCATGTAAGAAATATTTTTTGTTGTCTGTGATGTCATCTGTGATGAAGATAACATCAAAGGAGACCAGATCCAGTATTGACAAGTGTGACTTAATCAGTGAGCACCTTGAGTCCATGGCATCCCTCATTCCTACCAGCACTGTTGTGCTCACTTTGCACCACAGACAAGGAAACAGCACAGAGAGCTCATCTTCAGAAATTTTTCATGCTGGGTGATGCCTGTGTCCAATTAGTTTTTCTGGGAAAAGATGCAGTCATTTCTAATAGTGAGAGCAGATGCAATATACAGCTTTACCTACATGAAGCCTGGCAGTCTCACTGGAAGCCTCTGCTGACCTCATGCTTCCAAGGTGGCAGCTGACATCAGTCAGAAGAGTTAACTCACAAGGGTGACATGAAATTTTATCAAACCTGTGAAAACTTACGCAAATTCAGCCAAGTGATAAATCACTGGAAAACTTCCAGTCCCAGGACTTTTTTTTGCTCAATTTCCTGTCTCCAATGGTGACCAGTATCTTGAGGAACAGTATCAGAAAAGGGTAAGTATGTGGTACTCCTTCTTGGCATTCATCCAAGCCTTGGCCAAGACATTGAGGTTAGAAAGGGACTCTGATGCACTCTTGATTTCTGAAAAGCAATTGCATGTGTTTTATGGGCTCACCTAAGTTCTCACAAAGATCAATTGAATGAAAAATTTGAAGAAAGGAGTACTTTCTTTTTTTTACAAAATTGGAAGGGTTGAAAGGAGCTAAAGTGCAATCCAGACATTTAAGAAAAAGAGGGGGAGGGGGAAGTGGAGGAAAAAATATAAAACGCAGTTTTCTCTTATGATCACTTCTCGCATAGTTAATTACTATAATTATAAGCTTTCACAAGGAAAAAAAACAAAATTTCTACACACAAATTATTAGCAGCTGTTTTCCAATTATGATGTAACCAAAATAAGTGTTTCTTAATAAGCAAACTTGGTTATTGACCAGAATTAAATACAAAAAACATTATGTGGTACACAGAATGAAGACAATGAAAATAATATGTCTTACTTTGGTAATTTAAAATGACTGCATAATTTTTTTAAAATTAGAAGAATTTTTAATGCAAATTGAATTGGATTCCAGTTTGTTAATATATCANCCACCAAACAATATTTTTAAGCAAATAATGAAAAATCAGACTTTCTTTCTCTAGATTTTTGTTAGGGTCCTCTGAAAATATACAAGCACGTAAGACAACATCTCTGATGTTTTCCTCCAAATGCCCATTTATGATTTGGCCTATGTTGCATACAAAAGCATACAATGACAACATATATATAACAGCTCTTTGGAACAAACAGTAAGAAAAAGGTAGAGATAGTTCTATGGTTCCATCTTGATGATGTGTTTTCTTCTTTTGTGAATGTAAGGTCAATCAATGTCATTATTATTTAATAACACATATGGATCACCTTTATAATACCAAGAAAAGAAATGCCTCCTTCATATATAAAGGTCAATTATGCCTTGGAAGTTTGTAGAAGTCAATGTAACAGTGATAATGAAAGGTTACAATTTAGATGAAGTCTAGCTATATGAGTTAAAATCCAATAATGAAAACTTGAGAAGTGCTCCAGAAAAATCCAACAGTTATAATTCTAATAAAAAGGTCATTCCAAGTGGCTTATCCAACATTAAAAAAATTAATAAAAATGTTGTGTTTGAGATCAATTCTTAAGTCTGCTCAGAGAGATAACCAAATTATAAACTTATTAAAAGGCTTATTTGAATCTCATACCCATGCATGACTGAATATTTCAACTGCAATTAGAAATGGTCAGCTGATCTCACATTCAGTAAATAAGTTCAAATTAATTTTCCTGATTAAAGTGGTGCCCACTAATGTTACTAGAGATAGGAATCTGACAGCATTTTCATCATGCAATCTTATTTTCAGAGATTTCATGCAAGTTGGCTGTCAAATCCAGTTTGTTGTTGAAATAAGAAATATAGTGACTCAGAGCAGTGAATTTGCCTTAATACAAGGACAAAAAAGAAATCCTGTGTTTTACAGTATTTTGATTAAGATATGAAAATTAATTTTTTTAAAGGAAAGGTTAGCTATAAAGTAGACATTTAAACTCACTTAAGTTTGCAGGACCCTGTACTGGTTGGGTTAAATTATGCTTTTAATTTAATGACAACTACATTATAGAGCAGTTCTCCTTTAGTAAAGATTCTAATCATGTAGGTAACTTAAAATGTACAAATATTCCTTGTATGCTTAAGGCAAGTCATACATATAAACAATTATCACATCAGAGAAAAAAACCCTCAAAGGTACTTTGGAGTGCAGATACCAAGAATGTAAAAAAGATCCTCAAAGCCATATGAATAAGGAACTATTTATACTTAAGGAATAAGATGTTTGGCTGCAGTGTCTGACTGGCTCTCTCCACATCTTCCTCCAGCTGGGATCCTGTGAAGCTGACTCTTTTCTTGCAAATATGTCCACAAGAGACAACAAGAAAGATTTCTTTGAGAGTTGAGCCAGCTTGTACAATTCCCTGGGAGTGGGTTTCAAATTTCCTTCCTGAATCAAACTAGAGCTACAACCTCAAGTCTTTCCACTTAATACTGCTCCACTTCATACACTGGCAACATATTCATTCAGTTATTGTCAAACCTAAATATTGAAGGGAAGTTAGAGAGTCTCATTGACTTTCCCAGGTAGGATTTAGGTGTGATCATGAAATGCCTTTACATTACTTCATTTAAGTGACTTTCTTCAGGTACAAAAGATTTTGCAAGCAGGTTAGACATTAGGGCAAATACAAAACAGCTATTTATTTGTTAATAAACACAAAAAACATCTAAAATTAATAAGCTCATCACCCCAGTAAAACATGTTTGCTGAACCAGTGCATCAGTTAGCTGGAGAAGATTAGACTTCCACTCTGATCCCCAGAGCAGATCCTCCATGCTACTTACTTGCCATCTTCCAATTCCACAGGGCTTTTTCCTTCAGAAAACATCTGTCTTTCCAAGCTGGGGTTTCTCCTCCTGAACCCTTGACCTGTCAATGAGCCCAGTCTCAACAATCTCACACCTTTCTGCCGTTTCTTGTTGTGCATGTCATGACTCCATGGCCTTTCTTACACCACTTCATCACTTCACAGTCACAGTCACAGAACTGCAATCACAGAATCAGAGGAGGGATAAAGCTGGAAGGCACGACAGAGGGTCATCAGGTCCATCCTCCCTTTTCAAGCAGGGTCATCCCCGAGCATGTGGCACACAATTGTGTCTGGATGGCTCTTGAATATCTACAGTGAGGGAGACTCCACAACCCCTCTGTGCAACCTGTTCCAGTGCTCAGTCACCTGCACAGTAAAGAAGTTCTTCCTCATATTCAGGTGGAATATGTGCATCAGTTTCTGCCTGTTGCCTTTTGTCCCATTGCCTGGCACCACCAAGAAAAGCCTGGCTCCATCCTTTTGACATCCTCCCTTCAGATACTGACATTTATCAATGAGGTTCCCCCTCAGCTGTCACTTCTCAGGGCTGAACACGCCCAGTCCCCTCAGTCTTTCTTTAAAACAGAAATGCTCCAGCCCCTTACTCATCTTTGTTGCCCTGCACTGGACCTGTTCCAGGAGCCCATAAGGGGACACAGAGCTCTAGATGTGGCCTCACCAGAGCTGAGTAGAGGGAAGGATCCCCACCCTTGTCCTGCTGCCAGTGCTCTTCCTAATGCTCCCCAGGACATGCCACCAGGACTCCTCCTAGCTACGTGTAGTCAGTGAGCTTGCTGAGAAGGCATCTGCCCCTTCATCCAAGTCATTGATTAAATTAGAAAGCTGGACCCAGTATTGAACCTTGGGGGACTCTGTTAGTGACAGGCATCCAATTAGTCTTTGTGCCACTGATTACAACCTTCTGGGATTTGCTGCTCAGCCAGTTCTCAATCCACCTCACTGTCAGCTCACTCAGTCCACACTTCCTGACTTTACCTATGAGGATATTGTGAGAGATAATTGTTGAAAGCCATACAGAAGTCGAAGTTGACAGTATCCACTGCTTTTCCCTCATCCATCCAGATAGTTGTTTCATCATAGCAGGTGATTAGGTTGGTCAAGCATGATTTTCCTTTAGTGAATTCATGCAGATTATGCCTGATCACTTTGTCATCCACATGGTTAGAGATGGCCTCCAGGACTTCCTCAGAAGTCTGAGCCAAGGTTATGCATATGCATTGTACCAGAGTTGGACCTTGAATTCTTAGTCACAAATAGTTGAATCTCAAGGAAATAATAAGGTTATGGTCCCCCAGGACTGTGGGAAGACAAAATTCAGGTTCCTCTTTGATTAATATTATTAAACTGGAAAAGATACAGTAAGAGAGGATGTGAAAGTACCACCCTGGAATAACTAAAAACTGATGGCTACATTTTTATGCAGCCTCTTGGAAATAGAAAAGCTAAAAATCTTAGAGAAAAATTAAGATGAGCAAGAATGTGAAACCCCATGCTGTGACCTGTGACGCCCTTTGCTTTTTCTTCTCAGCTAGGCACTTTCACTGCAAGTCTGAGGGACTGCAGCACAGTAAGAGCTATTTAACATGGGAAAGAGTCTCTTTTAGTGTCTATGTGCCTGCCCACAAACAAGTTCAGGAATTGACACTGTAAGACAGCACAACATTGTTTCTGCCTGCAATAGAAGCACAGCGCTTTGAACAAAATGCATTAAAGGTCCTGGGACCTGGAAGGATGCTGAAGCCTGAAAGTTTCTCATTTAGCACCCTGGATAAATTACATAGAAGATATCCATCATGATAGTTCTTTTTCTTTTGTATTTACTTGGACCTACCAATATGTTAATTCATTAATTATACCAAGAATGGCTGACAGACTGACAGTCTATTTGAGAGGGTGGAAGACTTAATTTTCTTCTTGTCAGGCAATGAAAGCTTTTGTTTCAAAAAGATAAGGACAGCTTTGGGTCCATTCAGAAACTTTAGTGTTTGAGGCACAAAAAAATGAAAAATACAGTACCTGTGGAGGCCAAGAGGTGACTGTAGGGGAGCAAGGATTATAGTCAGAAACAAACTTATAAAGTCCATCTTAAGCTTCTCCTTAGATACCTATCACTTACTTCTTTAGTATATACAGTCCTTTATCCAGAGTACTCAAGTGATAAAATCAGGGCAGTGGATAAAAACAAGTCCTCCATTTTCAGTATTCATGTTGTATTCTATGGCAATGATTTAGATCCAAATTCTATTTACGGCTAGGGAAAATATCTTTCATAAAGAAGTCATTGTAAATTTTGGCAATTTTTGCATTGCTTATTCACAGTCCTTTATTAAGCCAGCTCTATAAATGGCTGAACAATATCATAAGAATAGCATCCATTGCAGATTTTTGCGCTTTTTTTCAATGAATAATTATCTATCTTGACATTTTCTAGTTGCTCAGCCATTATTCTCAGACATACATATATACCAATACTACATCTGGAATATGCTGAAAGTCCAAAATATCCAAGAATATATTTTCAAGCAATACTGAGACATTACAGCATGCAATGCCTGAAGTTTCATAAGAACCAAGTTACTAAACCCACAATTCCTGTATGATCTCCCAGAGCATAAAAGAGAGAGGCATCCTTTGTATTAAATCCAATGTTAATCTTCATTCTCTCCCTTTTTCATGGTGAACCTCAGTAAATCCTCTCAGTTCCCTAGCTCACAGACCCAGCTTGAATAGCTCGTGTTTAATGCCATCACCACATAAAGTCCCCATAAATGCTCCCAGTGGACTAGGTATCTATGAAATGTGCTGCAGGCTGTATTACATTCCCCATTTTGAAAATTTAGAGGCAAATGCTTAAACAATGCCGTGATTAAGGTGAGTATTTTGATTACTAATAAGCTGGAGCATACAGGTGCCACAATTTTTGTTACTTCAGGGAGCGGCCAGACTGAACTGGATATTGCTGAAGTGAAAAGAGATATGTTGTAACATCAGCTGGTTCTACATCTGCCAAAAAAAAAATGGAGCTCATTGAAGTGTTGTTCTTTAGAGGCTTGCTGGTACTTGGCACAATAATTTGAACTAGCAGATGTCTAAAACCAGGTAGTAACACCCAGTTTTCTTAATCACAATCACTGTTAAATATTAAGGGCTGGTGCCATTTCTCATAACTACGTGGGGTAACGGCATTTGCAGAATTTCCTGTCCCTACTTTGTCTTTGGAAAAGCACTGGCAAGTACTTGCTTGCTGCTCCTGAAGTCATAGTCAGTGTGTGGAGCACAGTGGTGATGTTCCATGAGCTGACTTTCCATAAAGATTTCCCATGAGCTGCTGATCAGCACCTCTGATTTCCTGGTGTCTTTCCTCCAGCACCTGCTTCATTGTGTCCTGCCTTCCCCTTTCAATAAGAGGAGGAACCCAAGTCCTGAACTAGTCTTGACTCATAGTTTAGACTCTAAAATTTAGTTCTGCTTGCTGTCCTGGTAAGTCTTCTAAAGCTTCCACTTAGAGGAGCCTTAAAATAGAGGGGAATTAGGCCTGACACATTTTTAGCCATATAACTAAACAATTTTGTATTCAGCAGAGAGAGGTTATTTTTGCTGGATCTATAAATTGATTTCCATGGGAATGCTGTACCTAGGAAGGGAAATTCTTGTGTTAGCAGAGATATGGATAAAAGACTGGGAGCTGTTTATGTCACATTTGCTGTTGGTGTATTATATCTGGCTAGGTATGCTTGCATGCACCTGCAGACAGAAGAGTTCCTATCAAATCTAGCTTAGAGCTGGATTCTAAAAATAATAGATACACTCACTCATTGCAAATTTCCAGTAGAAGCTGTACTTTTTTAGCTTTCAATGGCCAAGTTCCACACAAACATAAATTAAATGTAAACACTACTATGCCTAATTTGAATCAGAAAACTGACATGAGCTCTCAGAATTGAAACAGGGATGGGAGCAGACACTTCTGGAGTAAACTTGAATAAAGTCTTTTTACCTTTTATATTTTTCTCTAAAATTTTCCTGCAGGAAAGCACTATAATTAAATCTATACTAGGCCTTTAAATTGTGTCTAATTTATGAGGGATAAGAAAATTTCCTTTACAGCTGTTCCAGTTGATTGGATCTGACCACATTTGCAAACACTTCTTGCATTGAGAACAGATATTCTGAAATAAGTACATATTCAACTAGCTTCCTAATAAAATCTTGTATTTGTTAGGATCTGCACCTATGTATCAACCACAGCTCCCTGAAGGGTTTGGAGTTGAAACTAAAACTGTGGGCAGTCACCAGGCCAGGCTCCCCACAGAAGGCAGGGCTGAGGACCAGGGCAAGGCAGGCAGGGCAGGGTCTCAGCCAGGAGCAACAGCCTCAAATCAGCAAGTCAGCTCAGAACTTAAGCACTGCATAAGAAGAAGCATATTTTCAAAGTATTTTTATACATCACATATAAATTAAAAGTACTGTTTGAAAACTTTAAGTATTCTTCAGTCTTTTAGAATCACTGTGAGTGGAGGAAACTGCCCTTTTCCTGACACTTTCTGTCTTTTATGTTTGCCTTCAGATGTGAAAACAAATCCTCCCATTTGGGACAAACATCACAAAACGGCTGTGTTTCACAAAGCTCTTGCTTATCAGATACTGCTTGTCTTCATTTTCTTGTCAAAAATACCATCTCAGTATCCATTTCATAATAAAATTGAAAGACCTGTCAACCTCAGAAACATGAGTACAAAATTGCCAAGTAGATCTTAAAATGCAAGAAAGGACATTTCTGGTACAGCTGTCACTGGTGTAAAAGCCAAGTTTTCCTCTGGCTGCCTCAATCCTGACTCTGCATAGATCTTGGAGTATGCAAAGCATATTGAAATAAGCTTGTGACTAGAATACTAACATATCTTAAGGGACCTGCTCTTTCCCTCCCTCAGCACTCTTCATGCTTGTGTCATTGGCCTCTTAGTAAGAGTCATCATGTTTTTCTGAAATCCTCCGATTATCAGTTTTGAACTCTAGGGTCATCCTCAGTTCCCCAAACAAAATTATTTCCCAGTGACTTACAAAGGAAATCCTGTGGGATTTTGTGCATTTGATGCAAATGTATCTCGGATTGTCCTAGCTTTGTGATTCTCAATGTGTGGAATAAAGAATTTTCAAAAGGAAAAATAAGGAAAAAAATGTGTCAAGAAGGAAGCCTGGGTCATTTCTTACAGATTCAGACTACCCCTGCTCCAAAATCTTCCATGCAATGTAATCGCAAATGGATGTTCAATGAAGTCTTGTCCAGGAATCAAATGCTTTAAATTTGACATGCCGGATTGAGTTAATCCATTTTTTCTCAATAGAGATTTTAGTGAAGTGAACAGTTTTGTATCATGATAAGGCTTTAGCAAGTAATTTTGTAGTCAGAAAGGGATTTTAAGAGATCATTTTTTTCCTGCCCACAGCACAAGCCCAGCTGCAGCTATGCAGTTCTAGTTCACTGGCAGACTGGGAGCTGAGGTTCACACCACATCAGTCCTGGGAACACCTGGCTCTGTGCCAGCCTGTGCTACCCCAGAGAGCTTCTGGCACCATTCCTGAGTCCCAGCACGACAAGACTGAGCACAGCACACACACTAGAGGTCAATAATTAATATTTTAAATTCTATTGATAGGTGAATGACAATACTGCAATTTAAGAAAACTGAAAAACTAAGTGCATTTTTTTATTTTGTCATGATGATTTTAAATCTATAAATTAACTCCTGGACTTATGAACAGAAATTAGTCAGAAAAACATAGGACAGTTTGTGCTGGAAGGGGCCTTTAAATGTCATCTAGTCTAACCCCCCTGTTGTAGGCAGGGACACCTTCCATTAGACCTGATTGCTCAAACCCCCATCCAGCCTCACCTTGAATGTTTTCAGGGCTGGAGCATTTATCAATGTTTCACCATCCCCACTTAAAAAAAAATCTTTTATATCTAGTAGAAATTTGTTCTCCTTTAATTTAAAATCAGTGCCCTTTGTCCTATCACTAAGGCCTGTGTGTCACCAAATGCCTTCTCATGGTTAGGAAAAAAACCCCTCTCTTGACAGAAAAGCTTCTGAAGATCACAGCCACTTTTGCTCAGTAACTAATAAAATTAAAATATTTTCTGTCATTTTTCTTGTCAATTGTTCCATGGCTTATGAGTCAATTCAACTTAAACAGTGTCAAATTTTGTTTAGGCCCAACTGATTTACAATACATTTTCTGACCTCCCCTTACTGAGATAGCCACTTTGGAAAGAATAATTTTTATTTAAGAAGCACTACAATTATCTAATATAGCTCAAACACAGCCTATCTTTTCCTCTAGGAAAACATTTATCATGTATTAGTTCTGTGTCATATATATATATATATAAAACATATATATATATTTATATACATATATGTTATATATATATTATATAACTATATATGTTTTTTATATATATGTTATATAACCACATATATATATGTGGTTATATAACATGAAGATATAGGTGTCAAACTTTTAGTTTGAAAACTAAAACATCATACTGCCTCGTACTTAATTTATAGAAGCAGAAAATTTTAAAAGCAAGTACCGAATTGTAATGCATAATTTCTGTAATGCCAATAACTGTCACTCACACATTATTTTTTAATTATCAGGTTGTTTACAGACCGATTTGGCAGATTAACATTTATAGCTTAAAATATGCTGTTTGTAAACTTTGTGGTGTTGACCTTACTTTGGTAATGTTCGTTTAATTGTAAGCATTAAGTTTGAGACTACAAGGATTAGATAGAAATAATATGCCACAAAAAAAATTTTAAAACAGCAAAATGCGCAATCTAATTTTTTTGCCTTTTTTCTGATGCTGAGTGCTCTCGACCTATTTGAAAAGAAACCCATTAGCTGCGTTCGTAAAATTTCTTTCTAAAGCAGGTAAGTTAAATTGCTTATCAACAAATTATCTGTCATCACTTTGATCCAAACTGTTATTACTACCTAATTACTCAAAAATTTTTATCAAAACTGATTTGGCGGAAACTCAGCTATAAAGCTATGTCGTAAGAAAACAAATAGGAGAGAAACAACTTGAACTGGAAGGGAATGAAAGAGAAATCTCTGCTAATCATCATCTTCCTTAATACCATACGTTTTAACTATGAGAATTTAATTTAAAAATGCAGAAATACAGATTAATTTTCAGACATTTCTATTAACATAATTAAAATTTGCAACTTAAGTTTTTCAAAACCCCCCACCATGGGAAATACTGAACGTATTTCTGATGTTTCATGAAAATAAAATTCAAAATATCAATATACCATCAGTTCAGGGGTTTAAACAACTCATATAAATGCAGGAAAAAAGGACAGGATACTATCTAATAATTTTATCATTCAGCCAAGAAGGATTGGAAAATGAAGCATGAAGTAACATGTTTCTGGTCTTCATAGGCAAAGCAGTCAGGAGAAATAATACTGTGTGCTGAGCTTTCAGAAAGTCCCTTTTGTTCTTTTGAGACTCCCAGCAATAGGTAGCAGACATTTCTCCCTGCTTCTCGGTCCACACATTTTGCTGAGGTGTTTGAAGCTTCCTCTGTGATTAAACAGTCCCATTTGTTTACAGTGAGACATGCAGAAAATTTGTCTGTAGCCTGTGTTCATTTTGTGTCAACTCTCTTCAAGCATCTTTGAAGTCATGTGAATCATCTGTTCTTTGCCTTCATTTTCTCTATTTAATAATCTAGCTCTGTGATTAAAGTTGAGCAGATAATAGTTTGCTTTCCCAGACTGAGGTCTCTATTAAAAACAGTCAAAAATATACGCCTTAAGATGATTTACAGTCTTGCTGTATCCATGGAAACATGATGGGTGGAGAGAGTTCCAACAGACAACTGTTTACCCAGCTGTTTCCACTTGCTAAAAACACATCTTTTTTGGTTGTCTTTGCTAAGTTTTATTATTGCTCTGCCTTCCAGGGCAGAGACCCTGAATACAGAATCTGAACATCTGATTTTCATCTGGGTTTATGGAAATTCCCTTTTTTATATTATCTTCATGCTACACAAGTGCATTTGGTCATTCTTTGGAATGATGTATGTAATTATTAAATGTATTTTATTTATTTTTATATTATTTGTAGTTGTGAATAATTTTATTATGATATTTCAATAAATATCAGCCTAAAAAGTCACCATTTAACAATTTTTGTTATCCATTGGGACAGGAAAAAGAAGATTCATTATTGTTATATTTTAAAAATCAGATGGAAAATATAAATGAGGGAAACACACTGATATGTTAGCGAACACTGAAATTCATCTGTGCTCAGTCATACACTCACTGCTCATTTACTCACTGTGTTATTAATAGACAGAGGTTCTATTTTTGTCAAACAGGCTCAAGTTATCTATTCATTTCATTACAACGCTCAAGAGCACTGTAAGACATTCAGGAATAGGATTAGAATAGTAGAAAAACAACACAGAAGTGCACTGCACCAATCCTTAATTTGCCATAATCAAGGACTAGAAAAGCAGAAAAGCAAAGCAATGGTTGCTGGAGAACTTCCTCTTTCCTTGAGACACTCTTACAACCCAAATGTCCATCTCACACCTTTTACACACATGGAACACCTTGCTAACTCCTTACTAACAAACACAGTGTTGACAGTCATTAAGAAAAGCTTTTCACGTCGTATCTCAAAAACCAGTTACTTTTTTTGCTCTTTGTATTCTAACTGGGAAACTTGTGACCACCCACCCTTCCTGTGATCAGAAACTATTTAATAATTTCTATTCAAAATACAGCTAATCAAGTAGTATTAGATATTAAGGGTACTTTGTTCTTTAACTCAAAGAACATTTCTTCAACTATGATGTCTACTTTCTTTTTATAATTACAGACACAATCCTATCATCTTGAATCTATTTAATCTTGTTTGGTCAGATTGAGCAAAGTAATTTATTTTATGGTTTGACTGCTTGAACAAAAACTCATGCCTTTATATATATATATCATTATCTATGTCCTTACCGCTTCCATAATATTTCTTTTGCTAAGTTCAAGACAGCTTATCTTTCAGTGAGAATGAAGAAAAACTACCTTGAACTTACCATGAAGTGAGTGCAGGCAGGCAAACACCTAGTAGATACTACCTTTTGGTAACTACAAAATGTGCATCCTTTCCAAATTGGCACTAACTCATGCACATATCAATATTGTGAGACTCCTCTTTCATTGCACCTGTTTACTTTTAAATTTTTTAGGGGAATTTTCATGCACACACTTGAATATACTAAAAAAAAAACCACATTTCAAACATTTGAGTAAAGATTTTTTCCATTTCTAGCATCACTGGAAACACTTTGCATGTACTTTTTTGAAAGGCATATCCTAATTGGCTCACAGGCATTCTTTAGTTAACACTTGCAAATTTTCCCTCCTTTCTTATTTGCACCTGTTGTATTCCAGTTTACAGCAGTCATTCTTCTTCTCAGTCCCTGGCTGCATGACCTTGTACTTGACACTACATGTTATCCTCCTTATCACTCCAGTTCTCAAGGTCATACAGCTCTTCCTGTATGATATTCTGATGCTTCTCTGAATTGATTGCTGTTCCCAGCTTTGTGTCATCAGCAGATTTTATCAGGGCACAGTTATTCCTTGTGCCAAGGTCACCGATAAAAACATTACATATAATTGGCCTCAAGACCTATCCTTGAAGATAGCTACCTTCTCCCAACATCGCTGTTCTCCTTTTAGCAGTCTCCCTGTCAGTCAGTTTTTTATCTGTTTTGCAGCTCTTTTGTTGTGTTTTATTGTTGCTAGAATTGGAAGTAAAACCCTCCAAACAATATTAGAATCGATAACATAAAGAGCAGTCTTTTAATGAAAGCTTTCAGGTGCACAAAATATAGCTATGTGCACATGTGGCATCAGATTTTCCCAATTTTTAAAAGTATGATTAATTAGTATATCTAGCAAGTATATCCAACAGGAGACAAGTTTCCCTGCTAACCCACCCTTGGACCTGTCCCATTGGAATCCCTCCAAGGGGTTCTTAGCCCTGTGTCTTGTTATGTCTCCCAAATGCTGGTGCAAACAGGATGTCCTTGTTAGAAATTCTTTTCTTGAAAAAAAGACTAAATAGTATTTCAAGAAGGTGACATGATGTGTGAGAAAGGGTAACTACTATTCTAAAGTGTAAGAAAGTGCTAGAAACTATACAGCTATATATTAAAAATGTACAAAGCTACAAATATGTAAAAAAGGTAAAAATCTTTAGACATCATTATCATCCCCAGAAAACTGTGTCTAGGGGCAGGTGGATTTATCCTTTAAGATTTTTCTCTCTTTCCTTTGTCCACGATGTTTTCTATGTCAGCAAAGACAGAGACCAGGTTAGTCTGGCATGTTCTGATAGGAATTATCCTCCATTGTCTTTTCTCCGTATTTTCCATCTGCCCCTCTGTCTTTGCCTTTTCCTTTAAATGCTCTAATGCTTTAAATGCTCTAATGCTCAAAATGCTTTGCAGATTATTGTAATCAGTAGTATGTTCATAGTAGAACAGGCATATGTGACTATGACCTAGCTTGTAAATAATCAGCAAATGCAAATTCAGATTTTTTCCATGGGGCATAGTAAATGGGGTAAAGCCAATGCAGACCCACCTCCTGCTGTTATTAAAACAAAGCCCTAAGGTCAGTGTTTAAGTCTCTTATACCTTCATAAGTATTCTTGCTACCAGTATTTTGGTTAAAAGGACATTAAGACTGGCACTTCCACTCCTCTCTTGGAATAAAAATTTTCCCTTCGAATGTTGAAAATAATTAAGTTCAGTTCCTTGTTACGAAAGTGGTTCCCACATATGCCTCAGAGAAGTCAACTGCCTGTCATAGGCAGAGTGTAAACAATTCTTCACTCCTTTTTATTTCTGTGATAGCAAAGCCCATCTTTAAAGTGCTCTCCCTGCTTATAAAAGTGAGCATGGGTGCCTCAGCCAGGATTGTGAACTATGTTGGGTGCCAAGGAACTGGAAATTGCTCACATTATTATTAATTCCATTTAAGAACCCTTCCTAATGTGTTTCAGAAATTAGATTTTTTTAAAAACAGCACAAAGAGTGCTCAACAGAGAGCTCTTTCTGGCGGGCCGCATCAGTTTCATTTCATCATCCTGAATTTTTTCTGTTCTAAGCAAGGAGAAAAGGACAGCAAAATATCTTCTCAAGGCTGCAAACCTCCCAGGGCAAGTGTCTAGCATCATCTCAGATCCAATATACTTTACCAAGATGATTTTCTTTTACATTTGCCCAGAATACCAAGAGGCTCACCTCACCTTTGTAGTATTTTCTCCCACATAAATTTTTAAGGAATTTCAAAGGCATCCGCTACAGTAAAGTAGGCTTAGCTTTTACAGACATTCTTCTCTGCTTTCCTGTTCTCACATCATATACTCAGAGACAGGCTAAATCCTGCTCCCCAAATTAGCTATAGAAAAGTTTATGGTAATAAGATGGTGTTGCTTTATGCACAATGGGTTTACTCTAGCTTGTTTCTAACATATGCTGCATTATTTTGGTTGCTTGGTCCTTCAAAAAACCCTCATACATTGACCAGATGTACATTATGATCTTTTTGTATGTATTCTAGAAGAAAATACTTCTAGAATGTCTTACTTCTAGACAGAGCAAAAAATAAAACTCATTAATCATGTGCTGTAAAATGTCACTATTATAGATGCCATGGAAAGATTCCACGGTGGCAGTAAAATATTCATATTTTAAGAGAGCCAATTACAAGGTACAGTAAATCATTTAAACGTGTTATTGGTGATATTCAGAAAGCAGTGAGAATTTCTTCTTGTACGCATATTACCTGAGGCAACCACTTCTTTTCATGGTCAGTGAGGGGAAAATTATAGTTGATGGTGAAAAAAGGAGCTTGTTTTTGCAGAGAAAATGTATGGCATTAAAAATCACCATTTTCCACCTTTGATTTCAGGACTGGAATGCAGTGTTCACCTCAGTAGGCAGCAGAAAACAAGCTCCAAAATTCCTTTTAAAACCTTACCAATATCCTACTAAAAGTACAATTTGATTACCCTTCCCACTCCTGTAGTACTCCTGTCCATTTTGTCTGCACTTTCTGTGAAAACAAGACCAAAGAGAATTTTCCTAGCACTGTAAAAAGACACAGCTTTGTTTTCCGGCAGAGGTCCTGTTTCTCGGTAGTATTCCTTAATTTCCACAATAATGTAAGTTAAAGAGAAACAAATTTTCTGTCATTGTTTCTCATGTTTTCAATTTTTTGAGTTCTAAATCCCTCCCTCACAGTTTGTCCTGTCACAATGCTGCCAGGTCACTGGCGTTTGCCTTGGGGGACATTGTGACCCATTTATATGTATATAGGAAAACTCATGGTTATCATCACCTTACTCCCTCCCTTAGGTCCACACCCCTCATGTACCTGCATGCCTTTCACAACTTACTATAAATATGGATTGCCATCTCTCTGGATTAGAGAGTAGCCTTTCCTTTGTATATTTTATAGCCAAGAACTCCTGGCAATACCATGAAAGAATGATAAACAGTAGGAAAAAGTCCCATAGGTGCTTCTTTTCAAGCTGCTGCATACAGCTGAGCAACACTGGGTATGTGGCAGTGTAATTGTTGAACAAAAGCTGCACTGCACACATTTTCTCTGCCTAGCTTCTGCTAATAGTTACTATGGAGATGTAAATTAAATAATTGGACTATAAATATACCTCTAAATGCTGTCTGAAGTTCCTGGCAAAACTATTTTGAATGTATATAAATTAAACCATGTTTCTGAAACACAAGAGATGTCCTGCTACCATTACTGAACTGCCTTCTAGACTGCACTCCCAAACTTGAATGAGAAGATATGTTGGTTTTGGCAGAAAAGAAAAAACCTCTCTCCTTCCTCAACCTCTTCTTGTTTTATTCCTTTTCTTGTCTTTCTTGTTTTCTATTTTTGTTGCCATTATTGTTTACTTTTCTATTTGGTGGTTTCTTTTGTTCTCTTTGACATCTTTGTCTCAACTATAATTCCTTCCCTCTTGTCAGAGAAACTCTGTGGAGTTAAACTGCAAATTTGAAAAGACAGAGAAACATTTTTAAGCATACTTGTCTGAGGTCAATTGTTTTTGCTTGATGGTCAGTCTAAATCTCCTTCTTGTGATAGACCTCCTTCCTTTGCCATTAGTGACTTGATCTCCACAACCTTCTTCTCTTACCCAGCCAGGCCTCCCAGAAAAACAATGGATCCTTCAAAGTACCACTGACCTTCTTTGACTATGTTGTGCTTTCCAGAAAAACATGTCACCCAAGAGCCAGCAGACAGCAACCTCTGATTGCAATCAGGATGATTCTCCTGTGTTTACACTGACACTGATAGTAAATAACCCCACTGAAATCAGTGAGTCAACTCTGTGCATTGGTATATATCTGAAATGAGAATCAAACCTCTGTGTTCTTATCTCCACGCACTGATAAAAGCTTCCTACAGACCCACTGCGGTATAAAGTCTGCACATGGCAGCTTTAATACCCATTGGCACAGGTCTTACTTATAAAAGTTAACTGAAATTAAGTGTCTAAATAAAGGCAGGCTCTTTGAAGACCAGATTGTTTCCCATTGCTTCACTTGAGAACACTATTGCAAAGCACTACTGTGATTGTTATCAGCTGTAAAAAGGTACATGACTTTGCTTTTAAAGAAGCCCTCATAACAGGGGTGACACTTGGCAGTTCCTTATGGCAGCACTCTGAAATGTATTTGAAATGCATTAGCCTTGCACACACACACATAAATGCAACGTGTTGGGTTTGTAAATGCTATTCATATGTACATAATCTACCTTACCTAAACTGCACACTTACTTTGTGCTGCTCTACAAGGCTTGAAATGAAGCCACATAATCAATCACTTAGCACTGATTTCATGGGCAGAAACCATGACTTCATACCTCCTATTTTCAAAAATTTTTAAAATTATATGATCAGAAATTTTCCTGCTGGTGTGTGTGCCTAATTATATACACACATATATAACTGCATTCACAAAAGACACAAAGACACATGAATCTTTTACAGAGATTTTGTTGTTGACTTCAGTGAGAGATGCATCTCATCTGTGTGAAAGTGTGAACTGATGACAGACAAGAAATAAATCACAGCTTTTTGCTCTTTGACCACCTTTCCTCTGCACATGCCAATGCATCACCCTTGGGAATGCCTCAACATAGGAAACCAATGAGCCCACTGAAAGACAGACTGAAGTGTTTTAAATCAGCCAATGTTCTCTCCTTCTTCAATAAGGCAGAATTTCAACATCCAAATATAATTGTATTTCTGCCTAACAGGTATAATGACTTTTTTGTTGTGCCTCAAACCCTATGATGAACTTCATTTCACTTGCTACTAGGTTACTTTTAAAATGCTTGTCTTAAAGCAGACAGCATAATGCATGTGACTGTGTACTATGAAGTCATCAGCAGGAAGTTCATAGTTAAATAGTTTGAGATTTGAAGGATAAAAATGACATTATTTCACACTTTAAGGCCTGGATTTCATGTCCAAGTTCAACAATTCAACAAATTAATTCTTCAGAGGACAACTGAATCACTATACTATTCTTTAACTTGATACTTGGTGACTGTTGCATCAGAAACAATTAAAATGAGTCCACTGGAGCAATTAAATATGAAGAAATGGACAAATGTAATCACTAAAATTTTCAAATTTCAAATATGCCTTCAGTGTAACAACTTTTCACAGAATATTTATAAATTTTTAAACTTAAATTATTTCCAGTACATTTCATAAACCATCTTTTTACAGAAATACTGTTGAAATCTGTTAGCATCATAAACAAATAAACACCCCTAAAACTTCTTAAAGTCAAGGTACTATGTGTCTTCTCTGGATTTGAATGCGAAAGTAGCTGTGTCAGTAAATATTCTTAAGATTCCACCTAATTGAACTGGGACTATATAGACATGGATATGTCAATTCATGTTGTGCTTTCAGGATGAAAGGAAATTCCTATGGAAATAAGAGGTGTATAGCTACATTTGGATATGTTGAGCATAACCTTTCACTTCACAGGAAGACACAGGAGCAGTAATTGTCCTTTGCATTGTGTGACCCATGACACCACGTGAACTTAGGAAATACCTCGAATTAATGTTAATGGTTCAGTAGTCATTACTGTTACGGATGTTAATATAAAACATCTCAAGAGCTTCCATGTGTTTTAGGAATTGAAAAATCACCATTAAAATAACTGTACATTTTCAGTGACAAGAGTTCCTGGCAGATTGAACACTAGTATGTTTACCTGTCACAATTCAAGTGTTTATTGAATTTTAAAACAAACAACAATCTTCAAGAATATTTACTTAAGATATTGCCAATAGCAGAAAGAAAAATAAGAAGAAATAAAAGAAAAACATTTCATTGTAAAAGAAAAAACGTTATTTCAATGAATTCCATTATCTTCTTTAATTAACCTTGATTGCACCCCTTCAGTGGATTCACTTAACTTGCTGTTTTAATCACTCATTTAATTTATCTATAAACAGTCATGTAAATTATAAGCAGTAAATCAGGTAACAAGTAATAATGACAGATAACACAGTTACTCAGTTATTTTATTGTCCATGCAATGCAATGATATGACTTTATCAGAGAAAGAAAAGAGAAACATTACCTGACTTGACAGTGATCTCTTTACACATGCAGTAAGATGGGAGACTCGGTTTTGAGTCTGGAAGAACTGACCCCAGAATCTTGACACTGGAAACAAAGATTAGCAGAGATCAACATCTATACACGAGAACTGGGCCTAGTTCACTGTCTGAGAGTCATTTGTCCCAGGGAGGTGCAACAAAACAACAATAAAACAGTAACTGAATTATTTTGCTTTAGAATTTTCCCAGTCCACTGCTGTGCACCTGCAAAAAGTCAGAAGAATGTGTATAGCGCTGTCCTCTGTGCATGTATACATGCACGGGTACACATGTACATAACCGAACCAAGGCAAGAAAAAGGTCCGTGAGCAATACTATCTTATAACTTCCTTAAAGAGATATTTTTGTCAGTCAAATGTCTAAAGAATTTCATCCTGGTATTTCAGCAGTGATTGGATTTAAGAATTGGTCCTGAGGACTGTTTTCTCCCACTATCTTGGCAGTCCTATTCTAATAATATGTACCTCTACTCTTACGAACCCTCAGACCTGTGATGTACCAATCCTGGACCACTCCATGCACATGAAAATCTATTGAAAACAAACAGAAAAGGAAGACTGGCAAACGCAAACCAGATGTTCCTTTTAAAGTCTAAGACACAAAGGTGTAGCCTGTATTTTTTACAAATATGCAGAATTTGTATCTCTGTAATACCTATATTTTGTATTGAATGGCAGAATTGCTCAGGAGGATCAGTTCATACCTGTCTTCCTCTATTTTCCAACCACATGATGATGTACAATAATTGCGTGAAGCATAAAAGTATCAGTTTGAATAAATTATTTTAGAAAACAAGCAGTCAATCTTCTTTGTCTCCTCAGGCAAAGAAAATTATTGCGATAGTGCAAAAATAAAAGCTATAGCAGCATCCAGACCACAATGTTGATAATTATCCACTTTAAGAGAACATTGTGTTTAACCAAAATAGCAGTTGCTTACACTTATCATTATATTCACTCCATATACTCACCATCAATTGGAATATCTATCTGAAGAATGAAAAAGCCCCCTACAGGTTTCAGAACAAAATGCTTTCAATTTTCTTTAAAGAAGCTGGTAAGGTATATTTGAACATTTTCAGTAAAACTGTTCAGTAAAACCTCCTTCAAAAAAACTTCAACTATAACTAATTTCCTGCTTTGTTCAGTGAATTAGTTTTTTTGGTAAATACACAGAACTTTACAATTTAAAATTTAGTTCGGCATTTAGACTATCAGACAAGAAACAGTAAAATAATTTTACATCTCTAAATAATTTTACGTAAAAGTTTATAAATAGCCACTGTTGATTCTTCTACCTCCATAACATATTACATTTTCCTCTTTAGTTTCCCAGACTTATATGTATAGAACATTTTTCCACACATAAATGTTCATTTCTGTCATGCTGCAGAAATGTCCACATAAAGTCCTCAAATACTGGCTCGAGAATATTTTGACAAAATATATTAAAAAGTTTCTTTGCCTTGTAACTCCTGCATACATACCGTAATAATTACATCAAGAAATCAATTTGTTGGTGATATTCCAGGAAGCTTCACTGCACACCACAGAGAGATGTTTATTGCCATTTAGGGCTGTCAGAAAAATTCACCAGAAGAGGTTTCAACCCAATTCTTCAAATTATTTTATGTCTGTAGTTCTGAGCCTCACTTACTGGAAAAAATCTGTGGCCACTTTGATAAAGCTTTAGTAACATCACTCTTCTGATGATGAAAGAGCAGAAAAGGATTCCTGGGCCTAAGTGTCTTTTTCTGCAGTTGTTTCCATGAACTAAAGACCTGAATTTCTAAGTGCTCTTCAGCAAGGCCCTACACAGTTCTCACATGTTACAACTTCTGTTCCTACCATCAGCTGCTATCTCAGGTGTCCAAACAACAATCACCAAGGTAATTGAGAGCAAGTTTTCTTCTGATCGCTTTGTTGAAGACCTTTACTGAGCACCATCTGGTGCTCAGATGTGCCATGTTCTTTATATACTGTATCTGATAGTCCCTGATAGATATTCCTGTCTTATTTAGGATCATAAACAAAGCACCTTTCTTGATTTTTTTCTTCATTTTATTTTGGCTTCACTGGCAACATCTAAATGTTTCTTCCTACATAGAAACATTCGATAAAGATCTCATTCCAGCTACCTAAGTGAAAGTCTTTGCAAAATTTAATAATTCCTTTTATTTTGTTTTTTTTTTTAACTGTAGTGTCTGTTCAGTGGTCAGTTTTGTACTGCGAGTGTTCATTGAGATTAGCACCAGAAAAATCAAATTTTGACCTAATTTTTATGCCTTTTAAATCCTTTATTTCTCCACTAGCATTTTCTTCTCTACAAACTCATGCACAACTTAGTCATCTAAATTTTCAAGATCATTCATGACCTGCCAGCCACTCAGTCACAACTGTCTTTTATGTTTTGCATTGTCTTTCTTCCTTATTGCTCTTCATGCTTGAGAAGACCTTTCAACAGCTGTCTCTAAATCTACTTCATTGTCCTTCACATTCCCACTTAAATCCTCCTCTTCTGTCATATTTAGAAACACCTAATTTGAGTTAGGCCTGTTCAACATCTTCAGTTGCTGCTGTCTACACATTTTCTTGTGTTCTTCTTTTGTCTGTATCATATGTTATCTTTCCTTTTAATTTCAGATTGCAATTGCTCTAGCACAGACACATTTTTGTTCTGTCTTCCCACCCCTTCTCACATTACCATTTTATCCATGACTGTGAGCTAACTTAATGGAGGCAAAAATTACTGATATTGAATCATGTCAGTTGCTGCATACAGCTAGTTGTAATTGTCAGTCCGAAGTTTCCCTTGTCTTTGCCTCCCGACCATCACAAGCAGACCTTGGGGACCCCCACCCAGGCTGACTCTGAACAATGGTTTCCTGGCCTAGGTGGATGCTTGTCAAGTGACTGTGTGCAGGTGTGTTGTGTTCACTGGACTGTGCTGTTGTGGCATCAACCAGAGACTGTGTTGTCCCAGCTGGAGGCTGCGTGTACTGCACAATCGCACCTGTCTCCTAGAGCACCACATAATGGACCATAAATCTTTCCCACTTTTTGGCCAGAAGCCACTTGCCTTGGAAAAGGACTATAAAAGAGCGACCCTCTGGAGAAGACCCTTGAGATCTCCCCACAGATGAAGACTCATCTATTGGCTGGATCACGAGGACATCCGTCTCATCTCGTTGGTAGCTATCGTCCCATCCTCCCCTTCTTCTTCTCTCTATACTTTGTTTCCTATATCTCTCCCCTCTATCGCAACTGAGTTGTTGGCATTTAATAAAAATGCATTGCTGTTGTTGAATAAACTGATTTTGTCCCCTGCATTTTGCCTGTTTGCACCTCTGAGATCGAACGAACCATCACGACCCCCGCTCTGTATTAATAGCGGATCGTGACACTAGTAAATCTGAAATTTATAACAGAAAGCTACGTTTCCATATTGCTTTTTCATGTCTCTCTTTTCTCTAACTTCTCTCCCCTGAGTTTCCTTTTCATATTTTTGTCTACTTTCAATTAGAAAGTTCTCCTCTTCTTCTGTCTCTTCCACTATTATTGCCTTGTGCTTGTTTTTTTGTCTCAAATGAGGGTTCATTTACGCCTCTATTACATTTTCATATCTTCTTTCTTTCCCTCCTATGCCTCTCTCCTCCCCCCTCGACTTCTTACCTTTCTTTTCCAGTTCTTTTAAAAGATTCAACAGCTACACCTGCAAAAATGGAAACAAATTGAAGTTGTTCTTGACCTTAATACAAACCCAGATAGTCAGAAAAAATTAAGATATTTTTGCAATGCCTTTTTTCACTCGGTGTTCTGTGGTATATGTACATGGATCAAGCTTCCAAACCAGTCTCACCTGACCAAAATGCAGACTATCTCATCTCCCTGCTTTTGGTCTCCAAAGAGTCCAGTATGGAAAAGCAGAAAGAATTGCTATGAAAAAGATATTTGAGAGGGGGAACCACCTGCTTCAAGTCTATTTCTTTTTGGTACAAAGGAAGTTCCCATGATATTGCAAAAGTGTTCCAAGATGGTTGCAGAATACTTCATGAAACCTCATCCTTCCCCATCTATTTTCCTAGTTTTATTTCAACATTTTTGTTTTGTTTTGTTTTGTTTCTTCAGTAGAGGAAAGATGGCTAAAGCTAGCTAGAAATAGATTTTTTCCCTCTGGAAAAAAAAAATTACATTTTTTTGTCAAAGACTAAAACAAATATATTTTTTCTACATTAATTTTTTCAATGAAGTAGAGGATTCTGCTGTTCTGCCAAGACAGACTTTAAGTTGATCATAGAATGTTTCCTTCCTTCAAATTGCTGAGAACTTGATAGATAATTGACACTTTTAATTCCATTTAGCTAAAACCACCATTTTTATTGAAAAAAGGCCATTTCAGTAGTTTGTTTTTACAATTTAATAATCAAGCTTTCAGACGGCTAAAGAATCAGGCTGTACAATATTTTTTCTGCTCATAATTTTTTTTTTTCACTTTTTATCTAAAAGAATTTGCAATCCCAGTTACAAAATGCAACCAGGACAATCACTGTGAGGGTATACTGAGGACTAAGAAACAGGCTTTGGGCCACATGAAACAGCTAAGAAAGTGCTAATGGAGGAGTGTTTAATGGAAACAGCATACAAAATCTCTAAAAAATCACTTTTTTAATGTTTCTGCCTCCAGAAGACATTTTTTCTCTCTGTAATGCCATTTACCATGATCTGTTGGGGGCTTGAGCTCTAGCAGACGACTGCTGATAACTCAGTGTGGTGATTTAAAACAAGGTCAGCTTCGATTCTTTGTTTCCTTTCCTCTGTTGAAGGCTATGACTGCCACTGAAAAGGCATTAAAAAGCAACCTGCTCCTCGCATCAGCCACTCCAACAAACAAGGCTTCCAGCAGCCTATACTGCCTCTGAAGGCATGATGAAATACTTTTGTGAACTGCTACAGGTAAGGCAAGCTGGCTGCCTCCCAGCAGGCAGGAGGGCTGCTGTGATAACTTCCAGCAGAAGGTTGTTCTGCTCCACGGGACCACCATGTCCTGGACACCACAGCTTCCTGCTCAGCAAACGTGATTCAGGGCCTGCACACCACATCCACCTCAATGGAAAATTCTGTGTGATAAAGCTGTTTGTCATACTGGCTGTTTTGTCATACTGTATGTTTTGTAACAGTATATTTTCATATAAAACAGTGCAAAATAAGAAAATGAAAAAATGACAAAATGTATTGAAAGAATTCACAATGTGTGCTGCTGTGTAAATTTGGACTGTGATTGCAGAATTTTATGAGAACATAAAACCAGATCAGGGTCACCATAATAATGATGCTGCCAGTTCTTTAATTGCTCTGCTTTTCATTGGTTCAGAAAGTGGTTGAATCAGACCCTCGTGTTGCATCATGAGGCAAAGCCATAGGATCTTGTGTTACATCAATTAACATAAATAAACTCTCACTGGAGAGTCATGGTGTGCCTGAGAGCCTTCAGTGCCACCTATGGCCCCTGGGAGAATTTCTGCTTCCTTTGGCCCCCGTGGTATCACTTCTCAGTGCTGCCTGCACAGCTCCCTCCTCTCCTTTCTCGCTACAGGAAGGACATGCAGGGGTCCTGAGCAATTGCTAGGATGCTCCAGAGTCCTGCTTTGTAGAGTTGCCATCCTGTGGGGTGAGGAGTGTTGTGTCATTCTGTAGCTCACCTTAGAAACATCTGTCTTCAAGAAGGTTAAGGCAACTGCAGCTTAACATAATTTCCAAGGCAAATTACCTGAGGAAAGGAAACATCTACCACATTACTTGATCTGAATAGCACAAATGTAAAAGCTCTTGAATGCTAAAAAGGTTTCACAACATTTTAAAGAATTGCTCATTGGAAAAGCAAGTTTGGAAAACTTTTTCTTTAAAAATAAAGGCTCTCCATTGCCAGCATGCTGACAGTTTAAGTGTGCTTCTTCTCATGGTAGTTTATTGCTAGTGGCACTTATGGTTGCTGATCCACCACTCAATATGCATAGCACGTTTCTCTTTGGCAGCCACATAAAAGTTTGGCTCATGTATGAATTTTTATGTTACAGAGAAAAAAAATAATTCTGGAGTACTGTATACCTGCCTTATCCTTCACTTCAGAAAAGCCAATGCACAAAAAACACATAAGCAATATCCAGTACTGCATATTAATTAATAACCAAAGTTAACATAGAGAGTTATTTTCTTCTTTAATATTTTATATGAAATCACTATGAAGAAAATTGCTTACTAATCAAGTAACATTTTCTATCCCCCAGAGGAGAAATAAAAACTGTCTTAATCTCTACTCTGTCTATTACTTTTGTAACCCAGTAGTGAATATTTGCATCACAACATACCTAATTATTCATGCTTTTTCTCAAGACATTGTAGGTCCTCCATTTAGCTCCAGAAATCCTGTATCTTGCCACAAGTACCCTGCCCTACTCTGAGTCCAAGGCTGCAGTACTCTTGCACTGCTGACACTTTGGTAAGATGGCAGACACAGATTTCCATCATTCAATTCATTCCATGAACACAGCAGTCTGGCTTGATGCTGCCAGACTCAGGAGTCTGACCAAAATAATATCTTGATTTTCAGCAAACACACTAACTTCAAGAAAGTGTAAGGGATACTGGAGCAATTACATGTAGGTAGGTATTCATCTTTTTCTTCTTTGATCATTAGAATAAGTAATAACTTAACTTATTTGTTATACTCTTGCATGACAGAACATGAAATAATTTATATAATTAACTGATATAGAAAGTATGGACAAAATAACTATTTAGAGATGAGCAGAATATACTTTTCCTAACTGGAAATCTACCTCACATGCTTCAGCGATGGAAAATGCATCTCATTATCCCTGCTTTTGACTACTATGGCAAAAATCAGAAGATTTAAATGCAATCTACAACCCATTAAGGAAAAATTATAATAATAATCACTCAACCCAGATAACCAGCAGAGGAAAATTTTGCAAATCTAGTTTTAATCTCGAGGGAATCACTTTTCCCTTTTTGACTTCTCTATGCTGTCCTAATTCATGTTACCCCAGGCCTCTAATCCATCTGGCCTATAGGTGAATCTTTCACTGGTATCCATCATTTGTGACAATTTCAAAAAAGTTGTTGTATATATAGGAAGAGGAAGAAAAACTAACATAAGCGAATTCTGGTTGACCTTTCCTTACTGAAGAATCAAGAATAACTTCATTACTGACTCTTCCTGATTTCTAAATAGAATAAAAAGAAACAAAGAGAAACATTAATTCTCTTGTTCTTCAAAGACACATTCTTGAACGAAGCAAATTCTTTTTTGGATCAGCAGCTTGGAATGGAGAACAAAAATGGTGTTTGCTATACTTAATTATGTTTTTAGATTGACCTTGTCACTGCCAGGAATTCTTGTGGTGAATTCTACAATTTTGCTTTTTCTCATGTGTTTTCCTGCTAGGAATTTTTCCCAGATTTCAGTGAGGAGTGACTTAAAATGCATAAATCTAAAACAAACAAACAAAAACAGAAACAAAAAACAAAGAAACAAACAAAAAGGAAAAAAAGAAAAGCTGCCACTTCATCCCCAGGCTCCTCACTTGATATTCTCCAGCCTCCTCAAAGCTGGCCATCAATGCCAGTAGAAGGGAAAGTGAGAACCACAGGGTTGCTGATGCTAGCACCTCTGTGTCAATTGCTGTAATATCCAGTGCCCTTGGGATGAGAATACTTCTCCAAGCTGCAAGCCATTAATGACACTGTTAAGGGTCCTCCTCAAAAAGCCATTGACAGAAAAAAGAGAGTGTTTTTTCTATAGTCAATAAAAATAAAATGCAGCATATGGGAAAATTAGGCAATTGCAAGAACAGAGAGGAACATTTAAAATATTATTTAACCCTTTGGGTATCCAGCCTAAGTACTGCACCTGTGAAGAAAAGCAAGAACTGTGATTCATCTGAATATACATAATATCAAAGCACTTGTCAAAAATTTTGCATAGAAACGGTTCTGTTTACATAAACTCTTCAAGATGTAGTCAATCCCTGTCTGAAAATAGTGTAGGAACTAATTGTCTATGGAGATTTCTACATTTCATGATCTTTACTAAGATGGTCATAGTTTCTCATCTCTCTGGTACTTCAACCAGTATCTCAAAATCACAACCACTAAAAAAAAAAATTAAAAAAAAAAAAAAAATCTTTTAAATCCCAAAATACTGGTGCTGTGGTGCTGTTAGCTATCTTCCTGTAATAATGTCCCTAATTTTCATTTTCTAAATCACCATTAACAGGGCTGAATAGTCACTTGGAGGATAACCTTATCTCAGGTCATTTCCTTTCACTGGAAAACTTCAAGATGGAGTGGTGGAAAAATATAGCAAGGAACTTCTTCAGGCTGCAGGTGAGAGGTCATCCACTGAGATTATACTTGTTACATATTAATAGACAGCAAGTAATTATGCCGCAGTTCATTGACCATGAGAAAAATCTGATTTTGGGAAAAAAAGAAAATTGTTTCCAAGTTCCTCCAGCAATATAAGTTTACAGCTGTGACAAGCTGCCTATCTATCTGAGCATTGTCTTAAATCAATCAGTGGTTTTTTCAGTTATTTTAAACATCG
The DNA here is from genome assembly GCA_013397075.1 of Rhabdornis inornatus. Lineage (NCBI taxonomy): Eukaryota > Metazoa > Chordata > Aves > Passeriformes > Rhabdornithidae > Rhabdornis > Rhabdornis inornatus. The sequence continues at coordinate 172,695 of VWZS01008898.1, read as the reverse complement.
ATATAAATCAAAACACAACTGCTTTTATCTACATCCAATGCTGCAGACACAATGCTGATAAACACAATATACAATCTGGATTGAATAACACTGATTCCTTCTTCCCAGTCTCACTCTTCCCAGAGAAAAGAATCAAATGTTGGTTCCTGCACTAAAAATAGCAAATACAATGAGATGGATTAAGAAAGAAAGCCATTGTCAGTATATCTTTAGGATTTATTAGGTAAGGGATGCCTTGATCTGGAATACTGAATAATAATAACGCATTTACAAACATCAGAACTTTTAAATAATGAAATGTATATAATAGAAAGGAATGGAAAATGTCATTATGCAATGCAATATGAAGTTACAAAAAAGCATTACATCAGGGATAAGTATAAAATTAAATTGAGTGATAAGCTGCATCATGAATTTTAAGTTAAGCTTAGATCCTCTAAATGAAGGAAATCAGTATACATCATGAACTGAATATCTTAATATAAATTTAGTAATAAAATTTATTAGGGACAGAGAAATTTTTTTTCACTGTTGATAATGTAAATTTTATATATTTTTAAAAAGGGCTCTTAAAGAAAAAAATACTAAAATTAATGTCACAAATTATAAATCTAAAATTGAGTGAAAGAGGGTAGGTTTAAATTTTATATTATGAAGGAATCTTTCCTGTGAGGGTGGTGAGACACTGGACCAGGTTGCCTAGAGAAATTGTGGATCCCTGGAAGTGTTCAAGGTCAGGTTGGATAGGGCACTGGGCGACCTGGTCTAGTGCCTGGCATCCCTACTCATGGCAGAGGGGCTGGAACTACATGATGTGAAAGGTCCTTTCTAACTCAAACCATTTTATGATTCCATAAATCCAAATACTACTTTACAAATAAAAGCCCTGGAAGTACCTTTTTTCTCTGCAAGCCATCCTTAAACTACTTATTTCTGTGAAGAAACTTTCTTTTGCATGTATTGTCCTATAGTTTTTTTCTTCAAGATTTCTTACACATTCCTCTGAAACATTTAGAAGAGACCAGGACTGGAAACAAGACACAGGTCTTGATAGCCTGTTCCTTTATTGACAATTCCTTTCATCTGTGCTGCATCATTGTCTGTCAGTGCAGGGGACAGCACTAGAAAGTATGTAATGAACACAGGATGTATTTCTTGCTGCCATTCCATCCATATCCTCTGCAGCTGCCTCTAACACAAACCTGCTATATCACACCCCTTAACTGCTTCTGCATTGGTCAAAATTATAATTATATGTGGCTAGTAGGATGTAGCTGGACTAAAGTCTTATGAAAAAAGTTCTCACAGTGAAGGGGAGAAAGGAAACAAAACTCAGGAGTCTCAGATCTGTTGAGTGGGCTAATCTCTACTTAATTTAAATACTTAAGAATTCCTGGATTAAGTGAGAAGCAATGACATGTAAAAAATGGTATGATCACTAACAAATGAAGGTAAAAATCTCTTAGATGGGAATGATTGCAGCGCTGGCAACTATATGGAAAAACAATCAATGTTAAGAAATACTTATGATATGAACAAACTTTCCCAGCACTATTCAGGAGAACAATTTACTTTTCCAAAATGTTGCTGGCTGGAATTCTCCAGTTCTAAAATTAACTAAAACTTTCAAAATCAATTATTACCCACCAGCTACTCTGCAATCCAGATGCCTTAGGGAAATGGAAACATCCATGCTATTCTGATAAATCAGGTAGTAACTGCAAGACTGACAGATCTGATGGAAGCTATAATAATTAGCCTTATCTATACTTCCTTGTTTGTTACAGCCATTTGCTTCTTCAGGAAAATACTCCTGTCTGCCTGCAGGATAGCTTAGAGCTACAGTAAAAGCAATCTGTTTTTTCTCACCATACACAAGCAGACTAAGTCAACAATCATTACACAGAACAGGCATGGAGAACAGAAACAGAATGTCCCATCAACAATGTCACATTCTCAGTTCCTGTAAATTCTTTTGAAGAGGACTTGTACAGTCAAAAATAGTCAGTTAGGGGTTTATGGCATCCTTTTAAGCTGCATCCTAGTAGTTCATACTGATTTCTAACTTATCTATAACTGGTAGCTCAGTTACTGCAGAGCCAGTGCATAACAAGGATTTACAATGGCACTGTGTTGTTTTATCTAGGGTACCCCAGGCTAGAATACTAACAAAACTCATGGGAGAAAAACAAAGCAGAAAGCTCTTGAAGATCCTGCTGATATCACCATCGGGAAGCAGGTGATGCTCATTATCCATTCCAGTCCTGTGGATTTGAAAGCAGCACAGGGGAACAGCAAAGAGACCAAGGGTACCTTTGCAAGGACTCAACCACCTTTGCAGGGTGCCCAACATCCAAAGGGACCTAAGACGTACTCACTCTCCATCTCTTCTCATTCTGTTTGATTGAAGCAGCCATTAAGCCACTTTTTGTCAATCTTTTATCATCATGATGCAGGAAGGATCCCGTACTGCCTCTCTTTCTTTGCATCCCCCCTAGAACAGCTGGTGCAGAGCATCCTGAAACCTCCAAAAATCCTAGAATACTTCTTCAATGCCTTTTTTTCCAGGAAATCTCTCTGATCAGCTCCACACTTTAACCTTGCTTTCCAGTTGTCATAGTCTAAACATTGTGAGATATTCCATTGTTTTACATAATTCAATAGCCAGAAATAATTAACATTTTTGTATGACCAAATTTTGTTTCTATTAATCGAACTTCAGAAGGACCTTCTGTAAAGGTTTTTATTTTAGTGAGACTGAGAACTCCCAATTTTTCAGAAAAAATGCATTAAGAATTTTCTTCAATACGAAAGATGACTAATTTTAAAATATTGTTTTACTCTGTAATATGATTTGGGAAGTAATCAGCCACAAATGGATACTGACTGTTGCAGCCTAGTTTCTGCTGGATTGACTTCCACTCTGATTTGAATAATCTTGATTCCTACTGAAACCAAATGGAGAGTCAAATATTCAAATCCTTGAAAAATCAGGCCATATCTAAGAGTGCTGATATTCTCTAATCCTTCCTCTCCTTGCTTGCTTCTTAATTCACAAAGGGTACAGTAATATCTTTGAACATACTCTGTAGATTTTCTGGTGATTAGTTCCCCAGTCACGATATTTCCTCTGGTTATATGTCAACCATGGACTAGATCTGAAGTGTCAGAACAGGGGTGACAAGTAATAGAAATATATGGCAATGTTTGGCATCCATAAAAATCAGTTTAACATGCATGCTGGTTTGACCTTGGCAAAATGTCAAGTGCCTGCCAAAGGCATGCTGTCACTCCCCTCCAGCTGAATAGGGAGAGAGAAAAAGAATTAAAGGCTCCTGGGTCAGGATAAGGACAGGAAGAAATCATCCATTGATTACTGTCACGGGCCAAACAGACTTGGCTTAGGGAATTAATTGAACTTATTACCAATCAAATCAGAGAAGAATAATGAGAAGTAAAAAAAAAAAATCTTAAAAATACCTTCCCCCCTCTCCTTCCTCCTTCTTGGGCTCAACTTTATTTACAGTTCTCCACCTGCTCCCCTGCAGAGGTGCAAAAGGGTAGGGAATGGGGACTGTGGCCAGTTCATCACATGTTTCTGCAGCTCATTCCTATTCAGAGAGGACTCCCCTACTCCAGCATGGGGTCTGTCCCATGGGAGGCAGTCCTCCATGAAGTTCTCCAGTGTGATGTCCTTCCCACAAGCTGCAGTTCCTCACAAGCCACTCCAGCATGGGTTCCCCACAGAACCACAAGTCCTGCCAGCAAACCTGCTCCAGTGTGGGATCCTCTCTCCATGGGGCCAGACCTGTCATCTTTGGTGGATTGGGTCTGACTGAGACAAAGTTCATTTCCCCACAGCAGCCCTCACAGTGCTGTGCTGTAACTGGAAAGCTGGAAAGGTGCTGATAACATGTTGGTGTTTTGTCTGCAGCTGAGCACTGGCACAGCATCAGTGCTATCTTCCCAACTTTCCATCCCCCCACCAGAATGATGGGCAAGATATTGGGAGGGGACGCTAAACCAAATTGACCAAAGGTATATATTCCATTCCATATGATGTTGACTTAGATATAAATGCACAGAAAAGGAGGAAGAAAAGGGGGGCATTCATTATTTACAATATTTGCCTTCTTAAACAACCAACCAACCACTACATCTGCTGAAGCCCTGCTTCCCACAAAGTGGCTGGACAACATATGCTGCTAGGAAGTATAGAATAAAATCTTTAGGGTTCTTTCCTTTGCTTCTGCATGCAACATTTCGCTTTAGTAAACTCAACCTATGAGTTGTTTTCCATCTTACTTTCTCTCTTCTGTCCAGCTGAATAGGAAGAGTGGTAGAGCATGTTGGTGAGCACTTGGCTCATCCAATCAAAGTCAATCCTCCACAGTCCTTTTTGGTGCCCAAAACATGAGGTGAGACACAGCAGTTTTATATCAAGCATGCTATCGTAATTATTGACTAGAATGTACATGGAGTTTGTCAGCTGCAGTGCTTATCTCTTTATTTTGCTTTGCTCTTAGCCTTGCTGTGTGGGGGAGCTATCTTGTGGAGATGATGAGTGAACACATCTCTCTCCCTCTACTCAGGATTAACATCCATGTTTTTTTTATGCAGGCTCCCATGATCCTTGTTCATGCTTATGTGCATTTTTAATACTATTATTTCATAATGTTAGCATATTACAGAGTTTGTGAAATATGGTGTTGTCCTGGTATAAGACAAAACAAATTTTGAGTGAGAAGATATTGAAATGTGTCCTGAAGTGGGCAGTCTGTGGGTGGCAGAGTGTGTGGGAGGATTTGGGCAGGTTCTTAGGGTGGTTATCACCTCCCTTTAACCAGGAATTAACACCTGAAGAGATGATCAACTCTGACAAATTGACCTGTCAACTGCTAGAAGGGTGCCTTGCCTGCCCCAGTGAAAATCAGGAGCCTCCATCACGGCACTGGGGCACGATCTATGCCATCCAGGCACAGCTCAGTAGTCTCAAGGGACTGTAGTCGAGGCAGGAACCCAAACTGCATTTGAGGACACTGTGGCTGAGATAGGGATGGAAACAACAACTGCAGTAACTGATGAAGAAGGAGCAGGAGGAGAATCAGGAAAGGAAGGATCTGATCAAGCTAGTCCTTCAACAAAGAAATTGAACAAAGTAGTGAGGCAATTCAAAGAGAAAGTCAGTAATTATCTAGTGCTTGACTTTATCAGAATTCTCTGACTATTTATAGCAGCAAAGCTGGAAATTGCTAGGACCGCTACAATGTTTCTGGAATTGTCTCATAATCTCACTTGGAAAATGTAGAATAACTCAGTTAAATAGGAATTTTTATATTTTATTGTTTTATTCTATCTTAGTATCTTCATATATGAAAATAGTCTCTGTCAAATATACCTTCAAATCTTATTATCAAATTTAGAGCAAAATACAATGCCTGAGGAGATTGGTATGAAACACACACTTCAATTTTTTTTTTACTTTTTTAATGAACTAAACTTTTATATGCTATTTGCTTGAAGAGAAAGATATGATTGATGTCAGTCATTTTCAGATGGGATATAACACTTCAAATATGTTCTGCTGAAATTCTTTTGCATCTTTTGACAGTGATATTCATCTGATACATATGAATTCTGGACAGCACTGCAACATACAATCAGGCCTGTGAAAAGCTAGAGAAATGCACTACTGTAAAAGTTGCATTTGTGCTAGCGTTGTTTAAAAAAGGAAGTATGAGAACTCTGCATTGATAATGAGTACAGAACCCCTGAATATCAGTAGTCAGTAGTTAATAAAAATTCAGAGTTTTGTTTTGAGTCCATTGGAAGCTGGATGACAGAAGAAGCTATGACAGCAGGAAGAGAAGCTGTCAAAGGAGCACCAATGTGTAATGAGAGAAGACATTTCAGAAAATAGAATATGCCTCCATTTCTGCTTGTCAGGATTCATTGGGGCCGAATAGGTCTGAATTCACTGCTCAAAATGGACAGTGTACACTGATGACTGGTAGCAACCAGCCGTTCTCCAACTACAAATTCATCTCGGAACAGAATGCATGCCCAAGCACTTCCAGAGCACGGTGTCTGGTTGCATAAGACTCTCCTTTCATGGTGATCAACATGATGGTCAAGCATTTGCCAGCACTGGCAATGTGGCCCATTTACAGTGGAAAATGTTTATTATTGAAACACAATTTCTCCCATTTTTATAGCATGTGCTCAAGAAGAAGTTAGTGCTTCCTTTTTTTGGCTTGCAAAATTGATGTGTCCCTTGGAATAAATTCATTATTGGAAAAATACGGAAACATGCAAAGAAAAGCATGGAACAGTTCCTAACACTAGACAGCTAAAGACTATTGTATACATCAGGAAAGTGCCATTTGATTTAAATATAGTGCAAATACAATTTAGTTTTGCATTGTGTCTTTCAAGTAGCAATCAAGAAAATACATGTTCTTTTATCTCTATGCTCCTTTAAAAGACCTGTTTCCAGTGAATCAGAGCTAGAAATTCTTGGAAGCTGAGTATCTACAAATAAATGCATAAGATTCTTTTTTTCTGAAAGGAAACCTCCAAGGCTAGTTGCTCTAATGTGCTGAATGATATTTTACAGACACACCACAAAGATGCATGTCCTAAATACCCTGATACAAAGTATTTCCTTCCCAAATCTCACATACAGACCGTAAAATGCTGTTGTCATACCTAAAATTGTTTACAATCTGAGTCCTGCTACAAAACTTAATGAGAGATATAGAGTAAAACTCGTGCTAATTTTGTTGTTGACCAAGCTCTAAGATCTACATTGTGTCTTGTTTCCACCATGAGTGAGCAGAGAGCAAGACTCTCTGCATTAGGTTAGGACTGCACCTGGAGGCTTGTGCAACACACCAAATCCGCTCTAACCCTGTTAGTTCAGTGCTCCCACATAGATTTACAAAGGCCTCTTCAGAGCTACATGTGATTTTGTATTTGGCAGCTAAAGGTGGTACCTCAGCTTGATTAAAAGACATACTGCAGTATCACTGAATCCCAGCATAGCCATCTTCCATGCCACAGAGAGAAACAAGATATAGAAGCACCCCAAGCAGTCTGCGAGTTCCACAGAATTCTCCTTTCTAACAAGAGGTAAAGGAAATGGTAGGCTTATAAACTGCAAAGGCTGGGTGAATATTTGGGTAGCCATATGCTCTCTTTCATCAGTGATAAATGAACATAAGACATGCAACTGCCTTGTTTGGGGGAGGAATATTGGAAACTTTGGATTTGAGTACTATTACAGAATAAGCAAAAGGGTCCAAGAGAGTCAACAGTGAATAATAAAGCAAAAGACTGCAAGTTCAGAAAATAACCTCAGAAACTGGAGGTTAGCATATATCTTCCAACAAGCCTAAACCTGCCCAGGAAAATCTCCAGAGCTCTTCACGGGCTGGTCCTAGAAAAGGCCAGACACTCCAAACTGAAGACTGACCTGGTGAAGTCTGAATCCCACCCCTCTGAGGGATTCAGGACTCTGTAATTAGAGGCACATCTCTGACACAGCCCAGCCATATCCTTGGCTCAGGCTGTCAAGGAAACTGTGAAGTTGTGAGAAAGAGAACTCAGAAGATACGTAGAGCAGCAGCAAATATAAGGAAGTTGAAACGGTAGACTCAAGGATGGTGAGACAGGTTGTTAGCATTTCAAGGAGGAAAAATATGAACTCTAGAAGGTACAAAATTGTCGCATCTTTATTTTAAAGGAAAACCCAGGGATTTGAGGAGAAGTGGCTTATCATCTCCGAGAATGCACTCCAGTGAGGTGTGAAGTCCAGCCTGTAATCATTGCCACCTTGTACTTGTGTTAGCCACTAAATAATGATTCTATACTTGTAAGTATATCCTATTTGCAGCCCCTTTGCATATAGTAAGAGGTGGCTGACCTGAAAAATTACAACTGACAAAAAGAATATGAGCAATTAAAAAAAACCCTTAGCATGAGGAATAGGCAAAACTGAAAACAAAGTAAATAAAATATGACCATGAATAAGCCATGGATGTGTGCCTACAGCCTATTTAGCAAATGCTACCAAGGGAGAGATTGCTGTGACTCCCTGCTGTGCATGTTCTCTGTAATATGTGATATTTATTTAAAAATAAGTATGCCCCATCTGGAGGTGGATTTCCAGTGAGTACCAATAATACCAAATAAAATCAGCACTGCATTTCAGCTTTTCATATACATGAATTGTTAATCTGACATTAGCTGTGCCTGCACTGCGTTTGCAGATTGATATCATGGTATCTTGAACTGTACTAACTAGCCTGGATGTTTGTGGCAGTCTATCTTCAGCAGAAAAGAGGGGCATTTTTTCCAGCAAAAGCTGACAAATTCTGCATGTGTCCATCTAGTGAGTACCATGATACTGCAGCTAGACTTCTGCTAATGTTTGCATAAAGCCTCTACTGCTGTAGCTACACTGCAAATAAACTGTTTTGTTCAAAGAGAGGACAAAGATCACCAAAAAGAGTCACTTAAATGAAGCAGTGAATGCAGCTAAGAATGCTGCTGATCAACAGAAGGTTAGTAGAAAAGGGTTTTGAGGCAGACTGCCGGCACACTACAGATGGACCCCCAGGAATGAGTGTCACAGCGACACAGACAGAGACTCAGACACCACTTCCTGTCTCAGACTTGTGGCAGAGGAAGGAGTCAGGCTCTTACACACTCCCAGAAACTTTTCTGAAAAAGGGTAGAATGAAGCCTCGGGTTCCAGCCTTAAGCAAAACTTCGTAGAATCATGACATCAAGAAGAAAATAATAACAATCAACAAATCTTATTATTGAAAGAAACTATACAAGTAAGATGAAGAGCAAACAAAATTCAGAGAAGAGCTAGAAAGACAACTGAAGCCATGCTACTTGAAACTTGGCCAAATGGTAGGATTTCATTTTTTTTAAAAACCAAACAACTAAACCCCAGTATAGCTACTTTATTTTTAATAACTGTCCCATTTTCCCTTCACCATTAATCTACTTGGATGGATTCTGCACAATGATTAGCCACAGTTCTTTCATTTCCATCTTTGGACCTGGTCTGGTTTCAAGAGTGTTCTCCAAATGCTTTCCAGCAAAAGCTGGGATCCAGTGCTCCCTCCTTGTTATCTTTTAAATAGTCAGCCAACTCTGGCACTGGTTTTCTAAATTTCCATGTTTTTATCTTGTCCTTTCTCACATCTTGTAGGTTATAACTTCTGACCTCTCTAGCTAGTTGGATAGAATGATGAAACGCTCCAGAAAAAGTAAATTTATTGGTTTTGCAATAATCTTTGTCTGACACTTTATACTAAGAAGAAATTTAATTAATAATAACACAGTTTTCTCTATAAAACAAACTTATTTGCTGTGGCAAGAGTTTAATTTTGTTTGGCAAGCAGACAGGAGGAAATATAGCAATTTAAATTTGAGTTCTCATTACATAACAAGAAGGTTTTTAGATGAACTATGCTTTATGTTTTTCTCTCTTCCACTGTTTTCTGTTATTCCTCACTCACTGTTTCAACTCTTGTTAAACTGTCACTTAGCATTTTTTCCCTCTGGAATGACAGCAGGACATGCTGCTTACACTGGCCAGACAGATGCCTACCCCAGAGAGTGAGTATATCAGCTTCTGGACTGCACAGCCTGTACCAACACGGTATGTATTCTTGACATTAGATCTTTGGCATTAATGTGTGTCAGTGACAAGCTCATTAGCAAAACAGGTGGTGCAAAAGTTACGCAGTGAAAATAACAAAGAGCTAATTTTACCTCCTGAAAATAAATTAAACTATTTCTGATTATTACTGAATAAGTAGTTGTTTGATAATTAAAATCAAATAAAGTTCCTGCAGTGATATTTAAATTGTTAAATTTTTCTTATAAATCCAGAATTACTAAAAATACTTACAGTTTAGCCTTATTTTGAGCAATATTTAAAAAGTGCCAAATTATTGACATTGAAGTGCTTAGAGCACCAGCATAAATACAACTTCAGCCGTGGGAGGGGATATTATGTCTTCATAGGGTTTCCTGTTTCTAGAATCTCAGAGGAACATGTGCAAACTGAAACTTTAAAAAGATGCAGTTAACCTGCTTACAGCAGCATACAAGTCATTAAGAAGAATGAAGTCTCTTTGCCAGTGCTCAAGCTGCAAGGCTGGCTGCAGGGTGACTGCACTAATTTCATCCTACCCTGTTTCCCTCACAAGTGCAGACGTTACTATTACGTCATTGTGGGTTCTCATTTCCCACTCCTGCTAAGTCCATTCAATGTCAGCATGGCAATATCTTAACCAAGACTTAACATTTCTCAAAGGAAAGGAAGAAGACAATCATCCCAAGCTCTTTTGAAGGACTGTTTTGATGAAGTGCACATAATTATACAAGATATAAAAGAATTTAAAGCAAAGGGTTCAATTTCACACTCAGAGTAACTTCAGATTAGGTGGCATTCCAGCATATGCAGTGACTTTATTGTAGATAAATACAATCATATATAATAAATACAGGTTTTAGCTGATCCATCACCAGTTTGGTTGAAATCACCACACTTACATAGACATGGGGTTAGATCCATATGATTCACCATTATAAAAGATATCTGCAACTATGTTGGACTTGTAATTTTTACCATTTATAGAGGGGAAATCAGTTCCTCTGCACTGATGGGTGATTCCACCCATCCTAAAGTGTGCTTACCAAATAGCTCAGAAAACTTGCAAGTGCATTTCTCTACTGACTATTATGGGAGTCAAGGATGACTACATCAAAAAGAGTTGTCTACCTTAGTTATCTCTAAAATCAGCTGTGATAAATCCCACCCTGGTGTCTTGACTCCTAGTCAATGGAGAATTATTGAGGCTAATTTGCATGGTGGTTTTGTTTTTCATTTCCACTCGGAGAGCAGATTGCTTCATGTTTTTTACTTGCTTATGCTTACACCAACCAGCCAACCAGCACTATCTGTGTGCCATGGAAAAATACACTGTCCTATCTTACTGCCAGTTGGAGAATGTGTGAATGGAACATCTTTAGACTTCAGATTACACTGTAATGTGAATTTCAAACAGCAAAGGTTTGGCACAGTTCTCATTTTATCCTAGCTGGTTCTCTCCTCCTGAGACTCAGGTAGGTTGTCAGCCTTCAAATGGGATGAGATCCATTTAAAGACTGTGACATTGCTGGTGTCAGAAAAATCACAGATTCTACTTGAAACCAACATTTTTAATTATATTTGGCATTCCCAGGCATATTGCTGTCATTTCTCTACCACTGATGGCAATAGGCTAGGGAATGTTCAACATAATTAAAAGCTTTCATTTCTAACACATTCCGTGACTTCTCTGTACTTTCAAACCTTAGGAGTCCTGTACTGAGCAAAGTTGAATGGAAACCACAGGAGTCTTGACACCTCAAACACCACATAGAAAGTAAGATCCTGCCCAGGTACTGCCAAAAAGTGTCTGCCAAAACCAATCATCAGGAAGCAGCTGATTTTATTCTGTTACCCCACTACAGAGCCTGAGCCTTTTTCTAGTAGTAGCTGCTTAATTAATCACAGTTACTTTTGAAGCCAGGCCTGAAGGAGAGGTAATGACATTGGTGCTGCTCTCAACATTCTTCAGAATTGCATTGTGTCACTCTAGAATGTGGAAAATGCATTTTAGGCTCTCTTCCAGGTGACAGATATAAAACTTCCCCAGAAGACAAAAACAATATTAGGTTAAAATTGCTGTTTCCCCCCTTCTGCCAAAGCAAAATCAGTATAAAAAGAAGGCATCAATAGTCTTGGTATAAAAAGTTGAAAGGTGATCAAATAAGAAAGGTGCCAGCACTGTGATTTTGTGATCAGGGCACACATTTAAGATGGGGTAGGAATGAGTGGTCCTGCTCCCTATTCCTAGAAAAAGTTGTGCAGTTGACAATCAGGTGGAAAAACTGGCATCATTTAGAGTGAAGAGTGTTGAACTTTTCATCTTCCCTTTTGAATTACTTCATTCAGAAGAGAGCAAATGAGCAGCAAAGGTTTTCAAGGCTCTTCTAGATCAACTTCAGCAAAACCTCCCCCAAATATATACATGAGGTGTTCAATTCCTCCACCAACTTAAAAAGCACACACCATCAATCTCCTACAATACAATACTTCTCTCTGAGCAAAGCTTCAGATCCTGAGGATATATGTTATAATTTGGTGCCAGCTGTTAACTCTCCCAGCTCCACAGGACACCTAAAGGAGAATTCACTTATGGTTGCTGAAAGTGAGTGGTAACATAAGCACTATGTCTGATCCCTTCCCGAAGCAATTTATCAGAAGACGAACTGTTAGGTCAAATGGCGCTACAGTATTACTCACAAGTTCTTCTTACAATGAATTAGGGAAAAGGAAAATTGGAATGACAGTGCAACACATGCCTGCTGTCCCATAACGTGATCTCCATGCAGTAAAATTTTAGAGCATCCTTAACTTCAATATCCCATCCATAGCATGGATATACATCCAGTGTAGAACAACCACACATTTTGTCTGTATCATTTCTATGACAGTGAGTCAAAGAACACCTGATATAATACATCCATACTGTAAGGAAAACTTGGATTTTGGTCTGAAGAACTGTAGTAAAAATTAATGAAGGCATTTCAGAAGATTTAACCATTGGATTGTGAGGCATTTCTTTAGTTACTCTTAAATCGCTATGTCAAAAAAAAGTTCCCTCTGTGCCACTGATATGTAACCCTAGGAACATCACATTTTCTATTTCCTCTTCAGTAATTTTTTTTAAAATAAATTGCAATGGTTCTGTCACCACTGAACAAGAAGTCTATAATCAGAAGAGTAATTTATCTCAATTATGAGATAAAATTAAAGAGTACCAGACTTACTGCTGGCTGTTCACTCTTCCAAAGGAGTTTCACAACAGCAACCCAGGACTAGCTGGAAAGTTTACAAAGCAGTGATCCAGTGTTAAGCAATTGGAACATAATTTTGAATGAACTTTGCATCCCGCGATTAAAGGCCTCAGACAAAAAAAAAAAAAACGCTTACAGTAAGACATTGTCTGCAAAGTTATGAGTCACCAAAAAAAAAATAGACAGCCAGTTGTCTGGCAAGACATTTAACAAAGTTACAAAGGAATAATGCAGAACAGTTTATCAGAATGTTTTGTGTAAGTAAGCTTTTAAAAGTCTTTTGCATCATCAAGATAAAATTAAACAATTGTGGACATTTCTCAGTTGTGGACATTTCTAAATGCATGGAGTACAAATCTCTCCAGCACATATAAAGCCAAGCAGAACTAAGCAGTTTGGTGCATCAAATGTTGTCACATGTCTGCTATCCTAATAATGTAATGGTTCACATGCTATAACTTACAAGTGAAATGAGCAAACAAATTTGTTCCTCAATGCTTTACAAAGATATATTTTATAAACATAAGTGATTTTTATTCACCTTATACCTATATCCACAAATTTAGATGGATAATCACAGTCTTTTTGTTTCATCTGCTTTGGGAAACAGTTGTCATGGCACACTAACAATTCTCATTGTTTGTTCCCTGGTGCTTTACTGGACTGCTTTAATCTTTTACAGTAAAACCTCTCCCTTTCTAAAGAAGAATAGTAAGTAGTGGCATTTGTCATCCAAACATCATATTTCACTGGCTTTTATTTTAGCAGGCAAATATTTTTGCAAAGAAAAGGGGGGGGAGGGGTACTTTTGTACTGCCTTACAACGGCAGACTCTGAAACCCTCGCTCAGGATTCTAAAGACGTTGACTTGCCACGAACTCCTGAAGCAGCTGTTGCGATCCAGAAGTCTCTGCCCAGAGTGGAAATATGGTTATGCACAACTATGAATGTCACCATCTAAGTATGTGCCAATCTAAGTTTCATGTGAAGAATGGCAAACACGGGTATTAAATTCCTCCCATAGATATTCCTAGGCTCAGAAAGCAGCAGGCTTCAGCTAAATAAATCAGTAGTACAGAAAATGCTGATCCAGTATCTGACATTAATTCAATAGCCTGAGGCTGCTTTCCTGATGCAGAAGAAACATTAGCAAAACACAGGATTGCATCTGCCAGGTATTTCAGGCAGCTTCTGTCCACATTCAGAGCATTAGCATATGGCAGAGAGATTTCATTTGTTTGTTGGTTAGACTGGGAACCACAACTAGATCTTCATAAAATGTCCAGCCTTTCTACATGCTTGCATTGCATCCCATGTTTTTTCATGGAATTTATAGTGAAATGTACAGTTTATGGGGTAGAGGCACAGCAGTGAGATGAGCTTGTTTTGTGTATTTTAAAACTTCACAATTTTTTTTTTAAGTTTTGCTTTCAGCTGCATTTGTTTTGTTTATGTGATGTGAAGAATGTTTGAAATCTCTTTACTTAGTTCTTTTATGTCACCCACCACCAACTTCATTTGGATAATAAAAGACTTAGTCTGATGCAAGTAGTGACAAGTCCAATCCAAGTAGTAACTACTCTCTGATAAGAAATGCAATTATTTTCAATAACAGAATTTTGAATAACATAAATTTCCAATACTAGAATAACTCAAACAAACAACAATCAAGAGGTCTAAACAAAGTTCTGCGGAGCCTTCCTTTCATTTAGTCTCTTGAATTAAATTAATAATGTTTACTTCTAACAGTCAGTTTAAGAACCAAAAAAAACTTCCTCAGTGATGTGAAGCCTTTAACATGTCAGTTTTTGAAAAGGAGTGTAAAATATATTTTTTCTACCAAAATGGTGCATAAACAACACACCTCAGACACTGCAGAGCTTTTTGACATTCATATTGAATTTTTGGTTTCAGAGACTTTAATCCAAAAATGAAAAGTAACTGAAGGTTTACTCAGGTTTTGCAGAGAAAGCATAAGAAAGTTCAGAGATGAGCAAGTTGGTAATTCACTATATAACAAGATGAAAGAGCAAACCAAGATTATTAGTGAGGTTATTAAACAAAGTAGAGTGAATGCCAGAGGACAGGCTGCATCTCCACAGTGGTCCTGTCTCCTTCCTCCCTCGCTTAGTATTGCCAGTTTCTCTCCCATCAACAAAGACAAGGACATTTTCACCACATGCAGCAACGCTTACACTTCTTTCTTCAGTTCAACTTTTCTTATCTCTTAAATCTACCACATCTTCTTGCTTTACTACTGGGATATGCTAAGCACATACAATGAGCAGGATATGCCAAAGATCTTGTTTCCTTTAAGACTTAAACACCGTTGCTTCAAGATTCAATCACTTTATAACTTTCGTTGTCAAACTGTTTTCTAATTTGCAATGCACATGAAACACTCACAGCAGGTTGGCCATACCAAGTCAGGTAGTCACTGTTTCCTTCTCTTTGTAGCAGGGAAGACATCAGATGTGCCAGGTCAGATTCACTTCCCTGGCTGTAGATTAGAGATGTGTTTTGGTGTGGCATCTCACTTCCCATTGCCAATCCAGGAGGGTGTGGGGAAGGTCTGAGGCAAAGCTTCCTGCAGATTTCTTGGAAATTAAAAATATCTTAAATGACCAATAAAAAAAACGTGTTTAAGCACTGGATGCACACTTTACTTAGGAGTCAGTTTGAGACTAACATCTACATCACAGTTTGGAAGAAGAGTGAGATCACATAATAGAACACCCGCTAAAATTAATGTTATACATATTAGAGTGACAAACTTATCCTCATTTCCATTTAGGGGCTGAAACCTTCCAACATTAAGGAAATTAGGAGATACTATCAACATCATTTTGTAGAGTGAAGCTGAAGCGAACAGGATTAAGGGCTGGGCTTTGATTTCATGCCAGAGCAGCGTCTTTCTGAAAGACAAGCACCACAGTCTAGAGTGGGCACTCTGGCCTCAAGGCTCAGGTAATTGTCCAAAATTTTAGAACAGTAAAGGACACCACATAAGCAGAAAGCTTGTGCCCAACCACTCTGTGGTTTAGCAGCTGTGGATATCCTGAATTTTTTTTCTCATAGTTATCATTAACAGTGTTTGCTCCACTTCTATGCGATGTTGCTGCTCTTTGGACTGTTTTTGTTGAATCATTGGTGTTTTGATATTGGTGTTAAGCCCTAAGATTTGAGTGTATTTAAGTACTTACACCCCTTGTTGCCTATGGTGTCCGTGTCCAGGAAGTGGAGTGAGAGTGGCCAGGTGGGCATCTGGCAGTCAGATCAAGTCAGCCCAGCACATGGTTATAGTGAGTGGTAGTTACACTGATTGTATTTAGGAACTTGACCACAGCATAGATTTGATGAAAGCTCAACAGGGCAGCTACAAGTCTCCAAATCATACTGGCCACTTGTAGTTGTTAAAAATTACTGTAGTAGATCTATTTCCATGCTCATTCCACAGGCTTCCCTGGTTTCATGTGTATGAATGGCCACACCTTCCACAAAACAGTTTTACCTACATCATGGCTGCTGGCTCTGTAGTGCCCTATAGTTGTCTCTGCTTCCTAGGCACCATACCCACAGCTTTGGTTCCTACGCCCCACTTTTGCTTGTATCCTCCAGCCCCCAGCTCCCTTTCCTACTCTAGATGAGCACTTCTTCCCCAGCTAATCTGCACTGCAGGCAGACCTGTGCATGGGGTCTTTGACCAGTCAGAGCCCAAATTGAACAAATAACTGTTCAGATCACGTATCAGCCTGTGCAGGCATTTAAATGATGTTTGCCAGTGTGGGCTTTTATTCTGATGCCATTCCTCTACTCTACCCCTGCTTTTTATGACATTTTTAAGAGCTTAATGTCTTCAAGACTTCATTTCAGTAAAATTTTGGGGAAATTGGCCAGTCACTTCAAAATGTATTTGTGGTAGGGGAAATGACTTGCAGAGAGAGACAGAACAATCACAAAAAATAAAAAAAGGGGAAAAAGGAAAGCAAGCTAACAGTCTATTGAGCTATAAGTCTTTTCAACTTTAATGCAGAGGAAAAATCTGCAAAGACTTCAGAGACAACAGGTGTCATCTACAGCATTTCATCTTGATCTAAACAGCGTGAAATTGAATATTTGTACCTGTGACTCCTGCCATCTGCCCCTGAGATCAGGATGAAGCGTTATATGCTGGGAATGCGTATTATATTATGAAACATTACATGCTGCAACCATCGGTCTCCAGGGGCCACACTTTGGTTATTAAAGATCAAAGAGGCAACAATCTTCACAATTTGATTTCTGGCATAGAAACTTCTCCCTCTGCAAGGGATTAACAGTATTTCTAAAAATTATTTTCTACAGCTTTCTATAGTCAACTTGGTGGAATTATTTTCTTAAGAAAGAATGGAACTATGCATCAAAATCATGTTGAAAGGACAAATTCAAAAGTTATTTTAGAATTAATACAACTGTCTTTTATGCTGTGTGGGTAAATAATAACCTTACCAAGAAGACTGCCTTGAGAATATATTAAAATATGCAACTGGCATCTCAGTGCTTCCTCCTCCGCATTTGAACCAAGAAACTATCTGTGCCACTTAGCCAACTCATCATGCCTTATCTGAGAAAATGTCTTTCTTCCTTCTGAAATTTGAAAGCAAGATTACAAATATGAACCTGCTGTATTTTTATTGATATTCCATTTCTATTTAATACTGTCTGCAAATATTAGTGAGAGGGTTTTTCTACCAGCAGGGAATTGGACAACTAAGATCCTCACTTTGCCCAAGCTCCTTCAGGCTAGTCACAGAATCATAGACCCATTCAGGCTGTGAGGACCTCAATGCTTTGTACTTAATGCTCATTAGCAACAGGATGTATCAGCTCTGGAGAAGAACCAGAGTAGCAGAGCTGCAGGGTTCTGCTCTCCAGGCTAGTGCAGACAGCTCCACAAACCGTGCTTTGTGCTGCACAGTTGTATCCTGATAACCCCAGTCAACAGAAGAGGGGAAAAATAGCCCTCTTTGGAAATTAGTTAGAAGTCAGAAATCCAGCCATTTTTAATGCAGAAATGTGTACCATTCATACTGCTGTATGCATGCAAAACGCAGGACAGTCTTTTCTATGGTGACTTGACAGATGTCACAAAAGTGCAAAATGGGGATTGGCTTTAATAGTCCTGAAAACTGCCACAGAATTTATAAAGTGGGATCTAGACCCAAAGGGACACAACTTACCAGTTCCATGGGATTTCAGTGTTTTAAAGACACCAACACAGCTACATGTATACTCTAATTTGCACTTTCTCTAATTTCTTCCATTTTTTTCTCCCCCATCAGAATTAAAGTTTTCCCTTTGGGAGCTAGTAAGACCTTAAAGGAATTAGAAAATACCACAGAAAAATTTTACTTAATGCCCATTAAGTGATTTATATATTTCCTACCTTGAGTTTAGAAGTGGGAGTTGACGCTGAAAGGCCAATTTTATCACACATTAAACATTCACTGTGTTGGGAGGTAGCCTGTTCCTTTCATTTCACTGGCAAAAAGGAGAGCAAGTCCCCTGAGATTCCTAAAGCAGGCCTGGGCTAGTAAACAACCTCGGAGAGGTGAAATGAAATGAATATAAAAGTGAATTCCATCCAAGAGTGCTCCATCTTCACCCACATACTTTGCAGACAGATAACCTGGCCACTGTGAGCAAAGCAGTGAATCATTATTTTTTAAGACATTTTTAAGAAATTTTCTTCCTGTTTTCTCTTCTCCCCAACACATGACCAGAGGAGGAGTGTCCTTGATGCACAATGCCTCCAAGGGTTGCTTTTGTGGTGCTTCAGCCTGTGCCACTTGTCTTATGCAGGACTGTGTCTAAAGACACAGACATGCTGGAAGGGCTAGCAACAAACATCAGCATTGTAGTCAGGCACAAGAACATTAAACTAACTGAAAAAACCATGATGGCTTCATTGACTGAGATGAAGAAAATACGAACTACGCATAAAAATTAATTTAGTTTGAAAAACGTATTTTAATGTAACAAGATCTTTTTAGGCACTACATGGTGTTGGTCATCACAAAGGAAAAGTATTTTAAATATTATTTTCCCTAAACTGTCATATATGGACTTCACTTGCACTGTTTATAATAATTTTGATCCACAGGAAAAGCTCTACTGAGATATGACTGCAAATAAGGCATAGGAACAAGCAATTCCCAACCACTTTAAAACATTCTTTCTCTGTGTCCTCCCCACTCCAAATCTCTTCAAATTCTGTGTAGTAGAAATGGAATGCATCTTGTGGTATGGATTCTCATTTAATTTAAAAAGCCAACACCAGCATATTTTGGCCAAAAAAGCACTCTACTTTTGCCAAACTATCTGATCTCTTAGCGTCCTTCTTCAGACAGATGTAGACACTCCAGTAGAATTTGAGTGTTTTGGATGTATGAGACCATGAATTCTTTAAAATGTACAGATTCCTTTAATTTGAATTAGTTCATTAGATACACCTAAGGAATTGGAGTACAACAGCACTACAGGTGAAATTAAAAGGTAACGCAGCTATAATATGAATGATGTATGAGAGGCTGGGTTCTTTGAAGGTTCAAATGTGAGAATGGAGAATGTGCTCTTCTGCTCTCTATAAATTTGAGAAAACTAATTTAACATTTGCCTAGCTATTTTAGCTTCTGCTGCACATAAATGACTATATATTATTCATAATATTTCCTTCATTTTGATTTGATCTTCCTACTTGACTCTTAATAAGTCTTGGTTTTAATTAGGCCAGCTGCATCTTGTAAAGTAATGGAGGCACAACTTTAAAACTATGAATTCCAAATAGTAAGTGCAGCCTCACATGAAGAAACTTATAATGAAAAATAATTTGAGACGTTAATGTTCGAAGCTTTGCATTTCTGTGATAAGTGAGAATAATTTCCTGTTGCTGCAATTCTTATAGGACACAATGTTCATTTAATACAAAATTTAATAGAGCAGAATGTGCTCATGAAACGCGAAAAGACCAGAAAAAGTTGCATTTCAATGCAACTTGTCCGACACATCAATTTCAGTTATTGCAGACCACCTGTTAACTAAATGCTTCATGTGACTAGATAAAAGTATCATGTATCTGCTGTGGCTGTGCCACTTGGAGTACTAAGGAAGAATAACACTTGTCATTCACATCATTGGCTTGACAGAAGATAGCAGTCCAATTTCCTGATAGCTGGTATGTATCACTAGGACAGGATTCACTGCTGAATTGTCGTTTGTCATTTAAAGGAACAATAGTTATAACATTTCTTGTTAAAACATTAGAGGGGTAGCCTAATGATGTGTAAGTAATACCTAATCAACACATTGAGATTCATAATGATTCATCACAAACAAATATGCTTCAAATAAGTAATTTATTTGCAAAGACACTCAATGCAAACTAAAACTAGTGAGCTCAGTCCACATTCCAAGGTAATCTTGTTTCAGTTGAATAAACAGGGATCCAGACATTAATAACAAGAATTCATGAATAATAACAATTAACAAACTATTCATTATCTATTCATCCACAAGTCAATAAAATGCAGTTAGATCTCTGAACTGCAATTTCTGAAAATCACAGAATGACAGAATAGTTAGTGTTGGAAAGGACTTCTGGGTATCCTCTAAGTCCAACCCCTATGACAAGGCAGGGTAACCTAAAGCAGGTTACACAGGTGGATTTTGAATGTCTCCAGGGAGGGAGACTCCACAATCTCCCCGGGCAGCCTGTTCCAGCACTGCCAACCTCAACATAAAGTCACACCAAGGTGGAACTTCATGTGTTTTAGTTTATGGCCACTACTCCTCGTCTTGTCACTGAGCATAACTGAAAAGAGTCTAGAACCATCCTCTTGACACCTGCCTTTGAGATATTTGTATATCTCAGTGCTCTCTAGACTACACAGGCCCAGCTCCTGCAGTGTGTCCTTATAAGAGAGATGCTCCAGACCCCAAATGACCTTTGTGCAGATCACATCAGCCCGCCCTAGATAATTTGGCAAAAACATTTGTCAAAACCAAATAATCCACTAGAGGTAATATTTAGAATTGTCTTTTTCTATATGACAAAGTCCTTATAATTCCATGGTTTACTCACAAAAGATTTATCTTTAAAAATTAATAAGAACATGCTATGTACTGAACGCATTTATTATTGGTTTATTTAATTACTGCGTTTTAATGTAAGAATTACATTTGCAAGTGTGCAAGCATGAAACAGGACATGATTATGTGAAAACACCAAGGTTCGTGACATCATGCTAACTGGATTAAAGAAACGGAAATGTCTGATGTGAGATAATTCTGTTTTAGTATCAATTTCCATTGCTGACAGATCTTACTTAGTTTCCAAAACTGTTTCCTACTTCCATTGCATGAAACTGTCAATTAATTTTGAAATTTTCCTTCTACCATTTTTAATTACATGAAATAAAACTATCAATATGCTACCTATCACTCAGTAATTAGAACTGTTAACATATTAAAGTTTGCTTGTGAAATTACTGTATAATTACTTCTTATTCTAGCAGAAGAATTTAAATATGTTCTACTGTGAGTCTGCAGCAAGTCAGAAACTTTAACACAATATTGTGTAGCTATTGCAAAGTTTGAATATATACAAAATAATTTTCTTTACCTATGTGCTCCAAAATTGTTTCTACAGTTAAGATTTTGGGTGAGGATCACATGATTCCCTCTCACTCATGCCTTTCCACAGTCCAGAATCACAGCATTTCCTGACTTTCCCTCATTTAAATCTATTACGAGTTTGATAAAAATCTGTGAGATTGTAGTGGTTTGACTCTGGCTGGATGCCAGGCTCCTACCAGAGCTGCTCTACTACTCCCCTCCACAACTGGATGGTGAAGACAAAACATAAGAAAAAATTCATGGGTTGAGATAATGTCTGGGAGAAAGATCATCCACCAAATACCGTCATGGGTAAAACAGAATCGAGGATATTAATTGAATTCATTACTAACAAAATCAGAGCAGAATAATGAGAATTAAAATACATCTTAAAAACATCTTCCCCCCAGCCCTGCCTCCTTCCCAGCTCTACCTCCTCCCCAGAGTGGTGCAGGCAGGCAAGGAATGGGGGTTATGGCCAGTTCATCACCTGTGGTTTCTGCCACCACTCAGGGAGGAGTCCATCCCCTGCTCCAGTGTGGGGGCTCTCCCACAGGAGACAGCTCTCCATAAACCTCTCCAGCATGAGTCCATCCCACAGGCAGCAGTGCTCCCCAAGCTGCTCCACTGTGGTTTACTCTTCCCCAGGGTGCAACCCTTCAGGCACAGTCTGCTCCACTGTGGGTCCTCCATAAG
This sequence comes from Rhabdornis inornatus, assembly GCA_013397075.1. Classification (NCBI taxonomy): domain Eukaryota; kingdom Metazoa; phylum Chordata; class Aves; order Passeriformes; family Rhabdornithidae; genus Rhabdornis; species Rhabdornis inornatus. The sequence goes on along the minus strand of VWZS01008898.1, from coordinate 150,417 downwards.
GTCACAAGTCCTAGCAGGAAACCTGCTCCAGTATGGGCTCCCCTCTCCAGGGGTCTGCCGGTCCCTGCCAGGAGCCTGGTCCAGCCCAGGCCTCCCAGAGATTCACAGCCTCCTCTCAGGCATCCACCTGCTCCAGTGTGAGTTTCCTCCATGGGCTGCAGGTGGATCTCTGCATCCCCATGGTCCGATACAGGCTGCAGGGGAATCGCCCCTGGTGCCTGGAGCACCTCCTCCCCTTCTTCTCCACTGACCTTGGTGTCTGCAGGGCTGTTCCTCTCACATATTCACTTCACTCTTCTCTGGCCTCAATCACATCTGTGCAATAATTTTGGGTTCTTTTTCTTCTTAAATATCACTGAGGTGTGGCATTTCAGATTGGCTTGGCCTTAGTCAGCAAGGGGTCTCTCTTGAAGCTGGCTGGCATTGGGTGAAGCTTCTGGCAGCTTCTCATAGAAACCACCCCTGTAGCCCTCCCACTACCAAAACCTGGCCGTGGGAAACCAGCATAGAGACATTGCTCCAAGCCCTTCAAATATGTTTCAAGATATGCCAAAGTTTGCCTAGATTTAGCATCTGACCAGCCTTACTCCTTCATGAATTGAAAAGCCTGGTTCAAAAGTCCTCCAGAGACTTACTATCTGTGTATCGCTGACAAAATAAACCAGAAGCTTTCAAGGAACCAGTTGGGTCAGTCATATCGCTTTGTGCACAGTACCTGGGGAATCTTTAATGTGTCATTTATTGACACAATTCAGAACCACTTCAGACTGCTCAGACTGTGCTTAGGGAGCATTAAGGCAATAAACCTGTACAAAATCCTAAGCTCAGCCTCTTAAAAGTCCTTACTGAATTTTTTCAGCTAAAATTATTCAAAATATTGTGAGTGACCAGTTCTTTGTGTGAAGTAACTTGTTTTAAAGCATGTACCTGCCACAACATAATCCTGAATGCCACTCTGGCACCATCTGGAGACTGAGAACTGTGTCACTTCAGGAGATAAAACGATATCCAAGGATTTTGTGTCCCTTATTTGTCATCCTGAAGAGCACTAAGGATACCATAAATAACCTGCCAAGGCTTAGGAGCACCAACTGGCTATCAATGACTTGACAAACCTCCTTCTCCATAGTTTCTCCACAGTCTTACATTTCAACTCCCGCTCAGATTTTTGGCCAGCACACAGCTCATGCCAAGGCCTGTTGCACATGCCCTGCAATGGCACTGGGACCATGCCATTAGGTCAAAGTGATGGCAACACGTAGGCACGACACAGCTGCCAGAAAGGACTTCAGTCATTACACAGCCACTGCCACTGCAGCTTGCTGTCTCCTGCAGCCACAATCCTTGCCATCGATTTACTGGCACTTTTCTTCAGAACCTGATAACTCAAAGAAATTGGACAGACCAAACTTTCCAGCTTGTAGGTGTAAATACTTCAGCTTACACACGGAGTTTTTGAAGCAGATCTAACAGCAGCTGGAGAGCTGGGGCTTTCATGCTTCCAGTGTGATACAAGGGATGCTTGGATGTGATGGAAGAGGAAGAATGAGCACTCTCACCATTGGCTAGATGACTGCTTTGCTTACAGGTGCACAAATTACAAGTTGTGAGCTGCAAGTAATAAATTAGAGAACTAATAAGTTACAAACTTCAAGAACTAAGTGATGAATTAGTGAACTCATTTTAGACTAGTATGGACAAAGGGGACTGAGCCCCTAGGTTGTGCTTGTTTTCTTTTCTAACAAGCTCATATCATGGTTTACTTCACAGAACACCTCACCTGTAAATTTGAGAGATCCAAACAGACTATGACAGTAGTCATCTTCCAGGCTTTAACTGCCCATGAAGTTAAAGTTCTGCTCAGAAGTTAAAAAACTGCTCAGGTTCTGCCCTGATCTGGTGTAGCCACACAACTTGGGATCTGAGTTTACAGAAAAGACCCAAGTGGATCTTGCTTGATCTCCCACTGCTTGATACAAAACTGGCTGGACAACTGGAGGCTAGACAGCAACTGACAGTAGTTAAGTGCCAAACACAGAAGGTTGTATAGAAGTTCCACTGTAGTCTGTCCCAACTTTAGTATAAACCAACATTTTCATCAAGAGTCTGAAGATTAAATAGAATGGCTTCCTATGCTGTTTCTATTCCTTTATTACAATGATTGTATTTCTGAAAGATAAAAGGGGCTGCACATGTCTAAGCTAATAGCATTAGAGTTCAAATATCCTTAAACAAGAAGTGATCTACCAAAAAACAGGAAACAATTCACCATAAATAAATGCAGGCTCCTATTCTTAGCAATAATTGACTACACAAATGTAGGGTGTACAGCATTTGAATTTGACAGCAGATCTTCAAAAATAGATTTTAGGGATTACAATGGATCACAAACTGAACATCAGTGAATAATGGATAATGTCCTACCCATAAGATAAAAACATCCAGCCATGCAAAGATTTATAGTGAGGAATATGTGAAGACAAGAGAAATAGTCTCCTTGCTTTGTCTAATATGGATTAAGTTTCAGCTTGAATATGGGATCCAGGACACAGAATTTCAAGAAAGTGGTAGCAATATAAGCATAAAATATAAAGAGTCAATAAAAATGGAAAACTATGGTTATTTAGTCAAAGTTACAATTTGGAAATGGCTTATACTGCAGCAATAGATATTCATGTAGGACACAGGGAAAATTTTACTAACAATGGAGGAGCAAAGCCCTTGAACAGGTTGCATATTCTGAAGGGGGATGTTCTGAACAGGGGATATTCTGAAGTCTTCTGTACTGGAAGCATATTAAAAATTGTTATAATAAATGCCTTTGTCAGAAAAGATATTCTATATATTACATAGCCCATACTGGACATGGAAGGTCATTCTAGCCTATTCCAAATGTTAAAAATAAAGTACCAAAAGGCTGCAAGGAAAAATTATAATTTTGATTATTCTTGTTCTTGTCATTGCCTTTATTTGTATTACAAAAGCAGCATTCATCATGATGATGTTTGCTCAATTTTCATTCATTTATGATCTTTTTCCAAAGTCTATTTCTTCTCTTAATGAAGCAGGATCTTTTTAAACATCATTACAAAGTCTAAAGATTAACAGACATATAACATATTTGATAGTTAAGTAAGTTTTACATGGCCTTTACATGCAACAGGAAGACTTTCAAAAATAAACCAATACACATCTATCAGATTCAATATTTAATCTCCCAACATGAGAACAAGTATATTTTCTGTTCTTGTACCCCTAAAGCTGTATATCAATATTATTAGGTTATATATTGTGTATATTCTCAGTATGGTTTCCTCAGCAACTATATTTTGGGTATCTTTGCTATGGCAACCAAAGATGATTGCTTATTTTACTCTTTCAATTAATAATCCATGGCCTGAACCATAAAAGCAATAGTTAGATTACACACCTACAAAAGGCTAAATAAATGTGTTCTACAAGTGCAAGTTTTCTGAAAGAGTTATTACTCTGGTGTAGGAACAATACATATGTACATCACTAATTAGATTCTGTATTCCAATGCATGAAATAGAAACACTGGGCTCAGTTCTAGCCTTATACAGAAGAGGGCACAATAGTGGGGTTTACAACATATGTGACAATCATCTATTATGCAAGAATCACAGTATGTCAGAATCAATTCCTTTTATATGAAAGCAGGAGAATGAATTTCCCAGTATGCCCTTCTGCTACAATCTCGCCCTCAACTGCTTGAGAACAAATCTATTAAGTCAAAGTCTCTCTGTAAACTGAAATTGAATTTTTGACTGGAAACTCAGAAAACTAAAAGAGAATTGGGCCTTTGCCAATTTTGTTTGTAGAATTTCTAATCACACTTAGCTTATTGTTATGTAACGGGCAAAGTATGTTTCCATAAGACTTCATAAAACTGGTGACAAAATACTCTCAATCAAGAGCATTTTAGATTTCAGGATGGTAAGCACAAAAGTTGAATATATCTCTAAGTAAACACGTTTTCTGTCTTTACTTTAAACAAATATAAAGAGCATCTAGATGATCTTAACCATTTTGCAATTTCCACTTATATAAGAATTATTTTATATATATTTTTTGCAGCTCTCCACATTTCAGCACTCTGTCATCTGACAATGAAGTGGCTCACAGATTTAATTATAAACACAAGTCTGGAAATGTGGTTTATGTTACCAGTCTAGACTTGAACATTGCTCTCATAAACCACATTTACACAACAAATACACAATTTATATCAGCAATGTCCTGATATTGCATGCAAGTCAAATCATCCTCTCTTAGAAGTAAATGGTCAGTCTATGTAAATTACCTTGTGCATGGTCTGAGAATTAAAGCATCATAAATTTGGGGACTTATGTAAGTCTAAATATACGGTCTTATTACAATAATTCCATCATTCTTTGATATACACATCAGGGAGTCCTGAGGTAAGAGAAGCCAACAAGAAAACACCAGGGAAATATCTCAAATGACTTAAGGAGTGTTCCTCCAGGAAGGCAACACATCCAACAGCCCAGCTGAGGTGCCTTTACACCAATGAACAGAGCATGGGCAGCAGGAGGAGCTGGAAGACACGGGCTGCTAGAGAGTTCTGACCTTGCTGCTATTACTGGCACATGGTGGGACAAATCCCATGACTGGAGTGAGACTAGCAATGGCTATGGGCTGTTCAAAAAAGACAGAGGAGGAGAGGTGGAGAGGCTACCACCTCTCTTGATGTGAATGAGGTGAAATGAGTGTGAAGACTTGTCTTTGAAGAACAGCCATAAGCAGGTTGAAAACCTGTGGGTAAGAACCAGAGAGTGAGGCAACAAAGGGAACCTCACGTTCCATGTCTACTACAGGCACCTGATCAAGGAGAGCCTACTGACAAAGCCTCCAGGGTCCAGCTCCAGGAGGCATGGTATTCACAGCCTCTTGTCCTGCTGGAGTACTTCAAACACCCCAACATCTGCTGGGAAAGTTTCACACCAAGGAGTAGGCAATCCAGGAGATGCCTGGAATACATGGAGGGTAATTTCATGAGCCAGTTAAGAGGCAGCCCTAGCAGGGAATGTGTTCCTGGATCTGATGGTCACTGACATATGTGAGCTAAGTGGGGACGTGGAGGTTGGATGCAGCGTGAGTGGCAGTGATCATCCATTGGTGGAATTTGTAGTCCTGAGGGTATGGATCAGGTATACAGTACAGTTGGGTCCCTGAACTTTAGGAAAGCAAACTTCCAGCTCTTCAAGCAGATAGTCAATAGGATCCCCTGGGAGACTGACCTCTGGGGCAAGGGAGCGGATCAGAGCTGGCAGGTCTTTGAGGAAGTCTTCCATGGAGCACAAGAGGTAGAAATGCCCAGGAGCATTAAATAGGGCAAGGAAGGCAAAACACTGGCATGGCTGAGTAGAGACCTGCTGGTCAAACTAAAGACAAAGAAGCAAATCCACAGGCAGTGGAAACAAGGACAGGTAACCTGGGAAGAGCATAGAGGTGAAGGTCACTCATGCAAGGATGGGGTGAAGAAGGCCAAGGAGAAGCTGGAACTGAACAAGGTACACAAAGAATAACAGGAAGGGTTCCTACATATGTGTTAACCAGAAAAGGAAGGTAAAAAAGGTGTAAACCCCCGATAAACAACACTGATAAACTGGTAACCACGGATAATGAGAAGGCTGAGGTAATCAACTTTTTTGCCTCAGTCTTCAATAACAACCTCTCTTTCCATGCTTCTGGTGTGGATGGACAGTGGGATGGGGACTAGGGAAGCAAAGTCCCTCCTCTGTAAGTAAAGATCAGGTCCATGTCCACCTGAAGAACCTGAAGGTACATAAGTCTAAGTCATAAGACCTTATGAGATGCATCCCAGGGTCCTGAGGGAATTGGCTGATGCAGTTGCCATGCTATTCTCCATCATATTTGAAAAGTCATGGCAGTCAGGTGAAGTCCCAGGTGACTGGAAAAAGGGAAAGCATTGTACCCACCTTGAAAAGGGTAGAAAGGACCCTGAGAACCATCTGTCAGNAAGGATGGGATGCCATCCAGAGGCACCTGGACAAGCTCAAGAAGTGGGCTGGTGGAAATGCCATGAGTTTTAACAGGACCAAATGCAAAGTGCTGCTGCTGGGTCAGGACAACCCCTGTATGACCACAGGCTGGGGGAGGAACAGATCCAGAGCAGCCCTGCCAAGAAGGACTTGGGGTGCATGAGAGGCTGGACATGAGCAGGCAAAGTGCCCTCCCAGCCCAGAAAGCCAATTGTATCCTGGGCTGCATCAAGAGCAGCATGGCCAGCTGCTCAAGGGAGGGGATTCTGCCCCACTGCTCCACTCTGGTGAGAGCCTGCCTGGAGTTCTGTATCCAGCTCTGGGGCCCCATCACAGGAAGGACAGGGACCTGTTGGAGCAATTCCAGGGGAGGCCACCACAGTGATTGGAGCACCTCTCCAGTAGAGAAAGGCTGGGAGAATTGGGAATGTTCAGCCTGGAAAAGAGAGGCTTTGGGGTGACCTCATTTGGGATTTCATTCCAGTATCTGAAGGGAACGTACAGAAAGATGGAGAAGGACTTTTTACAAGAGCCTGTAGTTACAGAACAAAGGGCAATATCTTCAAACTGAAAGAGAGTAATTAGATGTTAGGAAGAAATTCTTTACTGTGAGGATAGTGAGGCACTGGGACAGGTTTCCCAGAGAAGCTGTAGATGCCTCATCCCTATAACTGTTAAAGGCCAGGCTGAATGGGGCTTTGAGCAACCTGGTCTAATGGGAGGTGCCCCTGCCCACAGTAAGGTGATTGGAACTGGATGATTTTTAAGGTATCTTCCAATCCAAGCCTTTCTATGACTATGACTTGTTATGTTATGATGTTATGTTATGACTGTGCACTTGGTGAAGAGACAACCAATGCATACAGTGCATAATGTTATTTCTTGTAGAGAGCTAAGTTCTGAAGACAATATCCCCATGGAAAAATAATGGAAAAGCATAAGAATTTATTTAGCCATAAAAACATTTTTCTTATTTTAGTCTTGGCACCATTGTCTTGTGTCTCAATCTATCCACAGAAATATCTTTCCTACCTCAAAACATGTAAAATCTCAAGCAATACATGCAGTACAGTAGTATCTGAAGGTGTGATGTGGTTCCATAAATAGCTGTATTATTGTCCATGTCATTCAGTATTTAACTGTTTCCCAACTCAGATAGATGGGAATCCATAATTAACAAAATCACTCCTCTCCACATAAACCAGGGCTTCATAATTTTAATGGTCTTTGATGCTCAGATCCTAATACTTCATACTTCAGTTATTCCATTTATTTGAAAAACTAAATAATCCTAAAACAGCCACTCTCACCTTGTCTTTTTTTACAGCAACTTTGCTAGCCAGTGCTCTTTTTAACAATTACCTTGTGTCTTTTTAAAGAAGGTCAAACCACAGCCATCATTTTCTTAAGAGAACACAGGGATTTCTGAAGAGAACATTACCTCCTGAGTAATCTAAATGAAGACGGAAATACAGATCAAAATCCTCACGTGCAGGTGCAGAAGCACCCACTGAATTTTCAAAATACAACACCTATGTATACTTTTCTTGAATGAACACAGATGTTTTCACTGGTACACAGCACCATCCCATTAAATGTCAAGATGACCTTATTATTTATCATCAAAATTTCGAAGTGTTCTAAAATCCATATGCTGGCCTAGATTTCCTTGAAAATCTCCAGACCTTAAGATATTCAGACACAAATGTCTGAGCAAGCCACAATGCAGTCAAATAATACAGTTTTTTAAAAAATAGAAAAAAAAAAAAAAAGAAAACAGGGAAAAAAAGTGCATTCATAATTTTTTTCTTCCATACCCTGAAAAACTATGTCTTTGTCTCAAACTAGTATGTTGAAATTTTTGGGGAAAGCATTTCCTACAGTTTTTTTCATGGTTAAAAGTCTGAATATCTACAAACTCCAGGTAAAGCTTATAAAAAAAGCATTTTCCATGAGCAACTGGCTATTTAAAAGGGAGCCTTATTGGGGTTGAGGGTGATCCCCGATAATCCTTTTAGGGTTCTTCAGATATTCAGGATATAAGTGGCAGAATAAAAGAAGAGCGGTGCGACGACCACAGCTTGGTAACATAAAACACTTTAATAACAATGAAAGTAAAAGTGGGACGAGGCCCAAAAATCCGAATACAATGACCAAGGGGGTTAGGTCTCTTTAGGAGCTGATGGTCGAAGACCAGGAATAAGGGAGGTCCAGGGTTAAAATATGGGGTAGGAGAGGAGGTGGGGTTGAAGCAAGGTCCAATAGGCACAGGAGAAAGTGGTGCAGAGGTGGGACAAAGGGAAGTAGGGTCCAATGGGGTAGATGGGGTGGAACAATACACCAACTAAGGGCCAATGGGAACATAAAGAGGGGAGAACATTCTGGATGTGGGAGTGGTGATAATTGACTAGCAAATTAGGTATTAACATAGACAATCCCATAACTCTTTGGGAACTTTTCTTCGGGGGTCACCACAACTTAAACAAAAGCTTCCCATGGTCTAGGGTTGGGATACAACTCTTCTTCATTAATGGTTGCATGACCTGGGATACTGGTCAGGCTGACTCCCACAGAGCCTGGTGATTCTACTGCTGCATGACTCCCATTAATGTGCATTAATCACAGACTGTCAGATTCTGAGTCTGGATCCTCAAAATTTTTTTACTAGGAACATGTAAATCTCCATCTGTAGCAGTACATCTCTTCCAAGACTAATACTTCTGATTTAAAACATGATGGGTAAAGATTCATTTGCTATAATTTTAGGTATTTAAAAATTTGGACATCACAGTACGAGTTACTTACCCAATGACCAGTGGACAGAAAAAGACATTTATAAAAAGATGTTTTCTCTTGTCCCAAGAAAAAAGTCTAGAAGATGTTGAATAACTTCTAGAGAAGCTCATTTCCTCACTTTTGAGTAACTGAAGACAGAGTCAAACAGATGCACCATTTTGGCACTGGCGAGGTAAAGAGGAAAAGGAAGGCAGAGATCAGAGGAAGATGGAGGTAACCAGAAGATGGCACAGTCCTTATATTGGAAGTTTTGCCTGACTGGACAAAACTGAAGTGTTGTCAAGTGAGATGCAGTGGATTTGGAGAAAGAATCAATAGCAAACAGTAGATTTTCTTCTCCAGATAACATTCTCAGTAAAATGGCAATCCAAGATTAGAACGTCTCCTGAATACCAGTGTTCTATCCTGGTTTTTTTGTAGATATCAATATAACAGTAGACACTGCCCTATACTTAAATAGTTTAATATTATTTTCATTGCATTTTCCTTGGTATTTTATCAAGAAATTATTCCTTCTATTTCAAGATGAAAATTCTCCCACTTTCACTTATAAATGCATTTAATCTTTCTTAATTAAAAACCGTCACCAAATTGTAAATAGTTCATTTCACTGAAATGTCTGGAGCAGAATTATAATTAAATCACCAAAGACAAAAAAATCCAAAAGGAAGATCTTCCAAAAAATACCATATTAGAACCATTAAAGAAAAAGGAAAGTAATAGGAGGCATCTTAGCAAAAAATGTAGCAGACGAAGACCTCCTACACATAGTGGTTACATTATTTTGAAATTAATTTCAACACTTTTAGATATTTCAGCATTAAATATTACCAATTCTAATTTTATTTTTCCCATTAAATAGTGCAACTGACTTCTATAATCAGTTCCAAGAGGAACACATACATGTGGTTTGAGACTGAGCTTTTGCATAATGTATGCATTTGTGTTGGTTTTCACACTCTAGTAATTATCAAGCAACTTGCCAATGTTAACCTTACTTCTTGCCAAAAGTCCTGTTCTAGTAGTAATCAATCAGCACTTGCTCAAGAGAAGATTAAGTTCCACAGAAACATTCAAAATACACCACAAAGTATAGGAATATACTTGTGAGTAAATTGCAGACACTGTTCTCATACTTAACTGTGTGATTCTTTTCCTGTTTTACCTTAGTAACTATGACAGTGGTAAAAATAATGTCTTGAATTCTGCATATTAAAAAAAAAAGAAAAAAACCCATTGAATTATAATATGTGATTATAAATAAGTAATTAAGCCTTTGAAATCAATTCCTTCAGAGTGAGGAGGTAAACACAAGGGTGAAAATTAGCAAATGCTTTCCAGGCAACAAAAGAAATGTTGCAGTTGAAGGATGACCTCTTTAGGGCTATAGAGATTTGGGCTTACCAAAAGTCAAAGATATATATGCCTTAGAAAGAACATGCCGTGGAAGAAGATACAAAGAGAGGTCACCAACTTCCAAATTAGATATTGGACAACAGAGCACTGAGCTGAACTGTGAAGAGTACAGCTTCAAATCGAGATCCTATACTAAGAAGCCCAGACAAAGTCACCTACAGCCTTGAAACAAAATGTCAATGTCTTTTGAATACTGAGCACTTCTTCCTGATGATACATAAGTATATACAAACCATCAATTAAATTTTGGTATGCCAACAGTTATGATCCTGGGGAAAAAAAATAAATCTAAGAAATAAATATAGACTAGGAGGGTTGTGCTTTTTTTTCTGGTTTTATTGCCAGATAACAAATAGCCATCAGAAAATTCAGAAAACCTGATATAACTTGTATAATAACTCATTTAAGTGTGTTGATGATATTATGCAGAGAAGCAACACCTTGCTAGTATTCAGGACTGTTTTAGCTTAATAAGCAAAGCTTAACTTAAGCAAGAAGCAAAAACAAGGTACTTGCTATTTGATTTACCTGACAACATGAAACATGAGAAGCACAGTGGAGAAATTCTCAAACAAATACTAAAACATAGGGTAAACATGAACATTCGAAAGCATATGTATGCAAACTTCAGAGAATGAAGAATAACAAAGGAAATGCAGAAAATCCTAGCAAGTTCAAGAGATATCTATATCTGGTTTGAAATAGACACAGTTCCCAAAGACTCAAGGTAGTATAAGAAAACAAATTTTAAAACTTTTTCAGCTTCTAACAGAGCACACCAGTCGTGGTATCTATGTCAGAATTGCACAGCTGAGGCACACATCTTCAGCAGCTGTAAATTACTCTGAAAAAATAGCACTATTATTGCCTCTTTATGTGTTCTGAATTTAACAGCAGCAATGAACAAGACTGAAAGAAGATCACTGTAAGGTTGTGATTGTTGAAATAAAATCTATTTCTAATACTCAGTTTTAAGCTATTATGAGCACGGTGGGAGGAAATCAAGCTGTTCCATTGAGAAAATTGGTATTGAGGTTCTGGGATCCCTTCAGTGGGTATAATGACTCCTGTTAAAGAAATGAGATGGCTCCTGACCATGATCAGCCTCAACTTCTGCCACCAAAACATATTTCTGGGAGCAGAATGTCACTCTTACCATCTGCAGATAAAGTGTGCGTGTCACCTGAATAACAAGTGCAGATGTGTTGGCTTTTCCTAGAACATCAGCGACTTGTGATTTTTTTTGGCTGGACGTTCAACATGTGGATGCCTACAAGTATGTCTATGCTAAGTATGTCCAGCAAGATGCTCTTGCTGTGTCTTGCTGCTGTAACTGCTTTTTCTAGTACCATACCTGAGCCAAGCTTCAGCCTCTTTGACATGCAGCAGTTCTTATATCACATGGTATGTGAATGCAAACTATTTTGTACAGAACTCCTTGGCAAAGCCAGTGTTGCATACAGGTGCAACAACTGTGCCAGAATTTCTCAAAGATTTGCTGTCCCATGTGAAATGATAGAAATATTTTTCACTCTCATAAAAGACATTTCAGAAGGAAATAAAATATTTATCCATCTTATTGCATCATTCAAGAAGTTAAAGGGCAGCATGATATCTTAAACCACATCAGGTCAGGAGGGGAAACAAGATTGTCTTTCTTTTTTTTTTTTCTAAGCAAGAAATTTTCCTAATACTTCTGCACCCCATTTCTGCCCCCACCATAAGATAGTACACAACCACAACCCATAGTAAATGTTCCCAGAGATGATATCTGGAGAACAAGAGCACGGAGTTTTATGGGCGCTGCTTACACACTGTCCTCACAACCATCTTCAGATTGCTCTTAGCCATACCTCCAACATACAGTATTTTTTATGACTGAAGAAAAATGTGACTGCACAACTTTGCTCTCTTCATATGTCTACATTCCTGCTCAGCAAGGCACTGATGTAAAGACCACTACTGCCTGGAAAGCCCAGGGCAAGTTTTACACATCCCCTTCCTTCACACAGGGACTTAGGCTCTGACACTTTCTGTCAACAGCCTGTACTGCCCATACTGCACCCTCCAGCCCTTTCTGCTAGGATGTGATGAACACAGGCAGGGATCCAAGAAAGTCAGTTTCTTCACCAGGCAGGAAAAGAAAAGCTCATTTTCTTTAGTGAAATTAGCATATTTACAAGGGCAAAGCCAACACAAGACAGAGAAGAATCAGGCCTAGATTTGTGCTTATCCACTTGTGTAAAGACAAACATTAGAAAATGGTGTTATTGTTGAGAATAGCAAATGCAGACTTCTACAGCAATACAAAATATTACATTATTATATCATTTGTTCCATATTCTTTGAAAAATAGCATGAAAAATGTAATTTCTAATATCCTCCAAGAAGCCTTTCTTCTTAGAAAAAGCCTTATTTAAGGTAGCTCAAAAATAAGAATAGCAGCAATGAAAACATGCTCAGATGACCCCTCCAGGGACAGACCTGCTAACAGACATGCAAAAGAAGCAATGCTGCCCTTGCAGATAGCCATGGCAGACAGACAGGCTGCATAAGGCCTTGAGCAACCTGGTCTAGTGGAAGATGTCCCTGCCCATGGCAGTGGGAGTTGGGACTAGACAATCATTCCAAACCGTTAACATTCTATGACTTTATGATTAGCTTTGGGAAATGTCTCTGCAGTGGCTGATGCAAGAGAGACCCATCAGCAGACCTTCTAACAAGGAAATATACAGGAAGTGCAAATCCAAAATATTCATTTTGTGTGTTTGTTTTACCAGAACCAAATTAGAACAGAGATAAAGGCATCTTACCACCACACAGCTATTTAGTGTGCAGTGATACCTTTGACATGCAATTTGTCTTTAAGAGGGGGAAGGATTTTTCAGAGTGACATACCTTTGTGTTTCCTCTCTGATCTGAGGCAGTGGAGTCGACAGCACTGTTCCTTGGTGTCACAGTCAGGCTGCGCTCATCAAGCTGCCCACTTCCAGAGAGGCGAAAATTTACCACGTTGACATATTCTTACTGGCAGTGTAGCTGTTCCATCTCATGTAGAAGGAACATACTGCCATGTTAGGTTTTGACAGGTCTCCAGAAAAATAAATGCACTTAGCTGACAATTTCTCTGGAGAGACACTACGATACTTAACCCACTTTCATGAATACCAACAGAAACATTTTCAGTATTATTGAAAATGTAATCAGTATCATATGGATTTTCATTATAGTACTTTCTTGTTAGTAGACTTTTAAGAGAAGGTTCAAGATTAAAAATATTGTTTTAAGAGTATCTAATCTCTACCAAGAAATTAAGGCCACAATTTTCAAGCTCTAATGACTAACATTTTCTCTCATCCATTAGGTCCTTTCTCTCTGTCAGGAGCTGACTGGAAGAAGTTTTGACATTGTTGTTCACTCTGTAGAAGACACTGTCATTTGAAACCTTAAGTCTAGGCTATTGCAGTGTATGACCTGTCTGCCTGAGAGAAGTTAAATAAATTCAATCTCCTTTGTCTTCATGCTGGCATCTAATCAGGATTGGTGTGCTGTGAAAAAGCAATGATCATTTATTCTTAACACAAACATATTCTCTCGGAAAATAAATTCATTCTATTTCAGCATGGGTTTATAGCCACCAAAGTAAACAGGATGCTGCCATAATTGGGGGATAACTACCCTGCCCGGCTACATGTCCTCTCCTCACTTGGTTGTTCTTCATGATGTTTTCCTCTGGCTTTTGTTTGTCCCGAGTTATCCTTGGTGTGATCTCTAATGTACTTCATGCTTTGCTGTACTGCCTGTGCTCCACTTTTGGTTACTGAACAAGTCTGACTCTGGGTGTCCTGGGTTACAATGTAAAGATGTGTATTCTATCACATTCTGTTGAAAGGAGGAGGGGTGGTAATCCTTATCTCTGTGGGAGATATCCTCTGCTGATGGGGCATCTGATAAAAATCAGCGACGGTCATCTTTATCTTTTACACAACCCATCCTTCCTCCAGGAAGATACCATATGTTAATGGGCCACTGAGTCCTACGGTATGACTGATAAAATTACATCATCCTATTGGGAGATGTTCCAGCCAGGGGGAGGAGCCAAGCCTTTCCTACCTAGGTAAAAATTGAGATTTGGAACACCAAGGCAGACTTTTCCCACTGGATCCCAAAGGAAAGTCAGACCTTTTCCACATCATTGCTGGACCTTCATAGGAAAACTGCACCCTTCAGGAGGACTGCAGCCACCATTTAATTGGATTGCTACCCACACCCTGACTGACAGGCTGTCAGGTTGTATTCTGACTCTGTCAGTGATTCTCTTTTGTATTATTGCATGTATTTTATTTTTTCTCTTTTTTCCTATTAAATTGTATTACTGACTTGGAGTCTCTCACTGGTTTTGCTTTCAAACCAGTACACTGGGGTTGTAGATGAAAAAATATATTGGTTATAAAGAATAATAATATGTGGACTACATTAAAAACAATGATCAAATATTACTAATTCATTATCTAAAGCTATTTTAAGGGCTTGTATGTATATATTTTGTATACACATAGGCATAATTATCACTTTATGGTACAGAAGTAAGAACAGCATTGGGGATACAGGAACTGTCCCAGCATACCTAAAAACTTGGTGGTGTTGCCAGAATCAGAACAGCCCCTGCAGCCTGTATAGCAAGAATGAGGTGTGTTTTTGTAGTGACTGAGCAGCATTGGACCACTCAAAAATCTCAACATGGTGGGGTGAAATGGAAAATAACCCTCTTAGGCTGGTAGCACCCACTTACCTTTTTTCTTACATTAAAAATCCCCGTTTAAAATAATGGTGGTTGAAATAATTCCCTTCAATCATGTTTCCTACCTGATGCTGCTCATACCATCCAGGCTCATAATTTCCATAGGACAGAACTGAATCTGTGGTACATTTGTGAGATTATGTACAAAGACAATCCTCATTTCCAGAACTATCCATACCAAGGAAAAACACTATGTCTATGTTATACTGCCAGCTAGAGCGGCGAGGCCTTGGGGTACTTCTCATCAGTTAAACAACCTGGGATGTGTTTATCATAGCTCAGAATGGGAGCAAAAGAGCCTGTGGTAGGACAAAAAAGTACATTGGTTTGCTACATAGCCAGCAAAGGGGAACCAAGGTCTAACCAGAAAAGAAAAATCTTTTCAATCAGTTTGGGCCTTGCACTAACATAAACCTTCAAGTCATCCTAACAAAGTAGTGAATAGAAGGGAATTTAATTATTTGTGATTCTAAATTTCAGTTTTCTATCTTGTAAATGTTGCCTGGCATCTTATAGAATCAGAATTTTTAAGGTTGGAAAAGACCTCTAAGATCATTGAGGCCAACTCTTAACCCAGGACTGCCAAGTCCTCCTCTAAACCCCATCCTTAAGTGCCACATCTGCATGTCTTTTAAATACCTTCAGGGATGGTGACTTCTTCCCTGCCAGCTCATCTTTCAGCACATGGGGACAGTCTGCTCCTGTGTCTTGAAGATTTTATTCTGTAAGAATGCCCAGCCTTCCTGGACTCCTTTGCCCTTCAGGACTGCCTCCCAAGGTACTCTCACAACTAGTCTCCTAAACAAGCCAAAGTCTGCCCTCCTACTTCTACAAGAATCAAAAATTATCATTTAATGACTGATGTGTCAAAACAACCTCCAACCACCAAAGCACCCAGAAGTCCATTATGGGATCCAAACCTCCCCCGCAAAAAAAATGTTTAAGATCTTGAGCCCAGAGTCCTGCACTGTTTTTTTAATGATTTCGAATCCAAACTCCTGAATCAAACCACTTGGCATCCTCTGCAGTGATGCCAAGATGATTTTTTGCCTTTTCTTTTATATAACTTTTATATATACACAATATTCTTAACATGCATACTTGTAATTCCTCAAGTCTAATAACTTAGCATAACCCTAGTATTTTATTAGGCCAAGAGACCAAACATCCTAAAGGCCTCATAGTAAGAGGCCGGAAAACCCTACACTATCTTGGGAAACCAAGGTCCTCTCTAGAACATATCCTATAAACTAAAAATTTGGCCCATCCAGGAAGAAATTCCTCAAATGAAGGAATATCATGCCATTCATCCAGGCCACCCATTATAGCATTTTTATGAGATATCCTAATTTGTAAGGTCAATAAATTATATATGTGATTTGTCATATGTGTGCATTGCAGTACATCCCACCTTGGCGATGTGGTGCACCAATAAGGATCCTTATTAAAATACCAAGGTAAATACCCTTTATCCCTTAACCGTGTCTGACTCAATTCTTTTAAGACCAGAAAAAGGCATCAGCAGTATGTAGGAGACCTGTAGGCTAGGGACAGGACTCCTCCTAGGAAACTAACTGAGGAAGATGTAGCTTAGTGCAAGCCCTTTCACATGACTCGTGTTTCATTTGTTTAACACAGATGTAATGTATAAACCTGTTCTAGTCTGGTTGCTGTCTCCAGACCCACTTCAGAGTGAGCACTGCCAGCAGAAATCAGCCAAGAGTGCTGAAGGCAGCCTCGCCATCCCAGAGCAGTGCCAGGACTGCATCAGCAGAAACTGGAGCATGGCATATGGTGGTGGTTGTGTACACACCTTTGAACTTTCCCTTACACATTAAATGCAGGGGAAAGCCAGGCATGGGCAAAAGATAGTTTGAAAAATACTACCTTAATACAGTTCAAATATAACCCTCCACAGTATGACAATTCACAACCTAGGACCCTTGTGTGTGCTTTTAAAAATAGTCTGCAGGAAATTTAAATTGCAAATGAAGCTACTTTAATCTTAGGTTCTTTAAATACCTTACTACATGGATCCTTCAGGGTGACAGATCACTAGATTTAGATTTCTTTCAAGTTAGTCTCATGACAACCATTTGGGAGCTAATATAATCTCCATTTCTCTGCAATGCTGAGGTAGGCTTTGGCTGTTTGATGCACACTAAAGACACCTTTGTTCCACCTCCTTGATACTCTACCCCACAGAAAGCTCAGCTACCCCTTCATTCTTAGTCCAGGGTCTGTGTAAGTTTTTGCCTGTTAACAATAACAAAAACTTCCTTTGAATCACCAACATCACGCAAACTATGGCTGAGCATATAGTCATTGTTCATCCACATGGACAATTAGAGCATTTCTAGTGACTAAACCTTTCTGGCAGAGTGATTGAGATTTCTCATGCAGGGAAAATACTGTCTAAAGCTAAAATATATTGCAAGCTATTTAATGGTTAATCACCAAACAGTAAAGTTCTTGGTACAATTTCTCAGTAGAAGTATATTAAATTCAACTGAAGCAATTTAGGGAAAGAGATAATGCTCTGTGCTCTAATAGTATTTTATTCAAGTGTTTACTATTGCTAAATTTTGTTTGGACATATAATATCAAACTACATATTTCAAGCTCACAAATTTCATGCCAGAATTACTAGGAAAAAATGTCCTCTATTATTCCACATCTTAGTAGCTACAGTGGGATTAAACTGAAGAGTTCTAAATTGAACCATAACTATTCTCACTGATATAAATAATACAGTATTTCAGAACTAAACCTACAAAGGAAAAAGTCAAAACCTTTTTAGTTTTGCTAAAAACTAAAAAAATCAGAACCTGATTACTTTTAGGTTTGCTAGATAACATTGTAAAAAATTCCTATATGAATGTCCACATCTAGAAATTGATCTTTTTATTCGAAAAATATTTCTTTTAAATAGTCTGACAAAAAACCTGATATTCATATTCTCAAAGTAGAATTAATGACCTATGCACAAACCCCAGTATTTCTTCCATACCTTAGCAATAAATCTGAACTGATGAATACTTTCAAGTAAAATATCCACAGCTATGTTGTCACAATGGACACCTCTAAGAGGACATGAGACTGCACCTTAGTATGACTGCAATAAGAGTAAATTACCTTTGTACCGTTTCCTACTCCTACTACAGATTTTGTCAGAAGAATTAATATGTCTTATACTGCATTCTGTACTTGCTGTAGTCTGTCTCAGGAATGAATTATCACCAAATTTTAATGCTTCAATACTGTGCATTTTTATTCTTATTATATTCTCCCTTTTTTCTCAATCTTATGAGAAAAATTATAATAATAAAGAGAAAATAGCAGAACATTTATCCATTTATCCATTCCCTTGACATCCTTAATATTGTAACCAGAACAGAAAATTATATGAAAATGATTTTTTCTTATACTAAATATAGACCCAAGGAAAGAAATAAGTTTAAAATTAATCAGTCCCCTGAAGAATATGAATCCTTGGTCCAGCTTCAGTGTCCTAAAATGTACTTCTACATAGAGCATTGTCATCAATTAAAGCTACATTCAGTATTAAACATTGACATCTGCTACTGCTCTGAGGACCGCTGTGAAGCAAGACTGCAATTGGACATGATACCACTTTGGTACAGTGAGGCATAGAGAAAAGAAAGGCAGAGCACTAGATCTCTGAAATGTTTTATAGAAGCACAGATGTTAGGAAAATCTGAACTCTGCAAGCCTGTCTCTAAACTGAAGAGGATCACATTTCTGCTAAATATGCAGAATATGTTATATTTAATGTTATTTGGTCATTCCTTCTTTTATAACAGAACGAGATACAAATACATAAACTGTCATTTCCCATTTTCTTGTATATAACGCTTCCACCCAAGGAAGAAAATAAATCCATCAAACTGTTTATTAGAGTACCATTTCATAAGTACAATTCATCTTTAAGTACATATATATTTCTTTAAATACACATATCATAACAATACCTATACACACATACAGAACAATGATAGTCCAAGTAAAAACAGCCAAACAACATTTTGCAAGTGAGCTTAGGATAAGCTTGCAGCTAAGTTGTCAAAACTGTCTGCACATCTTTACCAAGGAAGAAGTGTAAAGAAAATTATCCTGGATACCTGCAGACTATTTGTATACTCAATAACAGTGACCATGATCAAATTCATATTGCATCTTTTTTGGACATGACTAGTTGACCTGATCCTCCCAGTGTCAGGTCTGTCCTTTAGGGTGCTCTACTATCATGTAGTCAAAAGCCATTCCTGTCCCAAAGAGATCATCAACTGCCTCAGTAAGAAATGGGAGAAGAAGCTGAGGCACAAAGACTTGCCATAGGGATGAAAAAAGAATCAGTGACCAAGAATATGATATGAGTTTCATGACTGTCATGCCAATATCCTTTCACTTTCTATGAGTCTATTCACCAATCTGAAAAGCAAGATAATTTAATGACTGGAGCTGATGTGAAGATTTTTATTTTGATACTGGTGGAATACATCCAAATGCACCTGATATTTCAACTGCCTTTACAAAATACTTTTTATGTCATAAAGCTCATCTAAAGTCTAAACATTTTACAGACTATAAGTACATGTATTTAACCACCTACTTGAATCTGAACTCAAATTCAGATTAGAAGCAGTGTGAATTGAGGGGCTGTGAATTCCATCATGGGAGAGAAAACCCAGAACCCCTGGGTGATGCTGGGAGGGATGCTACAGCTTGTTTCCCTCTGCTGGTAAATCTGTACATCTGTCCTGTCCCTTTACTCTCTTGGTAATGTCTCACTGTGTTTTAAAGGATTGCTATTTACTAGTAATTCATTCTTTTGCCCACAGTATCTTCCAATGAATTCTAAGAACATGAAAACCTGTTCTTATAACTGCGAGAATAACTAGTAAACTAGCATGTTAATACACTCACATTGGTGAGTTCCCACAAAAACAAAGGCATCCTCTGGTTTTAAGGTAACACAACACAAACATGCTAGCTTATCATTCAGTTTGATCAGATAAACAACTAGTCTTGTGTAATAATCAAAATGAACCTTTGGTTTGATTTTTAGTAAGCATAAGGATTTATCACATGCCATAATTGGCCTCCTCCCTACCTTCAATGCATCATTTTTGCTTAAAAAGAAATTTCTTTTATTGAATTTAGTTTAAAAAGAGAAGTTCCTTCCTGGCACTAAATTATATCATCTAGTCCAACTCTGAGTTTAGGAAAGTCATAATAAATCACCTCAATATTAGTCTGAGATGCACTTCTGTGGATATACACAAAAAAAAAATCCTATTGTTGACAAGAAGCAATTAACTACAAGCCTTAGCAGAGTCTTGGGGTACCTAGAAGTTCATGTTATTTGGAAAACTAATAACTAGGTCTGTTAGCTCTGTATATGCATTGTAGGTAAGCTTTACTACTTTCAAAGTCAAATAAGATCTCCTTTATCCCTGAAAAGCAAGTAAATTATTTTCGTATTAATAAGAGAGTGATATTATTATGGTACTGTAGTCAAGGTCTTTTTCTATTTATGCACTCAATAGTGAACACAAAGGAAGTAGAAATCTACCATTATGCAGGAAGAAAATGGAAAAGTATGGTCAAAGTCCGTGAAGATGTTAAATCTTGTGGGCAAGGAAAACAGAGTTATTTTAAAAGATCATGAATTATGGAAACGTGGGTCACATGGCTTAAAATCATAGGGAAAGAAATCAGAGTTAAAAGTTTACTATTCTCTTATTTGAATTGGTGATGAACAAACTGCAAATTACTGCTTTCAAGAGTTCTTTTCTGTGTCAAAACCTTGGCAGAACTATTTCTGCCACAAGAATTTCAGAAATTTCAAGAAATTTTATGCATCCAATGTGTTGGTAATGCATAAGAACAGCAAATCTGGAAAACCTGAAAATGAAGGAGACTATAAATGAATGAAGTTGAGTATCTGAACTAAAAAGAGCAAACCTTTGGAACTAAGATTTTTTAAAATGTAAGAGCTTGAAGAAGAAACTAAGAGCAATGTAAAGAAATACCTTTGCATTCACCACAAAAATTCAGTCCTTCAATCATCTGAAATGACAGGAGACTTGAAAAAAGTGGCAAGAATAACAAGACTTCAGATCAACCAAGATGAGAACAGATTTGTGCTTGTAAATTGACAAAAATAACTTGCTGAAGTTTATGTAATAGTCAATAACCAGGGATATCAATGCAAGCATCTTAAGTACCTAGCAGCATCAATTTATTAGTAGCTATTGAATTCAGAAACATAGTAGGACATAATAATTACATTTTTGTCCTCTCAGGTTCTGCTTAATTCTGATAAACACAAAGAAGAACCAGTTTAAAGACGGCTATGCAAATCTCTTACAGGCGACCCTCTAGATGTAAGCTACTAAACTCTACAAAAAGTAAGTAAATGAGCACTGGAATGAATTTTGGGGTCAGGAAGAAAGATTAAAAAAAAGATTTAATAAGAAAGTGTGGAAAGCCTCAGAGAAAACATCTATAGCAAATACAGTGAAATTCTGCCAGCCTTGATGGGTGATCAGTATGATGAGTGAAGAAGACAGGAGGTACACCCTCTATAGATATGAATTTCCCTCTCTTAGGACTTTGTAAACTGTTTAACTAACTACTTTTTTCTGTATGCTTTAGAGACCTCCTGCACTTACCAGCATTTTGCCTGAAACAGGTTGGGGTCTCTTAGAAGCACCTTCCTCTGTTTTTTGCTGTGAAACCAAGAAATAGTATCTTACTATGCGTTATTAATACTCACAAGAAATATGCTCTTAGAGGAAAGTGATGCAGTGAAATTTTGAGAGCAGAGAGGTATCTTTCAAGTGCACAGTTTTAGCATGCTAGGAGCCCACCCTGATAAATACACTCTTCTAACATAAGGGGACTTTTGGTATGACTCCTTGCTACCTCCAGCTACTGGCCATGGTGGCAAACTGCTGGTGTCTTCTCCTGGCTAAACTCCACACTAGGTCTTCCTGCTTCCCCATAGCCTGATGCCTAGAAAATTTACAGCAGTATGTCATCATTTTTACACAATTATTTACTTAACCTCCAGTTTTCATGCTCCTGGCTGTCACAGTCTCTTTTGAAGGACAGTTTATCTTCACACCGTCAGTTTGGCACTGTCTTTGCAAGTAGTTATTATAGCAAGTAGCTATTAGGCATTAGTATGTTTACCAACCCAAAGTCTTTGCAGGTGGGGAGGGCTTGCTCATTCTCTGCAGCTGACTGGAAGGGCTCCCAGGTGTTGCAGAGCTGCTGTCCCCCACCAGCTCCATTGGGACTGATAACGATGACTCAACTCAATGACTGATTCCTAGGCTAACTCTTGACCAAACTTCTTGTTTTTTTCCTTTAAGATTTTACACCTTTTCTTGTTGTGTTTTCTTCTTGAATGCTTCAGCTGCTAGCAATCCTGTCTCAACAATTTCATTTTTATCTCTAAGTTTACCTTTGTGACCTTTCTGCATAATTTCTGACAGGTCTTCCTCAGCAGCATGAGCAAAGGTTATGCAGTGGGGCTGTATGAGAACTAGGACTTAGAACTTGTGACACAAGTGCAGGACCCCTGGGTTCATCTGGGTGTACAGCCCTTGCTATTCTTTGCGAAGCTTTGGACCCTCATTCCCACATTCCTAGGAAAAGATTCTCTTCATCTGTCCAAGAGATGACCTAAAACCACATGCAGACGGAACAAAGTGTAGCTCCCCACCAATTACTAGGTCCAGCTCAGGGTCAATCATCTGAGATGTCAAAGGCCTAATAAAAAGAATTTTTAAAGCAAAGTGAGATTTATTGCTAGTTCTAGGGCAGAGATTGTGTCTTTCAAGGCCTAGATTCCTAGTGAGGGAGTTTTGATGTGCTATTCAAAGCTTTTTTCTTTTTTTGTTCACAGCCCACTGTACTAAGGGACCAAAATGCAGCCAGAGAGCTGACATGATATAGGAAACATGGCAAGCTTTTAGCAGTATGATACTTCACAGCTGGTGTTTAATACAGCCGCTTGCTTGACCAGCTGTGACAGAACACATCACTGGCTGGATGCTGCCTTCTTCTGCAGGACAGCTGGGACAGAGTTGATAATCTTTTCCTCTGTTCTAAAAGAGATTTATACAGTCCAAGGATCTTAACATGCATGACTGACTGTTCATTCTCTTCAGTGGTCATAGGAGCTTCATTTTTTCATGCCTGACCAGGCAAGGAGAGTATGCACATTAATCACTGACTCAGGAGTTAGTTCAGGTAGACATGATGGAGGGTTATAACACATAATGTAGCAAAGCTGCATTTGCCAGGCTTGGGTAGAGTGCTGAAAAAGTGCTTTGAAATACAGGAAGAAGCCAAGCACTCCTCTCCTATTATAACCATACTGAGAGAGAAGGAGTGAGCAATCACTGACCACTCTGATTACTTTTTGCTCAAGTGCATAGACCGTGCATAACCTTGTGACTACCAGCTGTGCTAAAGTCAGGCCATAGAATTTGGCATCACCACTATCTACAGTTTATAACATCAAGGAATAGGACTCATATTTTATCAAATTTATCCAATACATTTATCAAATATTTTCTCTGAGGCATTTGCAACTCCAAAAGCATAGCTAATGACCTTAGAAATATAAATCTTGTTGCACAAGTGTTAAGCATCTTGGGAAGATGTTGGGTTAGAAATAGAGATGGGCACCTAAGACTTTTCAATAGAAAACAAAATGTATTTTTTATGATGGGCCCTGCATAAAGGGCATTTTCATCAGAGGGAAAATGCAAAAACAGTTTAAACTGCTAAACAAAAGCAACATATAATTTTCATTCTGTATTTTGGAAAAAATGAAGTGAATATTACAGAATGCTAGTGTATTTCACAGTAATCTACGACTTTACCACTGTGCCTGCTTCAACAGAAAGGGTTCATAACAGTTTCTTGCAAGAGCCACTAATGTTCCTTTTCTAGATGTCTGTAGTGGTAAGCTGAAAGTGCAATTACAAGAAAACACATAATGGGTATGACATAGTGCTATTAATAAAAAGTTTGAGAATTTGCACAAGTTACCTAAAAGATTCATCAGCCTGGATGACAATAAAGACACCATTAAATACTTCACGAACATATCCAGAAGAGCACTTGAAGAAGCACTTGAAGTTACCATGAAATTATCAAAATGAAAAGCCAAAGTTAATGCCATGATATCTAACTAGTTCAGACTTTTTGAGTTTTTACACTGATTGGCAAAAATTAGGTATCCCTACTACATTTCCCTAAGATACCTACAACTGCAGTTCAGTGAGAATTTTTTTGCTAACAAATCTGCTTTTGCCAGACACGCTGTATCTGCCAGCAGTGTCTGACAATGGGCTTACAGCTTAGAGGACATTTTAGGCATTTTAAAACTATAAATGTGACTACCTATAGGATAGTGAGTCCATATTAATTCCCAATACAGAATAAAGCATGTTAAAACAATAAACCAACACTGAGATGGTTGGTCTCTCTGTCTTGGGTGGCAGAGAAGAATAGGGAGGCCAGCTACTGAGTCCTAAGCATTCTTCTAGGGTCTTCTTAGGTTAGTGATGACTAACCTAGGTTTTGGATGTGTTTTCCAGTACCCCTCAGGAAAGGAATGCAATTCAAATTCCTTCTCCATCAAGTCAAAGGACTTACTCAGTGTCTCTTGGTTTCTGATCTGGGTATCCTGAGAAGCTGTACACAGATGCATTGAGATCCTGAAGACCTGCTGACGTTGGTGTCATCAATCAATACATGCCAGCTTTCTGTTGTTCTTTCTGGTGCTTCTGCATTTCCATTCACTATGCATTCATATCAGTCTTCATGGTTCTTTATAATTCCTTTCATAGATAATATAATCACAAAATTATATCAATGAATCATGTGCTGACAGCTCCTGACATTTTGCTAAACAAAAACAAAATATCTGCACAGTAAGAAAATAACATCAGAGTTACTGAAGAACTGCAGGATGAGAAAAAGACAAATTTGGGTTTAGAAAAGACCTACCAGTTGCCACCACCTCCTGAAAACAACACTGTTCATCTCTGGGATAAGAAACTAGTCACCAGCATTTGTTTTTCAGGAGATTGACCCAAGGCGTATGCAAGATTTTTTCTCAACAAATATGAGAGATGGACAAAAGTGTTTGGGAGACTGGGGAAAACGAAGTATTATGAAATGTGCCAGAAAAGGCTAAAGATAAGGACTAACCACATCAAATTAGTCATGGCATAAATGGGTATCTGGACCTGCCACCCTCAAAAGTAGTTATGCTAAGATACCACAGACTCGTTCATCCAAGAGCAACTCAAATATTAAATGAACATGGTCAGCATAGTATTTGTTTGGCAGTGTGTTAATTTATTTATAATGGCATGGCATATTGCTGCTATTTTTAATACTAATCATCAGCAGGAAAAGGAAACTATGACATTGGACAATACTGCTTTCAGAGACTAAGCTTCCCAGGCAGAACGTCTGTGAGCAGCACAGCAGAGCCCTTGAAGCTGCCGACGGAGTCAAACATGGACTAAGCCTGACCCCTGGCAGGATCCCCAGCACTGCACAGCCACAGGCAGAGGATACTACACATTTCTGCAACAGTGCCTAGCTCTGAGACATTGTCAGTCATGCCTGAAACCTGATAACCAGACATCTAAGCCCCCTGCTACCAGTGCCAAGTCACATAATGGTGCAAAATTCCACATTGATATAGCCTTGTCCCTGCACTTCAGGGGATAAGGAGAGGGGAGAGACCTGCTCTATAAGATCCTCAGAAGCCATGAAAACTTGATTTCACAGGAAAAAAGTTTGAGTGCAAGCAAAGCAACTAACTTCTCTGGGTTAACTCACTCATTTTTGCCTGAAACACTCAACTGTACATCTTTCTGTATTTAAGGACACTTTGCCTTCCTAAGAGGCAGAGCAGCTTGGCAGCTGGGACACTCTCACCTTATGTCAAAAATGCAAGTCTGAGCTCCTACTTTGAATCAGGCCCAAGGAAAGATTTGAAGCCGAATCTTTTGGGCTGCTTCCCACACTACTGTGGGAATACATACGCTATTGTGTATGCACACTAGCGCTTACGCACCTGGCTCCTGGGCTGTGATGAAAGCCACATCCAGCTGATCTGCACCTTGAGCTCAGCCAGAGTCTGGGGCTGCTCTTCCACAGTGGAGAGCCCTACAGCTACACTGAGGATCCCTTTCTTGGAGCTGCCAGTTACCCCTTTTGAATAATTAACGGGCAGCTTGTTAACCATGTAGCAGTGTCAACTCACAGATGGTTCTGCACATGCCTGGTGGCAAGATTATAGACACTGGTTAAGAGATTGATGACAGTGGTATCACATGGAGATACACTCAGGAAATAAGTCCCCTTGATGAATTTGACCTATAACTGCCAGGGTTATTGCTACAGTGCTTTCAGGGTGTAATAATGTGAATTGTCTACTGCTTTTTCATCAATAAATTTCAACTGCTAAACTGATACAGCCAATACTTTATTTCAGATTCAGTTACTCATAATCTGATGTCACAACTGAAACACTGAAAACAATACTGAGTTCTTTTCAGTAACTCAGAAAGAGTAAGCATATAGTAAAAAAAAAGGTGCTATGCCAAATTTCTTTAAATGATCACAGGGAGGATTAAACAACATTTATCCTCTCACTACTCATTTCATCATAAGGCCCATTGCATCTAAAGGCTAGATAATATGTTTTTCTGTAATACTGCTTCTTCAGGGAAGTATGACTGCATCTTATCAGCTTGGAAATGCCAATTGGAGGAAGTGAACCAAAGAAATCAAGAAGGTTTATTCTACTTCAGAATTATCTTAAACTGAGAGCAGATACTCAAAAAACTGTTATAAAGAAAAATAGTAATAAATACATTCTACTTACAGGAATAAGTTATGGTTCTAGTATCAGTTAAATGGGGGAAAAGAATTTGTATTGAACTTCTTCAACACATTAACTCCAGATGCAGACAAAGCACTAATGTCTATATCAGTCACTCACTAGGGTTTGTAATACTAACAAGTAGTAACACTTTTGCTACCACAAACTGACATCAAGGGCTTATCATTCATCCTTCATGTAGACAGCATGAAAATTGACACTCCACAGAGACATTATGAATAAAGCTAAACACCATAGGATTATTAAATAGTCCAGGTAACTTTCCTCATCTTCCAAAGAGACATTTTGCAGACTATAACTTTCTACAAATGTATTACTGTTACAATGACTTGCTCTTGAGGTTTTTAGTCCAAGCAGAGAGAAAAAAGTGTTCCTGTGCAATGTGAAGGACTACAATGTGGAAAATTTTCAGTAACAGTCATTGACCTTTCACTGTAGAAAACTGTCAGAATAGTGAAACTAAGAATCAGGATATTTTCAGTGGCTGCTGGGGAGTTAGACAGCCTTTCATGTGTGTATTAATTCAAATCCTGCCTGGACCAGTATTCTTCTTTCAGCCATACTCAGCTGACAATTACTGTGCTGAAGTTAAATGATTGCCATCAGCTTTCTCCTGAAGAAAGCAAACAAATAAAAAGTTAACTTTTAGCCTCTCTCTTGTCTTCTCCTATATAATCCTAGTTCTGTGGGACTTCCCAGACAGCCTCAGCATCAAAACACAAGGTATTTGTTCTAGTGGCAATGAAAGTTACAGAACTGATGAGAAACTATTGCTTTACAGCAATAAATTTAGATGACACCCATATGGCTTCACATCTGAACAGTCACTAAAACTAATCTTCTGTTTCCTTCCCATATTATGAAGAATACAACCACTATCTGCAGCTCCAGCATAATCTTCTATCAATCAATAAATTCCACCAGCACTTAAATATCAATTGGCCTTGACATAGCTTTCTTTTTAAATCAAAATCAAACCTTTTCACTCTATACCTCCTGTTAAAATACTAGTCCATGCTCCTATCATCTCCCTCTTTGACTCATACAACATTCTTCTTTATGGCCTCCCCATGATCTGCATAAATCTTTTCTGATGCATTGAAAATAAAATAAAATAAGCATTAAATAAAATGACAATATTTGTAAGGAAAGCAATGTCTAAACCAATCTGCATACAGCTATGGTGTTCCAAACCACACAGCCTAATCGATATAGGCTTTCTAATTTCCTGCAATCATGGATAAATAAGAGGCTACATTACTACAAGCTAGGAAGAGAAAGTGTGACCTACTGTCTCAATTTGGACTGCAAATCATAAAAGAGTTGGAATAAATTTTGAATCCCTCAGTGCTTGACACTTCCAGAAGATGACAGATATGGACAAAAGAAGACCCCAGAGACTATGAATACAAGCAATTAACATCACCTATTAAATATTTTCAAGATATTCTGCAATAAGAACAAATAGGCAATGGGTTTATAATTTAGTCAAAAGCATTGGAATGCAGATGCTCAGACAAAATTGGTTTCAAATTCAGTAATCTCCTGTCACCCCTTTTTTTAGGAGTTTACTCTCTACATCTTCAGGAAGCATTACATAATAGAACCTGTTTTCAAATAGTCTTTATTGTAGATGCCTTTCTACATGTTTGCATGTAATCACAAAGTTTGTCTGAAAGCCCTCTGTTTGCAGGCATGCAATGGTGCATAACACTGAGGCATAAAGCTCAGCTTCTATACACTGAAAATCCAACCTTAACACCTAGAAAAGTCTTATCAAAAAGTGGGATACTAGTTGAAGGAATTTAGTGCCTTCTCTATCTGCTGGGATACACATTTAGGGCTTGATCTGGCAAGGTCCTAAATGTACTGCTCCTGACACTGTGAGCAATCAAGCATGTGAGTAAATTTAAACAGCTGACTCATTTCTTTGACTCTCTGTGTTCCACATACACACATTGGGTGGCATATGACTGAAGAAGTGCTTCATGGGATGTCAGCCAAAATGTGCAGACCCTCATACTGCTCCGACTGAGGGGGAAGTTAAAACATCCTAAATACTTCAAGAGAGTATGTGTGTTTACACACAAACATACATATACACATATGTATGTTTATATACATATAAAAACATTTATATTTTCATGGTATTGCATATTTTATCTAAGAAGTGATGAAGTTTGAGCCTTGTCCTGCTGATACTGATGAGTTTACAGCCACAGATGAAATTATTGCAGACCGTATTTCTACACACTTCTGAAGAGAAGTAACACATCCTTAATGCATAAAATGTGTCATTTTCCCTAGTCCTGCTCTAGAGGTACACAAAACAGCAAATACCTCTCTAAGTGAAGTAGCCTAGATTCCATTTGAATTTGAGCATTAATAAAAGCAAATGGTTTGCAATTACGGATGTTACAAATAAATTCTGAAATAGTGACAGAAGTATATATCTATATTACATATATCTTTACAGCTTCCATCACATCTTCGTGATCTTTGTATCTCTGCTGGAACATAAGGCCAGTCCACACAGAAAAGATTGAACTCTGTCATTGCAAAAGACATTTCCTCAGACATTCAGAGGCACCATGGTTTGGCAGGAAATTTCATACATCCTGGTAGAGATGATGCATTTTCACAAAAGGATTTTCCTTTTCTGTTTCCACATAAATCTGTAGAAGTTGCCACCAGCAAGAGTAAGAAGGCACAGGATCCTTTCCTGACTTTGCTGTTGAACTTCTGCAAGAATTCCAGAAATTCATTTCATCTTTCCGTTGACTGATTATCTCAGATGTAAACTGGGGATGATTATCCCTGCTACTCTTCATAACACACCACAAAATCCATGCATGATGCTAATATTTAAACAACACCCAGACTGTACTAAATCTATGAAAAAAAATTCAATTACTTTGGCTGGTGAGTTTGGATTGAGTGCTCTAATACTAATCTGGCTATTATTATTATTGTATGATTTATACGTATTTTATTACAAGCACACTCCCATATAGCTTCCATATTTCACGTCTTAGGTTTTTATCACCATGGCCACTGAAGTAATTAAGGTGAGATATGTCAGTTTTAATTACATGTATTTAGAACTGTATGTCTCAGTTTACACATCCCCAGTGACATTTCTTATGGCATGAATTTTCAGACTGGTAATAGAAGTTAAATAAATTTTCCCTTAAAAGTTTGTGTAACATGCAAAACACAAAGGCACTAAGCAGTTATATTTTTCTGAAGCATGGTCGTTTTTGTAAGAACAGCTGTGTATTTAGTTCAACAGTGAAACTCAAACTATTTTACTAATGAAAAAGGAGCCAAATAACCAAGCACTGGAATGAATTGCAGGCTATTGAAAGCAGATAGTTGCCTTGTTCAATGTGCCCCTCATGAATGATGCCACTTCCCTTTAGACTGGCATTGGAATAATCCAGACTTACCTTGCATTCTACAAAGTATTTATAGCACCTTCTATGATAAAGATATAGGAAATGCATTCCACAAAGAAAATAGTTCTGCAGCAGCAAAACTTCAGCATTTACATGTAGCTTCTAGGATAAATGACTTTTGGTGAAATTAATTATAGGTTTTCCCATGGGCTTACCACTACCATTGGACTGCTGCACATGGATCAGAAATTTATGAAATTTTGGCAATATTGGGAAGAACAATTACTTGTTTTTGAGATACAGGTGGATTCATTGGCATACTGAAGGCAATGGGAAAACTCCAATATAAGACAGTAAGACAATGCTTTAGATAGGGAATTCAAGAAACCTTAAATAAAAACATCCAAGGTGAATTGAAATATTTTAAATAGTTCTCAACAGAGTGATCTGCAACTATGACTTATTTCTTTAAAGAGTCTTCTCATAGTTTCACACTATGTGTCTCAGATATTTTTATTTTTTCCCATTTTCCTTCTTTGGGCTTTGTTAATTTTTAATTCTGTGTATAAATTTAATTACTTCCTGCCTTGGGCATACTTCCATAAACATCTGTGTATCAGGACCGTTCACCCTTCATGCATAACAGTTGAGCAGCCTGGTCCCGCACCAGGTTCTTGATGGTGGACCATGACAAAAGGATTCTGAAAGATTTGAGTCAGTCTTAAAAGATTTGTTTAGAAAAAGTGCTGAGCTGATGAACAGAAATAGTGAGCTGCATTTTTAAAGACCCACTGCAAGAACTACACAAAAGCATGTTACAACTAGTGACCCAGAACCACCTAGTATTTAATGTGTGGTTACTTTGAGTTGTGAAGGGGTGTATAAATTCCTCCCAAACCTCTCTACTCCTCAGATCAGTGTAGAATTTATAGGGCATAGCAACATTGTAGGGACATAGTTTTTGCCAACATCCTCAGCTGTGTTAGGGAAAGCATTGCCAGCAGTTAAAGGGAGGTGATCTTGCCACTCTACTCAGCGCTTTGCTCTCCAGTACAGAGTGACATGGATATGACTGGAATGAGTCTAGAAAAGCACCAGGAAGGTGACTAAGGGTCTGAAGCATCTGGCATGTGTGGAGAAACTGAAATTAGTGGGATGCATTAGCTCGGAGAAGGCAGGCAGGTTGTTAGGAATGCATATACAGATATATGCAGCAGTGAGTATACATACCTGATGGGGCCTTAAAGAAGAGAGAGCCAGTCTCATTTCAGTGATATCCAGTGACAGAATAAGAGACAATGGGTTCAAATTGAAATAAAGAAAACTCCATCTAAACATATGAAAAAACTTCTTTACCATGACAGCAGATGAAACACCAACAGGTTGCCCAGAGAAGGTGTGGAGTATCCATCCCTGGAGCTGCTCAAAACCAGGTGGTCAGACTAAGTAATCTCCAGAGATGCCTTTCACAGTCAGCTGTTCTATGATTCTCCTTCCCTAGATAAGGAATTTTGGCATGTAGCACAGCTCCTCCTGAATTTTGTCCCTTCATCTGACAAGGATACACCACCTTCAGTCTAACTGTAATTTTTTTTCGCCAAACTGCCTTCTAATTTCAGCAAACATTTCTTGGGGCACCAATCTTGAATAAAACATATTTTAGGCATGCAGATATGAGGTAAAATTTGTATAATGGCAGTTTTCTCATTTATAACTAGCATGCTTAGCATTAGATGGCTCAAACTCCATGAGAAGGTAAACTTTATTTCTAATAATACCTAAAGATTGGGAAAGAAACCAAAAAACAATGTGGACATTTTCCTTTAAACAGGTATCCAAATGTTGATTAGATCTAGATTTGAAACATATTATTACACAAGTTTATGATGTTAAAATCAATTTTTATTTTCATTTAACTTCTACTTGTAACAACCATATGCACAGAAGTCAAGAAAACATCTGACAGCATAGCTTGGGGAAAAAAGGATGTACTATAGAAAACAACGTGCGGATGACAGCTGTTACTCCCTCTTCAACTCTTATTCAGTCTCTTGTGAGTTAAATAGTATCTTCTTTTATTTACCACTCAATACTAATGAAGTTGTCATCACCAGGCCCTCTGAAGCTGAACTGTTTCTGTTGTATACATTTTCCTGGCTAATATTGTAAAATACATTTTTTTCAAAAATAAACAGGCAAAGAATATAAAATATTCAAACTACCTGTGGAAGCACTCCTGAAGAATGTGCGAACATCTCAACAGCTTACATGAGTACAAACACAGAAAACAAGAAGACTAAATTCAGACTTTACTTTCTCAAGGTTGGAGGTAGCTTGGATGCATCATCCCAGTTGATGTCTACCTCTGTTTTTGTTATGCTTCTACAAAAGCCCAAGAAACCTTCTTACTATCCAAAAAAGCATGACAGTGTTCATAATAATCACAGGGAATCCCCAGATTTGCCATTATTGATGACTAGCTCTCACATTCCCCTGTGGAGTTCAGTGGGGAAGTCAATCAATGGGTGTTTAACTCTGGCTGGCATCCTCTGCACTCACTCCTGCAGTCTGGCTGCTCCTGCCTCCTGCCAGCATCAACTCCAGAGCTTTTTTTATTGCAGGGCTGGCAGCTGCCTCCATGTCTCTCTGCTCCAGCCAGCACTGCACAGAGACATCTCTCAAATGCTGGCAAGAGAACTCAAAGAGATTCCAGCAGGCAGAGGAGATCCCCTGCCAGGCCAAAGGACTGAGGGAAAAGGAATCACTGGGCTATTTAATCCTTTATTTTTATGTCTGTATAAAGGACAGCAGGAAGTACGTGACCTCAAAGGAAAGAATCTCCTATCAGAAAATGGCACCATTCTTTCTGTAAGCTTTTCTCTTTTCTCAGAAAGAAGCAACTTTTGCTTCTTGGAGGGATCAGAAGGAGTCTGCCAGCGTGACAAGAGAAAAGGAGAAGTTAACCTCCTGACAATGGTAATAGGTTAAGCCAGTATGAAGGAAGCTTATACTGCAAAGATCTTCTAGGACTGAGAAGGAAATTGTCTTTGGTTCAGCAAAAGAGGAAATGCAACACCAGAGAATTGAGAAGGAACGCAGTAAAAATGAGAAGGAAGAGAGACGCCCCTTTGCAGCAGCACTTTGAATAAACAAAGTCACAACGAAAGACAGGACATGACTAAGTCTCACAGCCAGAGAGAACTGTTAGTAGGCCTGTGCTACAAGCAGTAAGACTTCAACACAATCAAGTGGGAATAAAAAAAAGAGGGAAGATGAAAACATGAGTCATGGATGGTATTCAAAACTATTTGTTCATAGGGGCATCCAGGGGACAATATTAGACAGTTAAAAACAGAAAAAAAAGCACAGATAGAAGCCTAGCATACCCCCAGCAGAAGAAGAAAGAGGAGCCAGCATGAAAGATTTAAAAAGCAAAAACTGAAGAAGAAATAGGAAAATATGACTTTTTTGGAAGTGCACGGGGGTTTTTTTTAAGTGTTTTCTGGATTTGGGAAGAGGAATGAAAATTGCTAAAGCAGTCCATCAGTCAGAGCCAATGATGAAACACAGGCCCTTATGTCCAAGATATCAATGTGATATCCAGATGATGGAAGAATCGAGCCATACCGAAGGAGATGTAGGATTAGAGCAGTTTTAACAGCATGTTTGGAGAGGCTAGAGATGAAAGGAATAAAATAGATTAATTGATAGGTACAGGAAGAGAATCCAATGGGTGTTTTTATGACAAGGATGATTCATGACTACCTACCGTTATTTGAGAGGAAACTTAAGGACTTTGAGAAATAGAAAGGAAAAAAGGCAGGATGGCAGGATGAAGTAGACACACAGGATAGAGGGAGAAAGCATAATAAGAGAGGAAGTAAGAGATATAATGAAATCAAGATTTGTGTGACAGCAGACTGAGAAGCAAATATTGATAAAGGTTAACGATACAAGTAATTCTGTGTTTTAACTTTAGTTTTTTTCTGCAAAAGCAAATGAAATAGTTGCAGTAGAGCCTATTTGTTCAAAGGAGAAAGACATGGTGAATTCCAAATGAAGAAAGTCACGTTTGTTGTAGGAGAAAAACTCAATTTAGATCTATGACCAAAGTGAAAAGAGGAGGACATAGTGACAGTCAGCTAAAATGTCAGATTAAGTATCATCAGAGAAAAGTAGCTCAAGGGTAAACATGTGCATGCAGAAGTATTAATCACTCCCCATAGTCAGCATCTTATCTATAATCAGAGTCAGCCTTTCTCATTACAGCAGTGCAACTGATGTCCAAAAATTATTCAGAAAGCTTCTCAGACATGCTCGTTTCAGCCAGGGTAGAGTTAATTTTCTTCACAGTGGCTGGTATGGGGCTGTGTTTTGGATTTGTGCTGTACACAGTGCTGATAATGTAGGGATGTTTTTGTTGCTTCTGAGCAGGGCTTACACAGAGCCAAGGCCTCCTCTGCTTTTCGTACTGCCAGACTGGCAAGGGGGCTTAGGGTCCATGGGAGGTTGGGAGGTGACAGAGCCAGAGCAGGTGACCCCAGCGGACCGAGGAGACATTGCAGACCATATGATATCATGCTCAGTATGTAAAGTGGGGGGAAGAAGGAGGAAGGAGGTTACATATTGGAGTGATGGCATTTGTCTTCCCAAGTGTAGTGGGTTGAGCTTGGCTGGATGCCAAATGGCCCCCAAAGCCATTCTATCAGTCCCCTTCCCAGGGGGTAAGGGGAGAAGAAATAAGATAGAAAAAAACTCATAGGTTGAGATAATGCAGTTTACTAAAGCAAAACTAACAAACAAACAAACAAAGAATTTAAAAAGCAAAAGTTTATGTGTGCATAAGCAAATGGGGGAAAATTAATCTCTACTTCCCATCAGCAAGCAGTGCTCAGCTACTTCCCAGGAAACAGGGCTTCAGCATGCATAATGGCAGCTCTGGAAGGTACACACTGTAAAATAATAAATGTTCCTCATTCCTCCTCTCTCCCTTAGCTCTTATATCTGAGCTGACATCATATGGTATGGAATATCCCTTTGGTTAATTTGGGTCAGCTGGCCTAGTTGTGTTGCCTCCCAGAATCTTGTCCACTCCGAGCCCCTTGATGAGAGGAGATGGAGGAAATGTTAGAAAAACAGCTCTGCTCAAGCTGTAGCCAAAACAC
Source organism: Rhabdornis inornatus (assembly GCA_013397075.1). Lineage (NCBI taxonomy): Eukaryota > Metazoa > Chordata > Aves > Passeriformes > Rhabdornithidae > Rhabdornis > Rhabdornis inornatus. The sequence continues at coordinate 114,823 of VWZS01008898.1, read as the reverse complement.
TTGTGTTACCAGCACCTTTCCAACTACCAAAGCAGAGCACAGCACTGTGAGGGCTGCTTGGGCAAATGAACTCCAGTTCAGCCAGACCCAATATATTCTCCACCCCTTATTCCATACCATTTGCATCATACTCAGATGCCACATACTTTATCTATCTTCCAGCTGTTCCACCGTATTTATTTCTTATTACTGGAATCCTTTCTTGCCCACACATACAACTTAAACTACATCCTTAAACCATCTCTATAAACCAAACCAAACATACCTTTCCATTAACTACTATCTCCCGTCCTTTCACAGACAGATATTATTTTCCCATTTCAGGGGCTTCCTCCATCCCTCCAGATCCATGACTTGGGCTCTACTCCATCAGGATGCATGGTCAGGACAGGAGAAGCGGCTCACTTGATCATTGGGCACCAACACCAGCCCAACAGAGGAACCTCAGCTCTGGTGCCTGGAGCACCTCCTTCCCCTCCCGCACTGACCTTGGTGTCTGCAGAGCTGTTCCTCTCACAAATTCTCACCCTGCTCTTCTCTGGCCACCATTACAACTGTGCAACAGCTTTCCTTTTCTTCTTCTTCTTAAATCTGTTATCACAGAGGCATTACCACCATGTCTGAATGGCCCAGCCTTGACCAGTGGCACGTCCTAAGAGCTGTCAGGGACTGGCTCTGTCTGACATGGAAAAAGGTTCTAGCAGCTTCTCACAGAAGCCATCCCTTTAGCCCCTCTGCTCCCAAAGCCTGGCCAAGCAAACCCAATGCACCAAGTAACTCTTACGTGTGAAGGTACCCTGCTATCCAGGGAATGGCTGAACACTTGCCTGCCATGGGAAGCAGTGAATTAACTCCTTGTTTTGCTTTGTCTGTGAGCACAGCTTTTGCTTTCCCTATTAAATGGTCTTTATCTTTAAATTGCCTTTATCAACAACCCATGAGTTTTCTAACTCTTACCTTTCTGATTCGCTCTCCCAAGCCTGCTGGTGGAGCAGGGAGCGAGTGGCCACGTGGGGCTAGATTGCTGGCTGGGGTGAAAGTATGACTTCAGATCAGTGTGGTCATGCAATAAACAAAGGGCTCTCAAAAAACAGATGAACCAAGAAGAAGAAAGAAAAAAACAACCCAAAAACCCCACAAGTACCCCCCTCAGGGTGTAGCTGATTATAACTTTTTCTGCTCTAGAAAGTACACTTTATTTTCAATTTCTAGTCTCACATATACCTACCTCCTTAGCCTTGTGCTCAAAATTTACAAAGCTTTAGCTTGTCAGCTCTGGGAATTCTCCGACTTTCCTCTGAATATTAGTTACATAATAGCTTCAGTCTAAGCAATCAAAGTGGTGATAGGTCAAAAGGAAGATTTGCCTGGGGTGATGCAGGAAGTTGATGGCAGAGCTTGAAGCTGAATACACATTTCTCTGCTATTTCGACAGCACAAAAACTAATAGAGCCTCCTTGACTGTTTGGATTTTGTTGGCTTTTTTCCAGAGAAGCACCGTTTCTGAAGCCAAAGCTACAAAATGGAATGGCATTGAAAGAGCTAATAAGCCAAAGAAATATCCCCAAATGGCACTGTTTTCTAGCTCTCAATGGATGTTACTAATATATTATATATCTTACAACCAATATCTTCTACATCCATATTGTATTCTGTGTCATTTCAACTGCCTGTGAATATGTACAGTTCTTGAGATATTAAGAGGAGTGTGTTAAGCCCAGTCTTTCTCTTGGATTTTACACACCTCACCTTCAAAATACTTAGGTCCAAAAATGCCACAGCTTTTTGGACCTAAGTATTCTGAACTGACATTTCTAGTTACAAAAGACAGACTTGAAAGCCATTCTTCAATCCCTTTGCGTCTGCTGTATAGGACTAAATGACAACTACTGAAAATTTTAGTTGGTAAGTGGCAACGACAACAAATACAGCACCAAAATTCAGAGGGATGAATTCAACATTTTTTTGACATTGCAGAACAGTGTAATATTTACTTGTCAATAGTATAGGATGCAGTAAATCAACTAAGCAAGGAACTAAGAGGGCGAGGACTCCAAGGCCCACTCTTCTGAGGTGACAGCAGTGATTGAGATGTGACACATCCTGCACTTCAGATTGCATTCTTCAGGTTCTTTAGGGGTTTTGATTTATCTGTGACTGATTAAGGAATGGGCTAGACATCACGGCATTACTCTTCTCCATGCCATGACATCCTCAGATATTTCAAGGTTTTTCTCCTGTGACTTCATCTGGCATCAGCTTTTTGAGAAAATGCCTTCAGAACTGAAGAATCAAGTATTTAAGACCTCAAAAACTGTGAAATGGGCATTTCATTAATAAAAAGGATGTTTATGAGTTATAATTAATATTAATTATTATTTGCATTATCAGAGTCTAGGCACTGCTGCTTATAAAGACGATGCTTTCATGGTACTTTGAAAAAAGGAGCAAAAAGATGTTTCTATCCCTGGAAATTTACTGTCTATGACAATTGATAAACTGATGGATCCTGACTGATGAGAAAAGAAGAAAGAATTAATAAAAGAATTATGATCAGCACAACAGTAATATCCCACCTCAGACATGTGAAGCTCCTATAGCCATGAAAAATTGCTGCTCAAAAGCAATTACAGTGAAATTTTATAAGGCAGAGGCAAAGCTATACATATGTTGAATGTCCTATCTGGATATCCACTTCCCTTTGAAGAAGCTCATCAGAAACAGTTTTGCTAAAGAGAAATTTTTATAAAAGTTACTTTTTTTACAGAAGTCATGGGGAATATTGTGAGGACATGGCTTCTCAGTCATGAGTTAATGCTTGTCGTAATGTATCACAAATTCTATACTGATTTTGACATTGAATTAGCACAGTTTCTTTGGATTATTTCTCTGAGCACTCGAAAGAGACATACTATGAACTTGTAATAATTGCTTACTGGTCTTTTATCCAAACTTATGCACACACCTTTGCCACTGAAAAATAAAGACTGGGCTCTGCATAGGAACTTCATAGTGCAACAGCCTAATACACGATTTCTACAAGCAGCCTTATTCAAAGGATAAATAAGATAAAAATTGGGATGAGCTAAGATCTTGGGGAGTGCTCTCACTTAATTACCTGTTAACACTTCCCTTAGCTTTTTGTTTTACAAGGCTGCAGGCTGCTCTCCACCATCTAAAACTCCTTTAACTGCTTTCCTTAGAGTAGGAATTGGTTATGATGGCATATATTAGTACTGTTATCACAACTGCCTAAATCTGAAACGATGCAAATTCATGGTGTCTTCTTCTACTCGTTTATTTGTAAAAAAAAAGATCAGACGACCAGCCCAAACCGGCGTGTTTCACCGATACTTTCACTTCAATGGAGCCGCAGTGACAGCACATGGCCGCAGCTCTCTCTGCTGACATTCTCACGGGCCGAGGTCCATCGGACCACGGGCACTGCGGGGTCCAGCTGGGAGCCGCCCTGGGGAGGCACCCCCGGCCAGGCCTCCCGGCCCCAGCCCTGCCCCGCCGCATCCCTCCAGGCCCACGCCGGCCTGGCGAGTACCGCTCCGGCCTGGGGCCGCCCGCGCTGCTGGCGGCGCCTGTGCCCCCGAGCTGCCCCCGGGAACCACGGTGGGCACGGCGGGGCGAAGCGGGCGGGCGCGGCAGAAGCAGCAGAGCGGAGCCCAGCGGAGGCGGCCCGGCCGGGTCACGCCCGCCCCCGGCCGCGCCACCGCCCCTTCCTGTCATGGCCGCGGCCGGGCAGCAGGAGCTTGGCGGGGCGGCGCGGGCCGNCGGAGCCCGGCTCTGGCCCCGCGGAGTGCGAGCGGAGCAGCCGCTTTTTCGGGTGTCCCGGTGCGGGTTTTTGTCACTTGTTTGTGTGCTCACCGGGAACCAGCCGTCCCCGCGGCAAGAACTATTGCGGAAAGGGCGGTTCGGGCTGGTCCCGGCGTGCTCCTTCGGGGCACCTTTCCAAGTTGTAAGAACTACGACAGACATTTGTCCCGCAATGAGGGTGTGCGCGGTGGCACTGCCCGGGAGGTTAAATTCACACCCTCCCCAGTGTACCGTAGTGTGTCCGTGCTCAGGGATCCCGAGGGTGCCCGGTATTAGGAAGTGAGGGTGTGTGATGAGCAGCAGCCATCAGGCCCTGAACACCTGGTCAAACAGGCCCGCGTAGCACAGCACCAGGTAAGCAGGCTCTGGTAGCTGCAGGCAAGGGAGCCTGTGCTGACTTTATCTCACGGTAAGTCTTCCGAAGGTTTGTTTCCACAGAGTTACATAACAAGATAGCAAATCCACTGTGGCTGTCTCATGATAATAAGTAATTTGCTTTTGTAATTTGGAAGATAAAACCTAAATTTCATGAGCCCCACATAGATACCTGTAATGCATCAATCAGTTGGCTTTTGGCAAGACAAATCCGAGGGAAGGAAGGGAAATCTTGTAACGTTCCTTTTTTCCTTGTAGATACCACTGAAGTACCTGCTGTCCACCAGTTTCTTCATTTAACTTTCCTTTGGGGTCAGCTGGTCATCAGGATGCCTTCAACCGAGAACACCTCAAAGCTTTTCCTGGTCCTCGTGTCACTGCTGCTGGTGCTGCCAGTAGTTGAAGCCCTGGACGCAGGAGATACCATTGCCTTCCTCCTAGGCCTTGCTGTCAGTGTCATTGGATTCTGTGCCTGCCTCGGCTTATATGCAAGGAGAAGGAATGGGCAGCAGTGACCTCAAGAAAATGCTCAGATGAAGTGAATTTCCAAACACAGCTTGGGGTTGGGTGTAAGACTGAGCTTTGGTTCTGGATAACTTTCAAAAAATATGTAGTAGATATTTCTGCAAACCCCTCTTACTGTTCAGTACAACAGAGTCAGGACAGGACCCAGTAAAAGGGATTTGTATGATCTATCCTCATTCCAAATAAGGTAATTTTGTATTGTCTGTGGTTAAATATTGCCTTAGAGAAGGGTAAAAGCTTTTTGAATGGGGAAGTAAAACTATAGAGTGGCTCAGAGTAAAAGTTTATAAATTTAGCATGTGAGGGAGGCCATCAACAAGTTCTATAATTTTGGTTTCAATGTTTAATCAGGAGGATGCAGCTATTGATCTTCCAGTGAAAATGATAAGAGTTTTTAAATTAGTCCTAACTAGATAGCTAGTGAGCAGACTGCTCTAACTTGTGTGTTCACTCTCACGTTCTCTCTAAAGAGAGTTAACACCTAACAGCTCACTTCTGCTGTCACATGGATTAGACTTTATAGAACTAAGGAAACATGAAAGGCTTTTTTTTTCTTTTAGAATATTTTTAGAGTATTTTTATTTTAGAGTATGACGCTCCTGTAGCCTGTGTTCTTATTACCAAGTAGATACACCTAAGAATGAGATCACCATTTTTGTTTAACACGTATTTCACAGAAAAGTGCATGTAAGGCTATATAAATCAGATTAGGGATATGGGCTTTGTCTCTTATTTTTTGTACTCAGCTTTTTCTAGGCACATCAGGTTTAAGACTTAGTTCATTTGGTGTTTGTACTTTTTTTCTTCAAAACTGAAGACTTAACTATTTTGGTGAGGAATTCTGTGTATTTCTGCATTAGAAGGTTATTAGAATTATAACAAGACCATTGTGCACATGTGGTTTTTTAACAATGTAGAAAGAACTTGTTAAAATCCTGGGTTTAGTCAATTAGTCCATTGTTCTTGAGTATATTCCTTGTGACAAACCTATGTTGCTAGCTAAACATTTAGGCTTCTCTAACTCATGCATATGACTTCCACAGAAGATTAGGACCAAAACCAAAGTAACATATCTTGGTGCAGAATGGGACATGTAAATAGTCTTATTCTGTTCATGCTCAGTCAGATTGTGTGGTATATAGTTGAAAGACAGTAGTGTGTCTAGGACCTGTTTCTTTAAGTACCAAAGGTAAAATGGTTCAGCCAAGAATGTCTGGCACAAGTCTCTGACTTAGTAGGGTGTTCTAGCTTGAGCTAAGTAGCACAATCTGTAACAGCAGCAGAGGAGCATAGGAAGATGAGCTCTCCACAGTTCACAGAATTTCCTTCTGATCTTGTGCTGTGGACACTGCCACTCTTTGCTAGAAATCTTGGCTTTTATCTTTCAGAGTTACCTATATTGATATTATTCTTCCACTTCCTCTGTGTCTCTGTTCAGTAGAGCACAAAGCAATGGCTATGGGCAAGTCTTATATAAGTAATTGGATGGGCAGATCATGTTCTCCAGATCCTGATTTCTGCATGCCATTTTTGGCAAAAAGGGACACAATGCACAATTACTATGTACAAAGGAAATTTACAGCCCTAAGAAGAGCTTCAGACAGAAGTATCATCTTTGAAAGCTGCCTAGCAGCAGTAGATGATCCTGTACATGATAATTCAACTGGGTTGGGTGCAAGCACAGATCGAAGTGTGATCTTTGATGTTCCAGCTTTGCTAAACAAAAAAAAAAGCAAAAAGCAAACAAAACAAAAATACCCAATAAAACCCCCCACAAAATTGCCACTCAGTTCACTTTATAGTTCTCAAAGTTAAAAAATTTTTGTCTTTTTTTCAGTAAAATATTAAGTATTGTTCTTCCAATAGAATACATTTTAACACAAGCAGATTTTCACAGACTCCATTATCTACACCTTGGGAATGATCCCTGGCAGTAGTTTCATGGAATTGGGCAACAGTTTCATTGCAGAAGAGCTAAATTTTAACAGAGTTAATTATTTTCAGGCAATAGGGATATGAGAAATTGTATTATTTGCCCAAAGCTGTATGTACTTCATTGAAAGGTGTTTGCACAGCATAATAGCTTTATTTCCTGGGTTCTGATAGAAACTTTATTGTTAAAGACTTGAGTTTGTCAATTACCTGAGTGTAAGATCAGATACTTCTGTTCTTTGTCATAATAAACTTTGACATATGATTTGTCATCAGCTTGATGAAGTAATTCTTAAGAAAAGGAAAATTGAGATGACAGAAATGACTGAAACTATTGAAATTCTCTCTGTTGCTATTATTTTCTTACCTACTTTTGCTTATGTTAGATAACTGTATGAACTAACGTATCATAAGGTATGATTTCAGTTAACATTTGTGCAGTGATTGTACTTCTCTTGGTCCTACTACTTGTTTATCCCATTTCAGTAACTGTTACTTTAAAGCGTTTCAGGGAGCTGGTAGCCTTACTTTGACACAGTCAGCTTGTAGTTGCAAAGAATCCTGGTACAAGGAAAACTTGAAGTATTTCTTTTTCCTTTTGACTTTGAATTTTCAACATATCTTATGTAGTTGCCTTTATACCCAAAAGGCTATTTATGTCAGTTTTCTTGCTGGAGACACAAGGATATAAAAGACCATTGGTTTTTTTTTTTCCTTTTAATCAAATATTATGTTCTATTGCTTTAGTTATTTGAATTATACTTTTTTTTAACTTTAAAAGATCTAGTTTTATCCCAGCATTTTGTGAAAACAGGGTTCTAGCTCTTTCAGGATTTCAGCTACTGCACAAATCAATTTACTCTGTGCACTAAGCTAATACTATTAGTAGCTGTTTTCGGAGCAGAAAGTAGAAACAGCTTGACAATGTCCACCTCTTAACAAACACAACCGACTCTCTGATAAAAAAACCTGCAGAACAAGAAAGAGTAGCTTTTGACTGCTATGATTTCCATACGCTTTAGCAATAGTGTAGCTGAAAAAACAGCCATCCTAAAACATTTAACAGTCCATGTACAGTTTCTTTGTGAATGGACAGAAGACCTTCACTTCTGACATACCTTCAAGTGCTGCACACCACCTAGGCCTTACCATTCTGCTGCATACAGCAGTTCCTGGGGCTGGAATACAAAGGCTTCACACAGTTCTAATGCACTTGCTTCTCTGGGTGTATGAATGCTGGTAAACCTCTTTTTCCTACTCAGATAAATCCTGCTGCTGCTGGTGATGCTGCTTTAATACTATTGTGAGACCTGGCAATTATATGACATCTTGCATTTGAGAACCTTTATACGTTTACGGGTATTAATGCTTGCATCCCAGTTGTATCCTTGGGGCAAAGTGGAGCTTACGATGGAGTCACAGGAAGCAGTTGGTATCTCCAGGATACTCACTGAGTTTTCTGGAGTGTGTTGTGCTTGTGGTTCTCAGCCACTATGTCTTTCCATGGAAGCTGTCCCTGGACTAGCCCAAACTCTTGTGTACTGTAGATACAGTTAAACACAGTCCAAAGCCCTGGTTCCTCTTTGCATAATGTTCTTTACATAAGCTTTGTGAGAAGGAGAGTTCACTGTTTATAACAAGATAAACATGGCTAAATGTATGAACCAGGATGAATAGGTCTGTTAACATTGTAGATGTACTAATTACTATGCTACAGAAGTAACCTTTCCATTCATTTCTACGTCTGATGAAAGGTTTGGCAGATCTAAACTGCGTAATGCTGAAATTGTTAGGAGTGGTGGAAAGAACAGCTTGAGACTGGTTGTCCTCCCAGTTTACATTTGAGCAAATAGTAAATGATCTGAAGTCAACAGGAAGTATGTGTTACTCACCAGATGAAGAAAGTGAGACTACTAATTCAGAACCAAATGCAGCAAAAAGTATTGGGCAAGATCTGATGTGACTATCGATGCACAGGATCCAGACTACTTAGCTCCTGCCAAAATCAATCTTCAGAACTTTCAAGTGACAAGTGTTTAATACATTATACACTGACTACACTGCTAAGTGTTCAATTCTTAAAGAATGTAATCAGTTTTTTAATTGAAAGATTTTCAGTTCACATGAATACACAGTAACACCAAATATTACATTTGGAGAAGTTTTCCAGCAAGCAACCTGGAATTTACACACCAGCTATGATATGGTAAATAATCTAAAAGTATATATTTCTTTGAACTAAAATTAAAAGAACAATAAAATAATATAGGCATTCAAAACATTTCCAGACCTTGCACTGTTTCCTCAGCTCAGTTTCTCTGTAATGGAATTTGAAAATGTGTGGGAAGCTCTGTCACATTAAGATACAGGCATACTAGACAGTCAGCAGAGCCTTTTGGTTCTGGATCATTCATCTGATCAGATCAAAACAGAGATTTTAATGAGAAAAATAAACAAAATGTCCCTTTAGTGTGCTAAGCAAAGAGACCCATAGAATCATAGAGTGTTAAGGGTTTGGAGTGGCCCTTAAAGACCATCTAGTCCCAACCCTCCCTGCCATGGGCAGGGACACCTCCCACCAAACCAGATTGCTCAAGGCCTTATCCAACCTGGCCTTGAACACTGCCAGGGTTGGAGCATCCACATCCTCCCTGGACAACCTGTTCCAGTGTCTCACCACCATCAGAGTTAAAAATTTCTTCCTAATATCTAACCTAAATTTCCCCTCTTTCAGTTTGTACCCGTTATTCATTGTCCTGTCACTACAGCTGCTGATGAAGTGCCCATCTCTGGCTTCCCTGTAGGCCCTGCTCAGATATTAGAAGGCTAATATGAGGTATCTATGCAACCTTCTCTTCTCCAGGCTGAGCAGCCCCAACTTTCTCAGCCTGTCTTTTAGGTGAAGTGCTCCAGTCATCAGCTTCGCAGCCCTCCTCTGGACTTGGTCCTAGAGTTACATGCCCTTCTTCTGTTTGGAGCACCAGGACTAGTAGTACCTAGTACCTAGTAGTCCAGCTGGCGTCTCACAAGAGCAGAGTAGAACAGGAGAGTCACCTCCTTCAACCTGCTGGCCACACTCCTTTTGATACAGCCCAGGACACAGTTGGGGCTGTGTCATGGGCTGTGAGTGCACACTGCTGGCTCATGTTGAGTTTTTCATCAACAATTACCCCCAAGTCTTTCTCTGCAGGGCTGCTCTGGATCACCTCTCCACTCAGCCTATACGTGTGTCTGGGATTGCCCTAACCCAGGTATAGGACCTTGCATTTGGCCGTGTTGAATTTCATGAGATGAGGTTCACATGGGAACACCACTCAAGCCTGTCAAGGTCCCTCTGGAAGGCACCCTTTTCCTCTGGTGGGTCATCTGCACAACACAGCTTGGTGTCATCAGCAAATTTGCTGAAGGTGCATTACACAGCATAAGTGAAGGCCAGAAAGCAGAGTGCCATCCATCAGATCTAGGAGCTGCAAACATTAGAGGCACGGAAGAGAGAATTGTGTCCACAGGCACACTGATGCAGAAATCTAGACGTTGCTGCTGGGTTGGGTTAAAGTTGTTGTTCTGTTTCAGTCTTCCTGTATTGGCCATGTTCCTCCTCACTAGTCATTGTCTTGGAAATTCCAACTGGAACCAAGAGTGGCAGCTTTCTCAGCTGCCATTCATTCAAGGCACTAAAATTTCACATACATCTTCATACTACTACTCTCCACTTGGCAAGTATAAAAGCATGAAAATTACCTTATTTTCCTGAAAGGAGCTAAAACACTGCAGAGCAACACAGTTCTGTAAAACTTAGAAGAGAAGGGTCTTTTTCTTCTGTTTTTCCATTCTTCTGTTTGTGCTCCTGATTGCACACACTGTGATGATAGTACTAATAATAAATAATATAACTCCATGTCATTCCCTACCCTCTCACAGAAAAGCAACCATCCTAAAACATGACCAATTTTAATCTCAGCAGAATGAAAGTGAAGAAAATGGTCACTTTATCAAAATCTGTTCACTTTCCATTTCATGAGTTACCTGTGAAATGAGAATGTCTTTAATTCTAGAACTCTTCAAGGGCATTTTCTGCCAACATATTTCTTTATTGATGGTTATGGAAATTACATGCTCAATACCTGCACTTATTTCTCAGTCTTTAACCTAACATGATTGTTCATACATCCCATAGTAGCAGCTTTAAATTTTATTTTTTATCTTTTCAAATGACCTGGAAGATCAGCAGAAGCCATATTGACACATTTTTCCTGCATAGCACATATTTATTTCAGCATCTGCGTGAAAAGCAAGGAACAATTAAGCTTTTTAAAACTTTGATCTTCTCAGAAATGCCATTTGTGATCAGATTCCAAAAGTCTATCTGATATTTGCAGATGGTATATTACCTGTAAAGTGGTCTATATCTATTGAAAAAAAAGTCCTTTTTCATAAAAAGTAATAATTAAAAAAGAAAAATTTAAGGATACTGATTGATCGGAGCAGTAGCCAATAAGAAATCACTATTCAGCACTAAATGTCACACAGCCATGTTTTTCATCCTATTGTATTTGCAGAAAAAAACCTCATAAATCACAAAAATATATTTTATATTAAAAATAGGCAAAAAGTGCTTTTCAGGGAAGAAGTGCATATTATTTAGTAATAATTATGGCTCTAGTGCAAATCTCAATGAAGTCAGCTCAAAAAATTGTATTGTCTTAAATTGAAATCAAACTCTTCTGAAGGGGTGACCATACTGCCTTCTGAATCCCATATAACTTTGCCACAACCATCCCCCATGCCAGGGCTATGGCAGCAGGCTGTCCTGATGCACAGGATTCTGGCTACCCTCAAATCCTGCCTAGGAAGTGACAGACAGCTGTGTCTCCCTGGGTGCCAAATGCATGCCCAGGCCACTGCTACCTCTCGCTCCATAGATTCATCTCCTACTGTGAAAAAAAGCCAAATAGGTGATGAGCTATTTGTTTAAACATTCAGCAATAGTTGTGCAGGTGATACATCTTTAACCTTCCATGCCAGATTTCACATTTCAAAATATAATATTGTTGGTACACTTAATTTTTTAAAACTTGGTATATAATCTTTTAAAGTACAGCATCCATGTGGGCTGGGGTGAATACATCTAGGAGAAGTAGAAAAGCAGAAGACACTGCCAGATGAAAGGATATTCTGAATTGTCCATCCAAAAAAAGGGAAACAGAAATCATCTTTGGTAAGAGTCTGAGCCAAGAAATGTACAAGGTGACCTCCAGAGGTCCTTTCCAACCTAATTTACTGTATGATTCTGTGAAATCCTAGTTGTAAATGGGATGCATAAACAGAAGCTCAATTCATTCGTATCTTCATTGCAAACAAGGATATATTTGTGGTGAACAAATCTAATCACAGTGTGAGCCCATAGGGAACCTGACTGCAAAAGCTGTGAGGCTGTTCAGTCATCATGTAAGACCACAGGGAAACCAGATGTACCAGGATTCTCCCACTGTGTCTAGTGAAACTCAATCCCTGAGGCATTAAAAGGTTATGGAAAAAAGGGAGCAAATGCAACACATGTACACTAATCCTCTTTTCAGAGTGGGATTTTTAGAGATGGGTTTATGGGGCTAGTACTCTACTCCAAATGGAATTCAACTGCTTCAGTGTAAAGCCCCAAATGTGAATTATGTCAATTCCTGCCCAAGTCAACATTTTGAAACTATTAAGATTTGACAGCCAGAATAAGACCTTGTTGCAGATGGATTTCCCATTGGTATCAGTGGGAGTTTAGGACAAGGTCAAATGAAAAATACAGGTTTGGATGCAGTAGATACGATGATAGGATGGAGGGGTCCCTGCATTTGACCAGTTGTGCACCTTGCACCCGATGATGCTCATTGGAAACTGCAGCCATGTTAGTCTCCATCTACATCTCTTTCCTTAGAAAAATATTAGCTGAATTATTTATTGTGATAACTGAATGCCAAATTTTCATCTGGTTTAAAACAGCCTGAGGTTTCTGAAATCAGTGCAGTCATCCTGATTTAAATTCATTTTGAACAGAAAACACAAGAGGCTTTATTCTGACCTTGCACCAGCCCTAATACTTCTGTGTAATGCAGTAGAATTATTCTTGATTTCCATTTATGTGAAAATCTAAATTGGTTCTTAAAATAGATTCTTTTTTTTTTTCTCCCAGTCTGCTACGAGTAAATTATTTGACCTACATATTAATAAATATTAGGAAAAAAGTATTCTCCTTACTCCTATTCCACAAATACACTTCTGAACCTGTGTACTCAATTTAGACTCTATTGTTTTGCCCCCCCCCAAGATTTATCAAGAAAGGAAAATCCACAAGTCAGCCAACTCTCACGGACATCATAGTAATATAAAGTGCCTCTTTCACACTTTTAATGTATGTGTGCCATATATGACTGATGTACATGTGCTTACCTTTCTGCCTTGTTGTTCTTGCTATTTCAGCAATAAAAGCAATCTGTTTGTGTTTGTGTCAAACTGTTCCTTAGGAACTCCTTTCACCTAATCTATGTGGGGTTCTATGTATTAAATAAGAACTTCATAGATTTTCTTTTCCTCTCCAAAAGTAACACTGAAATCACAGTAAAAAGGATTACATGCTCTCAATTTCAGAAGGGCCAGCAAGGAAATTATTATAGCTACAGATAGAAATGTAAAGGACTAGAAATCAGAAATTTCGTGAGCTTTGCCAGAGGTTTCTCTGCTTAACTCCCAATAGATTTAATAAGAATTAAGAATTAAAATCCCTTCTACTTCCAAAGGGATACTGACCTTCCAGCAGTGAATGTAAAGCATGTGATCACTTTATGTACACTATCAAAATAATCTGAAATTGACTGTACATAATAATTGCCAGTCTGCTGCCTTAATATAACATAATGTCAACTGTTGTAACTCAGGGAAGTTGCCTAATTCAGTGTAAAATACAGGCTTTAGGAAATAAATGTCATAGAAACAGGGCAGAGGCACTGACAGACATATCTTAAATATACTCTTTCATGCAGTAGTAGCTAAGCAATTTGGTCAGTAAGAATTCTGTGTCCTCTTACAGCACTGGGTTTTTGTTTTCATTATCTGGTGTTGCAACTCCACATTCCTTTTGTCCTGTTCTTCAAAAGCTGCAACCTGGTCTCACAAGAAATAAATTCTAAGTAAATAAACCTCATGAGTGAAAAAAGTGTTTTTCATTTTAGAAATGGTTGATCCCTATCACCTGCTTACGGTAACTATTTCTGGTCTTATTACAAAGGTAGAGAAAGATGTAGCTTTTATGAAGCTGGGACATTTGTAAAGAGTATTATAAGTATATATGTTTCTTTAAACTTACCACCAAAGTAATAGAAACCCATAAACTACACTGGTTCCAAAAGTTCCTTCTAGGATGCTCACACTGAACAGACCAGAACAAATCTTTCATCGACCTCTAGTAGAGAGGCTTAAGAAATCCTTTCTCAAAACTGCTTTATAATTCACTTTTTTTTTCACATCGCAGCAAACCTAGTGCTGAGTCCTTAAACCTTAAACCATAATGCTGAGTCAAAATCTACTAGACTTGCATCTCTTTCTTCATTTTAGCACTCAGAAGTTCAATGTTAAAGTCTCAATATATTCTTAGCACAACCAATTATTCATCCTCTCACTCTTCTTGTATTTTTCAATTTCAGAAGCTCCCAGGCATGAATTAGCATGTAGGCTTTTTACATTAAAAAGAAGCATTTCACTTTCTGTTTTGAAAGTGTATCTGTTCACTAGGAACCATATTTGAATATCCATACCCCCAATTTACAGATTTTTAAGTAAAAGTTAAAGAGTTTAAGGGTTGAAAAACCTACCTCACTTTAAAATAGTTTTGGTTTTAGTATGTTCATAACTATATTTCAAGACTGCTAAGTATACCAGAAGTCTGAAAGTTTCATAACTAAGGCCTTTACTTTCGCTGTCTCCAACTTCTCACTGTATCCACCGAAGGTTATCCCAACTCCATTTATTGTCTAACTAGGTTTGCCTAAATTGGTCAAAAATTAATATTAATCTAGCTATTTAATTCCACTAATTTTATGTTTTCAACTGTCTCTGTCTGGCTGTGGCAGCAGAAAATAACTTCTTACATTCCTGCAACAAGTTTTTCTTCTAATTTCTTATGTCTTACTCCAGAACGGCCATTAAGTTACCTTCCCTTTTTTAACTTTTGCTTCTCTTCCCTTATTTTACTTCTCTTTCAGCATCACCAAGCTTTCCCAAGATGCGATCCATGTTTTGGTAACTAACCTACATGGGAATATAAATCATTCTGAGCAATTGCCAGCTCTTTATGTCTGAAGGTTTTCCATCTGTTTTCAGCTTGCTGGAATTTCATTATGTCCCATGGTTGGCCTTGTGGCAGTGCGCTTTGAAAATTCAGTGCACTAAAAAGGCAAGGAAAAAAGAAAGAACTTTCTTTTCATCAATATAGAGCATGCACCTTGAAACAGATATACCTTGAGGACCTGTAATTTCAAAGAGAATTCCTAAGTTTTACACAAATTCTTCAAATTGCCACAGTTTTGTCATGCACGAATATCTATGAAGAGATATTATAGATAATAGGGAGATACAGTATCAACTAAATGTTCTGTTAGCTTTTGAAGCATTACATTAATACCAATTTTACAATACAGCACAGAATAACACAACAGGTATGTTTTACTTGGTTACTGCTGGTACTGTACTGTGAGGAGCTGGTGTGTTGACTCACTAAAAGAGCACTTTTTTGTCCACATACCTATCTCAGAGTGGGAAAAACAGACTAATATTATTTGGATCACTTATTTCCACATTTTGTTTTAATAATGTACAAATAGGTACAGTGAAACTTAATAAAATTATGCAGTGAGGAACTCTAATAGCTTAAGAGGTAGTTTAATTATCTAAAACATGACTTGAGCAGAATCCTTAAAAAAAGGACCCAGAAATCCCCCATGGCAGCAACAGAAAGACTTAGCAGTGCAAACTTTTCAACTGACATTTGACATTTGCCCTTTAGACGTGAGGTTGCAAGCTTTCCTTTCACATGCAGAACTGACCAAGAGTGTGCAGTGTAGAATCCGGTGGTCCAGATGTGATACAGAGCATAACCTAAATGTCTTGCTCCCAGCAATGTCCCTACAAGAGTCTGATCTGAGTGGTGTGTTCAGGTAAGGTACATCAGCAGTAGTACTGAGTCCAGTGAGTGCCCAAATGCTGCAGGAAATTCAGATTTTTTTCCACCTAGTACTTACTGACATTGCACAAAACAAGATCTGTAATTCAAGCCCAGTCTCCCACCTCCAAAAAGAGTTATTTGAAGTACTAGATGGGATAGTCCTGGAAAGAATGGTCTCCTGTTTCTCCTGGACTCTCCAGCTATAAAAATGCAAGAGCAATGAGAGAGAGAGTGAGATGTGGGCAAAAGAGACTGACTTCCATGTTTGCTGCCTTAGGGTACCTGCTTCTTAGGGCAAGATTTAGGTCCTGGTCTCAGCTTCATAGCCTGACATTATGTAATCAATCAGAAAACAAAGCAAAACCAGCACGAAGCATCTATGTTGCTGGGTCCAGACCCCATGCATTTCTCCTGCCAGCAGACTGTCTTATCTAGTACAGTGCAACATCCTGATTCTGCTCAATATTTCACTCTTTTCTTTAAATACCACACTCAGACATTGGCTGACCACATGCAAATACTAGTCCAATTTAGCAAAAGATACTGCCATTTGCTACCATTAGGCTTGACTAGTTTTGCAGGTGACATTTTGAATAAAACGTTCATTCTTTCATACCTCCATGAAACAGGCAATGCAGTAGTAAATTAATATTTGCAGTTTTAGAGTTACATCAGAGCTGCATTCACACAGGTCCTACTGTGCCCTCACAGTGCTGTTCTGATAGTATTTGCAGAATTCAAACTGTTGTGTTTCTTAACAAGATGACCTATCTTTATTGAGACTGTTCTCTGCATCTTCACAAGTATAAAACTTTAAATTATTTCTCCTTATTCTACATATAAATGAGAATTTTTCATTTAATATCCAGCAAACTGACAAAATGGGACCATGGCATAAGGTTCTAGGTATCAAATTATTTGTAGTGAACAGTTAACAGCTGATGTGACATAAATATCCAAAATTATTTTCACTTTCTAGATCATATGACCTGAAGCTTATATATTCATGGTAAGTGCTTGCAAAACCAATGTTCACCCTCCACCTCAGAAATTACAGATTTGACTCTCCATTGTCTCAATCTTGTGCATTCAAAGCAATTATCATTCAGCAGTATACCTTTTAAAACAATTTTTATTTTCTTTACAGAGCTTTAAATCAATCCAGAGTCATTAAACAATACTATATAATACAAATATATGGACATATAATATCTATACATAAATACATAAAATGTGTACAGTGTATGTGTTATCTTAAAACTTGAAAAAGATATTTGCAGGAAGGCTAATGCCTAGATGTGAACTGGTTATATCAGAAAAAAATAAATATTTCTTACACTGACACTGCTAATTTTTGTCCCTAAGCACAGCCTAAAAGACAGCTTTGAAAGATGTCAGTGACAGTTATCCTATTTTATCCTATTATTTTTAAATCCCCCCTCAGTATATTGCCAGAAATAGAAAATTCTATTGTCAAATAGTCTCTCTAATCCTACAACATACTGTCCATTCCATGGTTCACCTCTAACCTACCTTAAAGATAGCAGAAAATGTAAGCATTTCTATATCTCAGCTCTACAAAAATGATTAATTTGACATATATCCCTATGCACTGATAATAGTCATGCAAATATGAACACATGACCACCAGAAGAAATGGTGCAGTAACTGCAGCAGAGACAAGAGGAGCTCAGCAGCATGGCTGTGGATCAGTATCAAACTGAACTGGTCTGATAGGATGTGCAGCCTGTCACAAAACCAGCATGGCCTTTGCTACCTGCCATTCTGCCCTGGATGCAGAAAACACAGTGGCATATCCAGGGTCTGTTCAGCTGTACATCTGAGTGTAGCCAAGCCTGGTCACCAAGACATCAAACGAGAAATGGATTAAAACTCCAGGCCATGACCAGTTTTGACCAGCAGACGAATCACTGTGTGCTGCAGCCTCAATTACAGACCAGGGTCCCTAGGGAGTGGTGGCCAGTCTGAAACTGGAGGCCAGCCAAGGGAAAAACGTAAACTCTAGGACAAGCAGCCAACACCTACATTCACAAAATTTATAGGAAACCCACCTGCCTCTGAAACCTCTCTGCTCATGTATCAGACTTCACTAAAATCAGCCTTCAGGTTTAAAAGAGAAGGAAAGGGAAAAGTATGCATAAATTCACTTAGGCATTATATAGCTTCATGACAGAAGGTAGATGAAAAATAATGAACCATAATCACTCCTTTCATTAGGCCCCAACTACATCCTAATAACCTCTAGTGAACCAACAGCACTAAAAGACATGGGAGAAAAAACTGCTAACCCAGCAGTCCCCCCAGCCAAAGAATATTCTGTGCATATCCATAATGCTGAAAAACTACGGAAAACCTTGGGATAGAACTAGGTTTACATAACAGGTAAAGTTACGTGAGTCTCATATAAGTCAGTCTTTACTTTATATTGGATGCATAAAAACGTTGAACACAGCTGGAAGAAGTCATCTTTCCTCTGTCTTTCAAGCATTTTTAAGTTTGTCTCTCAAGGCAAGCATTCTGTTCTGTAATGTCACTAACCCCATTCATTTTGCTCCACAGTGTTCCATTGGTGCCTGTAATGGTGATAGGAAAAATGTGTTCCTCAGTGCTGTGATTGGCACTGTTAATGACCATGACACTGCAGAGTTGCTCTGTGCTTCAGCAGGGTTAGCTGATTTCAAGACCTGAATTTCCATTTAACAAGGTAAACCAGGAGTATTGTATAGCTGTGGGAAAGCATTTTACTGAAAATCAAATGTTAAAATCACAAAGACAAAAGGATTATAAAACATAATACCCGAGAAAGGGTGAGGTGCACAAAAAACACAAACCATTCCGTTTAAAAAATAAAAAACTACAAGCTTTCTAAAGCCAACGGACAACACTTCTAAAATCACTGTAAACAGATTCCCCCCACTGCAGCAAATTAACAGAGCTTCCCATGTTAGTGGTCCTGAGGTGCTGACTTGCATTGAAAGGAAATCGTTTCTTGTATGGGAGTGCTCCCCTTCAACCCATACCATGCCATATGGTAGGACAGGAGAACAGTCACTGAAGACGCCAAGGTTGCTTAGCTGTGCATCAGAAACAAAACATCACTAACATGGCCCTGGGTCAGTGCTCCCAATTCAACTTCTAAATTCTGGAATACTTTCTACCTGTTTCTCACCAGGTTGTTTTCATATTATTTGTTAGATAAGCCTCACGCAAAAATCATGCTTTTCACCCATAGTGATTTAGTCATGAATTCCTAATGCTTTCAAGTATTTTGGTTGTTGAATTGTACCACTGTGATGTATTCACATTACCGTATGTCATGCAGAGGAAAAATAAATAGTGAATGGAATGTATTTACAGTGGTTGAAAGACATATTGTATTGTAGATTATACTAAAAGATCAACAATTAACTGCATTAATTAAACAGCAGATGAAAATATATTAAATAAATGAATCACTGTTTCTGTAAGACTATTCCTTGTGTCTATGCATATGCTTCAACAAATCCCATCTACAAGACTTGTAATGAATGTTTTTTTATTTTTTGTATAGAGAAGGAAGAAAGTATTCTCCCTCCCGTTCCAGATTCAATTACCAAAACACCAACAGATTTTATGGCATAGAAAGAGAGTGAAGAGACTGGATTTAGCAGGAACTTCACTAAGCTTGGTTCATATTCCCTTGATGTTCTGGCAAGAGGTTCTTTCTCCTCCCTAGGCGTGCAGGTAAAAATAGTCTTCCTGAGGTCAGCAGCTCAAGGTCCTGCTGTAGACACTGTTACTGAGGCATCTTTACAGTGCTGCCCATATTAACTAAAAATTGTTGATGGAATAAGAATTTCAATGCTTCCCACTAACAAAAATGCAAGTTCAGAATACTTCACATTAAAAGACTTGTTACACAGACATGCAAGATAGCGCCTATCCTCCACTATGAAAAAAAAATCTAACCGAACAACCCAAAGCTTGAACTAAACAAATTGCATAAAGATTACATTTTGAATATTACATTATTTATATATTTGCATGGAGACATCCAAGATGAAAGTATTAGAGAAATACTCTCAAGTATTCTCAACCATTCAAAAATACTAGCTCAACAAATACATCTTCTTGAAACGACTTCTTCAGATACTATGAAGTTCCTTTTTTTTTTCCTTCTATGGAGCTCAGTCATAGATCTGCATCACTGTGGATGTGATTTGCTCTGTCTTTTTTAAGTCACTTGTTATCACTCATCCGTGGCTGTGAAAACAAGCATTTCGGTAATTCTTCAGCACAGGAGCATGCACACATATATGGTGCACAAACAACAAAGACAGCATAAGAACCTTTCTTTGACTCACTAACACTCTCTTTTCTCTTTTCCCCTCTAATCATATATGTGATACCACCATTTCTGAAGTCCAGCAATTTAAAAATGTACCTTATCTTTCTGCAGGCACAAGTAATTAGCAGTGCAATTTAACATTGTTAATTACTCCTGGCCACTGTTAAGTTCATTTGCATTTTTAACTACCTGATATGCAAGTAAAGTCAAGTAATTCCATGTTCACACTACCTAAATTGCACAATAACTGAACTTAACACTGCAACACTGATGTTCATCTACAGAACCTAGATGCAAATTATGTGTCCAGTCTTTCAAACGCAGTCCTAGTCAACAAACTGGTAAAAGGTATTTAGAAGCCTAATGATACAGGTAAGTATTTAAAGGGATTCTTAGAAGCATATAGGCATCACTCCCATTGGATTCACGTAGAGCAGTCTTCCTCTGCACGACAAAGCATTTTTCATGTTTGGCAGATAAGTGTATTTGCATCTAAATCTTCATTTATTCCTGTTTGAAAGTGCAACATAGATCTACTTTTAGGAACCAAAATTAATTTTCAAAGGCACCTATATTTTTTTTTAACACTGAATTAAATGTTTTTGAGAAATATTTATAAAACATCAGAGAGTCTGGCTAAATGTTAACATTAAAAAATATAATTACTATCCATAAGAATTGTTATAGTCACACGAATGGAATTTTGTTGTAGGTGAAAACATGCATCACTGAAGCAGAGACCAGTAAAGAGATTTTCAGTGAGGGGTGAAATTTATGTTTGTGTTGAGAGCCAACCCAGGAGCCAGACACTGCCAACAAATGTCTTTACTCTGAAATCACTTTACCAAGGATAAGAACCAAATATATTGCAGGTGACATTCTCTATTGTGCAGGGGTCCCACACAGGTCTCTGTATTATATAAGTACTACTTAAATACTACTCCAAAGTTGCAAAATCTACTGCACGGTCAAGAAAGTTCCCTTGAAAAAATTCCTTGAGCTCTTTGAAAAGGATGCACTTTAGTAGCATCTATCACAGTTTCTCAAGCAATGCATAAATCTCGTGCTGGCCTCTGCACAGGGGTGGGCATACCTTGTAGATTATCTCTCCTGTGTTGTAGAAATACTGTAAAATCCTACAGTGTTTAAATTTACATTATGCAGAATTAGTTGACATTGCATATACAAATTTCAAGACAGTCAGTAAACACATTAATTACTGAAATGTTCAACGCAAAACAGACTTGAGGACTTTAGATTTTAGCTATTGACAACTTCTGGCCCTGTGCTGAAATCCTCATTCCACTGAAATAGAGAGACATTACTGACCATAGTGAGGACACTATCTCACCCCATCTTTTCGACTGCCATCATGACCCTTTCTTCTAACACAATCTCTATCTCAGATACTATTAGCGAGATTTCTCAGTGTCAGACTCTCAAAAACCTCTTCCATTCTGAGGAAAAGGTTCAAAACAATGGGACTCACCCAGCATCCTCACCTGGTTCACAAATGTGGTACAGAATTTCAGGGCACATATCCTGAAAAGAAATAGACAGCAAGTACCCCAAATACTGCTTACACACCAACAAATTCCTCTGCAATAGTATTACTGCACCCCATCTCTGCACACAGGTTCCTGGCTCCTTGGCCACGAGTACCCAAGCATCACCTCATGGGAGTGAACTGCCCAGACCTGCAGATGATATCAAAGACTGAAAATATCAAAGTCGGGTTCTCCAGAAATATGATCTTGATCTGGGAATGGACTTAGTGGATCCAATTCACTAAACTGTGTTCCTTAGTCATTCTTGAATAGTACCTAATTTGGAAAAAACCCCAAAGCCTTGGAATACAGAATCCTCAGTAATCACCAACAAAGCTGAGTATTTCACCAGTTCTTTTCTTGGCCATGATAATTAAATAACTCAAACAGGAGAAAATGAAAGAGCTCTGTACCATAACTCTCAAGAACTTTATAGTAGAGCTGTCCAAACCTGGAGATGGTTGTCATCTTTGATCTAAATCAGAAAATCAGCAAAATTGCCTTGCCTCTCTCATTTTCCAATGGAAGCTCTAATCAGTCTGCTGCTAACTCTAATAAGGTACATGAACCTTCTTGTACTTATGCTTGTACTTCGCTTACACTCTCTTCTTCTTCTTCTTCTCCCCTTCCTTCATGGACCACAGCACTACAGAAGTAGGAAAAGAAAAAAGTCAAGGAAACATATTGATTTCCCTAAGAGTAATCACTTCTGATATGCTTGTTTGGGACCACGGGTCCTCTGTGTTTTGGAGCCTCCTTTGTGTTGCCCTTAGTGCTACCACCACTTATACTGTGTGGTGGGCAATTTATTCAAGATTCAGGATCCTTCCTTCTGCCAAAACTCCAAGAAATTCTTCTTGGCTACCCCTAATCTACTCACTTTGCAACATGGGCTGCCTCAAACTTTTTTTTCCTGAATGTTTCATATCTTTAGTCCAGCTGTTTTGAAGAAGTAGCTAGCACAGACCTCATCACCAGTCCTTACATATCTCTCCTCCCTGCCTTCCAATTGTTCTTGCTTCCTGGAGCCATCTTTTTCTGATATCTGCCTTCACCTTCCACATTCTCAGCCCCATGACTCTTGGATTTTTTTTCCCTACATGGAGGACCTGCTACCTGTGCAACAGTTGAACACAGCATTATGTCACCCCACTCTCACTCTCTTACTTTGCAACAAAGATTTCTCTTGACTGACTCTACCCTTACAACGAACAGAATGGAGTTCAAGCTATGTGATGGACTTTAGATTTGTGACTCGGAATGAGATAATCTGCTCCCTAACACATCTCTTTCTCAGTGATTCTTATGATAGGAAACTAACTTTGCTATGTGGCACTTCAGTCTAGATGTCTACATTTTGTTGAACAAAATTAGAAGACTTGTTCTCAGGTTACGCCTATGATGACGAATGGGTTTATGCTGAACTGGTGGTTGAACTGTGAATGAATTCTGAAGTCCACAGATTACTTCTAAGCAGTTTGTTACATGTCTAAAAGGAGAGTAAGTTTTAAAATGTTATATAGCAACATAATTTTGTAACATTCTTTAAAATAAAGCCCAGACAGAAAAAAGTTAAAACCTATGGCAATGGATCTATTCTATGACGATGATTGTGTTGCATTGTTTACTCCTAACAAAAAATCATCATTCTTACACATATCAGAGTATAAGAATAGGCTTTGACCATGACCATACTTTAGTCATTCAGTACCACATATTATAAATCTTCCTAATCTTGCATTGCAAATGTTTCATTTCCATGCATGGCATTTGGAGAACTCTTTGCTATATTAGACAGACCATTACAGCTACTTCCTTGCCCTTCACATTTTAAGAATTACTTCAAAGGTCATTGTGTCACTGTGAGTACATATATTTAACAATAAAGAAAGGATACCTGGAGGGGTCTGCATAGCTTAGGTGATTGTGACTGAGAAGTTCAACTTGAATTAGTAACTTTAACAACCACGACAACCAATTTTTAAATGTGGAGCTAACCCCTGCCACCCCAAAGATGAGCACCATCATGTCCTCATAATTACATTTGCAGGGAAAAAAACGTGTGTGGCACCTGAGTTTTGTGTCAGTTTCCTGCCTAAGAATGAAATTTATCTGAAACAAGCCCCATGGTTGAAATAGTGCAATGTTGGTTTTAAATATGTGCATTTTCCAGTGGCTGCAGACCTCTAGGCTTGGTCAGGATGCTACTGAAGCTAATTTTGTGGTTTGGCAACCAATTCCAATGCCTTTTAGTGAGTGTCAAAAGAAAAAAAAAAAGAACCCAAACCTGACAACAGCTTAAAAAATGCCTGTAGTCTACTAACGGTCTCACAGATGTGACACACATTATGAATCAACCCTATAAATCTGTCCCACAGAAGGATTTATTCTGGCTTGAGTGGAAGCTCCCAGCGAAGAAGTTCCTGAGGATCCAAATCTCTCGACCCAAAACAAGCTGTTCCTCAACTGCCTTGCAGCCAAAGCCAATTACTCTTGGGGTATGGCTTTCATGCTCCCACTTCTCCCGGATAAACTTCCATACAAACCGAAGAGGCGGGAGGGCGGAGGCATCCCAACCCTCCCCGCTTCCTCCCGGTTTTGCCGCGGTGGCACCAGCGAGGGTCAGTGCCAGCGGGTGCGGGGGCCGGCGGGAGGCCCCTGCGGCGGCCCAGGCCACAGCCCGCCGCCTCCCGGCGCCGCCGCCCCGGCCCACCGGCCCGCATGACATCATCGGGACGGCTCGGGATCGATCCCCGCCGGCCGCCGGCTCGGGCGGGCGCTCCTCCGCGGCGGCCGCCGCTGCCGCCCTGCGCGCCGACGGGGAACGCCGGCCCTGCCGCGGACGGAACAGGCTGACAGCAGATTCATCCCCGCCGCCATGCAGCGAATGCGCTGACAGTTCTGCGCCGGCTTCGGGCTGCGCGTCGGGAGCTGCTCCACGGGCTGCCAGGGGGAAAGGTGCGGTGTCCTCACGGCCCCACGGCGAATGCGCCCTCCGCGAACAACGGCCCTTGTTAAGAAGCCCTCCCTGGTTCGGGGGTCAGGAAGAAGGAATTCACCGGGTGGGAATCGGGAGGAACGAAAACGAGCCACGAGCGGGAGGATCAAGCAGCGGCAGCTGAAGAAACCGCCCGGTCCCTCTCCTGACAGGCTGCGACGCGCAGCGCGGCGGGCGCTTCCAGACCCCCGCTGTAAGCGAATGGGGCGGGAGAGGGAGCCCAGAGGCATAAACAAGGAGCGCTGGACCTAATTCCTTCCCCTCCCTTTCCTCCCTGGCTTGCCCAGGCTCGCCAATAAATCCAGCTCGGCTATACATCGCGATGGGAACGTGCTGCCTAGGAGGCTGCCTTCCCCTCACTGAGAAGGCTGCTGCCGCCGGGGCTGCCTGCACACCACTGAGCACGCCGCTGGAGCCGCGGAGGTTGCCGTGCCCTCTCTGAGACAGCAGCAGCAGCTGCCGCCGCCGAGCCTGCCGTGCCCTCATTGAGGCGGCCGCCGCCGCTGCGTTACAGGCAGAGATTGTGGCGCTGCGACAGGGGAGGACGGGGCTCGGCGCGCAGGGGGGCGGCGCGGGGAGCATGCGCCGCCGGAGCCACTGACTGGATCC
>VWZS01008898.1:0-89437 GCA_013397075.1 Rhabdornis inornatus | reverse complement strand
AAAAGAAAAGAAAAGGAAAAAAAAGGGAAATAACAAAAAAATAACTAAAAATAAAAAAAAGGAAAAAAGGATTGAGAGAAAGAAGAATGAGTGACGGTAGAGGAGAATAGAAAAGCCCGCCAGGGGAAAGCAGCCCCCGGTCGGCGGGAAGGAGCAGCTCTGGCATGTGGGGATCTCCGGCACCAACAGGTAGGAGGAGAGGGGCTGGGGGCACCGAGGGCTGCCGCG
This sequence comes from Rhabdornis inornatus, assembly GCA_013397075.1. NCBI lineage: Eukaryota > Metazoa > Chordata > Aves > Passeriformes > Rhabdornithidae > Rhabdornis > Rhabdornis inornatus. The sequence goes on along the minus strand of VWZS01008898.1, from coordinate 89,209 downwards.
GCTGCAGGTGCGTGCTGAGAGGGCTCTCCCGCTCAGGGGTGCGGGCGTTATTTCCAAAGAAGTGGCATGATGGAAGCCCTCACAGACAATGCTTCTTCCGCTCTCCCCAGCTCCCCGCCGCGGGGGGCTCTCTCACGGCTCCGGCAGATGCGGCTGATGCCAGGCAGCGGCACCCGGGCTGCCTGGCAGCGCGGCGCAGTCCAGCCCTGCATGGCCGGGCGCGGGGGAGCGGCTGTGGCCGTGAGTGCGTGTGCCAGCGGCGGTGCGAGGGTGCCAGCAGCGGCGGTGCGTGTGCGGCGTGCGGGCTGTGTGTGCGGAGGCAGGGCCGGCCGCCGCGGGGACAGCTCCACGGAGGAGGGGGAGCGGCGGGGCTGGCGGGAGGGGGAGGGGGAGCCTGATTTCATGGTTTTAAAACGATGCCATGATCTGATCAGCCTCTGTTTACACAGCAGCAATCAGGCTCTTTTGTGGACGGTAAGAATGGAAGGATTTTGCTGGGATTCAGTGGGAATATCCTTTGTACACCCGAGGTGGCATAGGAAACACTTCGTGTGAATAATGAAGGAGCCTGATCATGCCTGCTGTGGCTCCTGTCCCTGGCTCTGGAGGGAGAAAAAAGAAAAACAAAACAAAACAAAAAAAAAAAGCAAAAGCAACAGACAGTTCTTTATTTTATTTTATTTTATTTATTTTATTGCATGATATGGGTACCGGTACGATTCACTGGGAGGATTAATGGGAATCGCAGAGCCCTAATTAGCTAAAAAAAAATAAAAAAAAAAAAAATAAAAAAAACAAAACCACCCAAAACCAATTTATATGTCAATTTAAGCATAACTAAAACTAGCCCTCCTGAAAGGATGGGCATTATGTCTTGGCTGTGCTGCCTGTTTTTGCTCAGTATTTACACTGACCGTTGCTTATTACGAATTATGTCGAGGCTTTAACGATTTGCATTAAAGCGCGGGGGAAGGAGGGGGAGGCCGGGGGGACGACACCCTAAAGCATGCTGCTATCGACTGTCTAGATACCTGTTTATCTAAAAGCCTAAATGATAAAATTATGGTTTATAGCAGGAAGGGAGGGGGATAGTGAATACTGTTTCTCTTACAAATTGCATAAACTAACACTGTGTGATTAATGTGCTTTGGTGACTTGGGTTAAAAAACATAAATTCTGCAGGGTTTCTTTGGGTGTGATCCATCTCAACACAGCAGTTGCCTCTTAAAACATTGACAAATACTGTAGCCATAAAATAAATGTAGGTAATGTCAGAATATCAGCAATCTTTGGGGATTCTTTAAAAAAGATGTCAGTGATTAACTCTTGGGCTTGCAAACTGGGAATCTTTTGATTCATAAAATCTCTGAGGCTTTAACTGTGAAACTATATGTGCTACCAAATATAAGGGGCATTGGTCAGTCGTGAAACTGTAACAAGCCAAATCTGCCAATAGTCAATCATACTAAATAGTCAAAAAAAAAAAAAAAGCCTCATGTTTTTTAAAAACAAACAATAGTACTCAAATTTACAACTTCATTTGGTTCTCCATAAATTAACATCTTTGTTAGCACTTTCTGACATCATTTTGTGTTAACTTAAGAACTGATAGCTCGATTTTTTTTCAGATATTTTGATGGCATGACAAATCAGAAAGAAGAGGATGTACTGTATGACTAGACACAGGATCAGTTCTGTTTGTGGATTACATTTTCAGTAAGATGTATGGATCTATTTTTTCCTTGTTCTTAAATATAGATCATGAGACTTGACTGAGGCAATATACATATCATCCATCCATCTATGGCGAACTACAGCCATGCAGCTGACAACATTTTACAAAATCTCTCTCCTTTAACAGCTTTTCTGAAATTGACTTCACTGGGTTTCATAATAGGAGTCAGTGTGGTGGGTAACCTTCTGATCTCCATTTTGCTAGTCAAAGATAAGACCTTGCATAGAGCTCCTTACTACTTCCTGTTGGATCTTTGCTGCTCAGATATCCTCAGATCTGCAATTTGTTTCCCTTTTGTTTTCACCTCAGTAAAAAATGGCTCTACGTGGACGTATGGGACTCTTACTTGCAAAGTGATTGCCTTTTTGGGGGTTTTGTCCTGCTTTCACACTGCTTTCATGTTATTCTGCATAAGCGTCACGAGATACTTAGCTATTGCCCACCACCGTTTTTATACGAAAAGACTGACCTTCTGGACTTGTTTGGCTGTTATCTGTATGGTGTGGACTCTCTCTGTAGCCATGGCTTTCCCCCCAGTTTTAGATGTGGGCACCTACTCATTCATTAGGGAGGAAGACCAATGCACTTTCCAGCATCGTTCCTTCAGGGCTAATGATTCCTTGGGATTTATGCTTCTTCTTGCCCTTATCCTCCTAGCCACACAGCTTGTCTACCTCAAGCTGATATTTTTTGTTCACGATCGCAGGAAAATGAAGCCAGTCCAGTTTGTTGCAGCAGTGAGCCAGAACTGGACTTTTCATGGTCCTGGAGCCAGTGGTCAAGCAGCTGCTAATTGGCTGGCTGGATTCGGAAGGGGTCCCACACCTCCAACCTTGTTGGGAATCAGGCAAAACGCGAACACCACGGGCAGGAGGAGGCTACTGGTTTTAGATGAATTCAAAATGGAGAAGAGAATCAGCAGAATGTTCTACATCATGACATTCCTCTTTCTGACCTTGTGGGGTCCCTATTTGGTAGCCTGTTACTGGAGAGTTTTTGCAAGAGGGCCTGTAGTACCTGGGGGATTTCTAACGGCCGCTGTCTGGATGAGTTTTGCCCAAGCTGGAATCAATCCTTTTGTCTGCATTTTCTCCAACAGGGAGCTGAGGCGCTGTTTCAGCACAACCCTTCTTTACTGCAGAAAATCCAGGTTACCAAGGGAACCTTACTGTGTTATATGAGGGAGCATCTGTAAATCTTTAGCCTTGTGAAACACTACCATTCTCTGCTAAGCAATTGTGGCCTGTAGCCATGTCTTGAGGAGAAAATCAAGAATGGGATGTCAGCAGCTGTAAGGATTTGGGCAACATTCTGCAGTCTCTGCAATAGCTCACCTCTAATCCTGTTTTAAACCTAAACATGTTCCTGCTGACCACTGCTGAAGGTTTGTAATTAAGAACAAAGGACTGAACTACTGCCCTGAATTCCTTTATGTGGTTGAAATCTAGATTATGAAAGTAGCAGGTGCTAAGTATCAGTGCTAAATGCTGTGTATATCACTACATAAAATAAGAACATCAAAAAGATTAGCATTGGACGTCTTAATAAATTAAGTTGATATGAGGTTAATGTGTTGATAAAACTAATTTTAGACATCTGAAGACCTTTAAAACATTTCATACAATTATTATTTTGCAAAGACTGAAAACTGGGGACTCAAGTACTGTAACTGATTAAAGATGTGCCATGCATTATTGGATTATCACACTTACAAATCTGTTTGCCTTGTGAGTAAGTTTTGGGGAGCATTCCAAAGCAGTATTTTTGTTCAGATTTTGACTTTTTTTTTTCTCCAAATATATTACTCTTTCTAATTACCATTTTCCTTAACAGTGAAATTACTAACATTTAACTGTATTCTGTGTTTTTTGCTGATTTGGTATAAAGTTTAATAGACTCTTATTTATATTTTTTAAAAAGCTAGATATCAGTCTGTTAGGCAACGTTAATGATAATATCCAGTCATAATTGAACAGTTATAATTATACAGAATAAACACATGTTGCCTTAAAGGGTTATCTAGTATCTTCCATTTTGTTTAGCATTGAAGCAAATAAGAAATGAAAATTGAATCAATAACTCTGGTCAGTCATTTGGGAGTGCATGAAAGATCACTTAGTCCTCTTTTTTCCTTTTTACTCCAATGGTTCCCAAAATCAATATGCACATCACTGGGATTATATGATTTTTTTCTAGGTGTGCCGCCCTTTCTAGTTTGTTCTGAGAAACACAGGCAGTTGATGTATGTTTATATTTTAAGACAGCTGTCATGGGGAGACCGCAGCCTTAGTATGATATCTTGCACAATTTGTGAAGCATTTATTCTACTGAAGGCACAGTCTTGTTTATATTTTCTGCACATTTTGGTGTATTGGTTGTTTTAAATTATTTAAGTTTTAACTTGTGAAAGCATATAATATGATTTCTTAGTATTTTAGAAATACATTAGAGTCTGTGAGTCTTTCCTTCTTTAAGATACAGATGTGTGGATTTCAATATAAAGTTGCATTTGCCAAAATTTACCTGTGTAGCTTGTTAATTTTCTTGGAATAAAATTTTACATTTTTCCAGTTATACAATTAACCTTTTTTATTTTGTCTAGTGAGCTAGCATGAAGTACTGAGAATGTAGCCATTATGAATTATTATCCTTTGCAGTCACTGTATTCCCAAACTGTAAATGCATGAATGATGGGGACCACAGGATTGATAAATTATATTATCTGCAGTAGCACTATTGTGTAGTTTATCATAATTACCCATCTATCTGTTTTAATATGTCAGTTATATTTAAAGTTACAACACAGTATTTGACATTAACTTCACAGTTTTCATTTTGGAAAATATGTATAACTGAAGCACAAAATCATGAGTTGATCAGTCATAAAGAACATAGATTTTTCTTAATTTTGGGAGAGACAAGACTAGAGGTCTTAATTCAGTATTGGTATATCTTGTTCTTTGTTGTAGTTTTATGACCAGCAAGTTAATGTATACACACATGAGCAGCAGTCAATAATGGAAATGCTTAAATTTGTATGATGACATTATACAACATATGCAACAATTCAGACAGTTTTGTCTATATGTGATCAGACAACTTGATCAAAGATTTGGTGAGCAATCTGTTTGACCTCACTTACACTTTTATACTGAGCTTGATTAGTTGAGAGGCATGGCTTTATATACTGTGTTGAAACAGAAAAATTGCTAAAATAATGAGTCCTCATCAGTATAGGAGTGTTTCAGAACGTTATTTGAAATGGGACCAATAAACTTCTTCCAAAAAGACATTTTTATTATGCTGAAAAAGGCTTTGAAATTAAGGTAGTTAAGCAATTGTCAAAGATAGCAGGAGTGAATAAAAACTGAATCGTATGTTGAGAAAAATTCTGAAAGTCATTCCATTTAAGTTTATTAAAAGGTTGATTGGCAATAACTTCACTCTAATTTCTTTAAAATAGTAGCCTTTACAAGGAACATTGATATTACATATTGTAATAAAGAAGTATATATAAATAAAGTTGTAAATAGTATATAGTTGTAGGAGTAGTCAGTTCTGAGGATTAGCCAGAAAATTTTCAACTATGAAATTTCAAAAGCTGCATATCTGGGGCCTGACCTAACTCTAAATGAAGTCAGTTGGTGTTTTCCCATTAACTTCATTTGGAGTAGAAGCAGGCCCTAACATTTCTATAGTGCTATACTTCTGAAATACTAAGAAGGCTGTATTTACTATGCAGTGGGAAAAGAAAAAAAAAATTTAATTATTTCCCTGGAAGTTTTGCAAGCAGCAACTGATGTAAATTAAAATAATAAACAGTAAACAAGTCTGAAAGCAAGTATTTTGATAAATGTTTTTCTTTTGATATGAATATGATTCCTTTGGCTATATGACAATACTGTATTACTACCTGAGAAAGGGCAGGTACTTTTTATTAAGTGGATTTTTAGAATTGTGCAAGTAAGAAATCTTGTGACAAAGTATTTAGTTTTATTTTTTCTCCAGTGTTAAAAGGACAAGGGGATGTTCAGTGATATTAAAAGCCAACATAAAAAGGAACATTTAGTGCAAAGTTTTTACTCAGCGGAACACACTGGTAGAGTATGTCAAGTAGTTTAGAGAGATTCCTACAAGAACTGTATGTATACATGAATTAAAGCAGTGCTTGCACTTTTTGCCATCAGTGTCATTTTGGTCCTAGTCAGCATATCAAAACTAATGTATTAAGGTATAAATTCAAAGGAGCAAGAAGGTTCATTCCAATTCAGTATGCTGTTGTGTCACAGTATGAAAAGCCTTTTGCTTTCATTTTAGTACAGGAGTTAAGCTATTGCCAAAGCTAGAATACAGGACTGGTAGATTAGTCCTTTCTTTTCAGAATAGCAAAGAATATCAAACTATTTTATATCTGCATTAATCTTTAATGCTCATGGGTAATGTGAAATCAATAGCTTTAATTTTCTGGTGAGAGAAAAAAAAAAGAACAGATTCCCTGAAGAAAAAGCTGTCTGCCCCTGTTCCTTTCCTGCCCTCTGTTGCCCCACCAGCCCTTCAGCAGCTTGTCCATCAATCCTTTTACAAGAGTAAATGTTTCATACACTGAGTATTGTATTTCTCCTGCTCTTTGAGAAGTGTCTCAGCCATTCCTCCTCCCCAGCAGATAAGCTCCTGCAGCAGCTTCCCAGGATTTGCCTGTGTCAGGGTTCCCTTCCTGAGGATGGAGGGGAACTGCCAGTTCCTTCCAGCTGCCTTTGTAGTTCATGGATCTTAGGGCGCTTGGCTAGCACACTGGGTATCTCTGTCTTGGCTTTCTCATGAAGTAGATGCTGTTTATATTATGCAGAAAAAAATGAGAATGGGGAGGGGGCAGCAGGAAACAACTTTCCCTCTCACAAATTTTTCACAAGGAGACCACTGTTTTTGTTGCGTTGCCCAAGCGCATATTATATTTCAAAAGCATAATCGGTGTTAATTACCCTCTAAATAAATGTACAGTTAGCCAATTAAGTAAGGGGTTTTGGTATAACTACGAAGTCTTATTATAAAATGGCTTTTTGTCAGTCTCTAGGCCTTGAGGGCAGAGGAGTCCACTCTGTCTGCTTTTAAGTGCATTGTGTTTGTTCACTTGTTTTGCTTTTGCTTTGACTTTCAAGCATCTCAACATTTTATTTATATTAATAGGAATCCAGTATTGCAGCTGGTTGTTATTACTCATGGGTTTAAAAAAATAATATTAAAGGGAACTCTGATGATTTTTGAGGTGAGTTAGGGAGGTATTTTGGCAAGTAATTGCTTTTTAGCAAATGTTAAATAGCAGCAGCCTGTGGGCAGCTAGGCTCTTCCATAGTTGCACAGTTACACAGTCAGTTCTTAATTATTGAAACTAGCAATGGAGTAGACTAACCTACATAAAGCTAATACACAGGTGATACAAAGCATGTCCACGTTAGATAAGAGCTTCCTATGTGTATTACATTTTTCAAGGAATAGAGTTAAACTCAAGTAAAAAGTGAGATCAGAAATTCAAAGAAGAATGGTGGGTGTTTTTCCTTTTTTTTCTGCTTTGTTTTAGCATAGCACTGCTAATCTGCAACCTGGGTTACACACCCACATACAACTGAGAGTTGCCTGTACAATCCTGCATAGCACATAGGCAACTTCCTTCTAGTTTATATTCATTGAGAGCTCTGTGAGTGCACACTACTAATCTGATTGACTTTTCAGAGAAAAGAGAAGGCTCAGTCTGAGATACTGTTCTTCAAAATTAAAATTCAATAGAATTTCTCTGGTTTTGTATACTGAAGTGATTTTTGAGTGTGAAGAAATCAATGATTTAAATCAGCAATGATCATAAGTATACTCCGGCTATGGCCATTAAAAGCAGGACAAGATGACATTTTGCCATGCATATGCCACAAATCAGAGAGTTTGATATTATATACCAAGACTTTATGTGATTGGGCTGAAAATAGTTCATATTTTACATTTAGAAAAAAGTATGATGAAGCTATCCATTTAAAAGGATAAAGTCTTTAACTAGCGAGTGTGGAAAAAGAAGGGTGAACTTTAAAAATTGCTCATTATAAATAGTAAACTGCTTTGGTGGTGTTTTTGTCCAGCTGAACTGTGTAACTATAACTACTGATCACTATATCATAATCAAAGGAGTGTCACAGTAAATAAGTTAGTTTTTTGAAATGAAGTAATTACAGTCATCTATACGTTTTATAAAAATTAGATAACAAAATAATTATTTACATTTTCTGTACTTATTGATTTATGCACTTATAAAACAATGTCTTCAGACAGTGAGTTGGCTGATGCAGCCCATTGACAGACTTCTTTCTATCATAAGTTTTGTACTATGCTTTGTACGTAATAAGCACAAGAGATATAAAACCAGACTTTATCTGATATCAACTTCAAACTATGCATTAGGTACAAAACTTCTCCAAATGTTAGGCAAATTACTGTCTCCAGAGATTATTCAAAATTGTTCTGTGCTACTTCACAAGAATTCTACTTCAGCTTTGTTAAAGAGCTGTCTGGTTAAAGATGTGTATTTATTCTCACTCTATAACCATCAAGTTCAGGCATGCTCACATCCTTATGCAAATTGAAGAAATTGCTAAAAATAGAAAGTTTTGCACTATAATAATCTTGGTGGATCAGGTTCTTGAGGCAGTATAAAAGGGTGGCACAGATACTCAATGTCTACTCTAGGCGAAGGTGGAAGGATGCAGAAAAGTATTCATCCCTGTTTAGGTGCAGTTTACAATCCTGCTGTTGTCCCATAGTGAAACCATCTTCTGTGGAACTGGCCCACCACAGGCCTGCAACCCACTCCATGTTGAGTTAAAGTGGGACTTTGGTTGCACGTACTCCGAATACTCATGGGAGAAATTCAGCATTAGCAGAGGTCAGAAATTTCTAGACAATATTCATAGGCTACAGACAAGTGATAGATGCTTCTCTCCTCAAAACAGAAGTCACAGAACAAACAGAGGCCAAGAGATAAATGCTTATTGTAAGTTGCTTGGGATTTCATTCTCTCTTGGCCCACTTAAAGGTGACTGAGAAGACCTCTTTCATTCTTTGTTTGGGTTTGTTTGTTTGTTTGTTTGTTTGTTTATTTTGAAAATACTTGCCATCTCAGTTGCTCTATTCCATCCCACCCCATTGCCAGTTGAATGTTTGATGTAATGCTTAATCAAGTCTGTATATTCTTTAAAATACATATCTAATAGTGAAATGTGTTTGTAGCTTTGCACTGATTATGCAGATATGTATTACTGTTTGTTCTTGCTCATTTCCATAAGCGTTTCTTGTGTTTCAAACACACAAATCCTATTTTTGAAATGAAAGCACTCTACAATCATTTGTTTCCTGATTTTTCTGTGAAAACCTTTTAAGTTTTGGATGTTTCTCCTGCTTGTTCCAAAACAGTAAATGCAGATTCTTAGGGTCCATCACAGGGAACATTTGATTTCTTTGACTGAAGGACTGTTTGGACATCATGAGACTGGAAATGTATATTTAGGTCCTGTATAATAATTTATGGTAATGACTGGGCTATAGAATCAATAGTGATGGGACTGCTGGAATAGGATATTTTGGTAACTGTGGCTTTAAATTACATTGTAAGACATCTAGCACAGAGGAGAAATGCTCCTTTTGTAGGATAATCATGTAAATGAAAAGTAAACGCACACACAAATGAGTACAGTTCTATAGGATTTTGATTAACATATTCAGTCATAGTTGTAGCAATGATGGGCATAAAGCAAAAAAACTAAAAGAGAAAGTATTTTACCATTTGAAACCTAGTCCTTGTAAGTTTGACTTGATTCCTGCAGTCCCTACTCTAGGAAAATTTACCCTCTCTTTTGTGGAAACTCATCTCAATAACGACTACAAGATCTTTGTAATTTCTATCAATGTTTATGTTTTTTACTTGACTAGTTCTCAGTGAGGGCATGACACAGCAGGACTGTAAATGTAATCTCTGTCATAGAGATTTGTCATGTGCAAAAGCAGTCTTTCAGCGGGTTTCAAGAGGGAGTCTATATGCACATAGATATATTTCTTGGGCTCTCCAAAATAATGTAGTATAGTTGATACCACGTAGGGACAGCTCAAGCCGTGTAAGGGCATGAGGTATCACACTGGAGTATCACAAGTGAGTTTAAAATCAGATGCAAGGAAGGTGAGGGACATTTAGGAATAACTTCCTATTAATAGTTGCAAATAATGCTTTTGGACTAATTTGTAAACCTCCTTCTAAGTTCCTAAGTAGTGGCAAGGGGATCTGCAGTAAGGTGGGGTGTAATGCTGCAGCTGAGTCCTTATGTCCACCTATTTTAGATAGGGATGGACTGAAAGCAGTACACATTATAAGCTGGTTCCTCCACCAGTCACCTTGCGTGGCAGTAACATTGACTAAGCTCATCAGCCTAGACATCTGCTCCAGATGGATCATTTGGTCACAGTCAAATTTTTGAAACTTTTCTTTCAGTGTTTTCTGTGAGTGGTTTCTGTTCGTAAGAGGTGGGAAGAGCTGCGTGTAGAGGGAATGTGTATGTTGAGCAAATCCTTTTCAGCCCAGAATTAGAGTGAAGACTTCTTGTAAGGATGCAGATAGGCACGGAAGCCCCTCATAGTTTGACCACATCTGTCAGATACTCCTGTTCTTTGGCATAGTTAGCATACATGCACACAAGGGTCTCACACAGTGTCCTTCTGTCAGCGTTCAGTCTCCCTTTCCCCTGTGCACCACGAGAAAGACAGACACCATTGTTTGTGGAGACACTTCTATAGAAATGACCTTCCTCCAAGAGACACTGTCACAAAAGCCAAGATTTGCTATATCCTTTTGTGTCAGAGAATGCAAATCAAATTTGTACGTTTTGTATTAAAACTTCGTGTTGAATTTTCTTCTTGGCATGCTAACTAAAAGGCAGTATGACAAAAAAGCCAATTGCTCCCTCCCAGCCAGGAAGACCACTAGTCTACCTGGTAAACACACTTTCAGTGGGAATATTATGGTCCTTTTTTATCAGTTAAATAAATATTTGATATTATAATAATTATTACAATATTTGATTATACTAAAGCCCTGAAAGGGTTAATTTTCTGCTTTGGCATTTTCCTTATGTAAATATCCTCATTCCATTTCACGCAAGACAGGTTTGGCAAATGTGGATGTTTTGGGTGGTTTTGACATCTAAGTTATGCTACCTAAGGACAAGCGCTGGCTGATGAATAATTTATTCACTTAAATTTCAGAAGAGACCATGTAAAACTAGCTACCACAAAGAAAAAACCAACTAAATAACAGCAACAACAAAAAACCAAGAAGGAATGATTTCTAAATTCATGCATGTGATCCTTTAAATACTGGCTTTGGAACCTGGGTATTGTCAAACTTAGCATTAAAAGCTAATACAGAATTAGAAATCAAGCTGTAAAGGTAATTTCTACTCACTGACTATAATTAAAAAATGTTATTGTTATATATATTCTATCTGTCTTCTCCTCTGCAAATATTGAAAAAATGTGTATGATAAGATTCATATGGAAAATCCTTGACCATACTGAAATTAGTGAGAAAATGTCTATATCTTACAGTGAAGACAGGATTCAATCTGTAAACTTTTATTTCTAAAGACAGTGGATGTATGCCATACAATTGATGTATATATTGCACTCATGTGTGGCCAGCATGTCTGAGAAATTAGTTTTTTAAGGCCCGGTTCGCATTCTTAAGCTTAGTAGTTCTGTTTTCTTTATATCAGTGTCTTCATACTGTGCTCTTGCAGCACTGAAATCTAAAGTCCCATTGTAATTTGTATTTATATAAATACATGGTGCTTGATAGCCTCTTCATAGAAAATTACCCCTTTATGCTAGGTTCTGTGAAAAAGCAGCCTCTGACTAAAAGTAAATGATTAAAAGATAACACAAAAAGGATACAGAAAAGTGGGATTTGGAGAAATTATGAGGCAGTGCTGTTAAGTTTGTTTTGAGGCAGTACTGGTAAATATGATGAGCAACGCATTCCCAACATATTCCAGCTTTTATTCTTTTTTTCTTTTTTTTCTTTTTTTTTTTTTTTTTGGAGAGGAAGAGATCTGATTGAAAAGTAAAGTTTCAAAAGAATTGAAAAATAACAAGGGGGTGGATTCTCAGAAGAGAAGAGCAGCTTGGGAGAAAGTACAAAGGCTGTTCCCTGAAAATGTAATTGTCAGTGATAATTGTCAGTGGTAGTCTGTCAACATGAGCAGATTGGAATCTCTTGATAAAGAGAAAAAGATGATAGGCCAAGAAGAGCAGAATGAAGTCACATTGAAGCCAAGGGAGGAACTGCAAATGACTACTGATTCACAGCATTAGCTAGAAAGAGGTAATTAGAGGTCACGTTGAAAGTGAGGTTCAATGAAAACAGTTGGTGAAAGCCAAGAACATTGACTCCAGGTAGTGATTGCAATCTGAGAGCTTAAAAGGGAGACGTAGAATAAAATGGCGGAATGGTTACCAAAATAGGGGCGATACAGACCACCATTCCCTTTCTTTTTCTTTACAAATTAGAATAACCATCAGAATGGTTAGGTGAGTAGAGAAAGGATAGAAGAAGGTGATAAACCTTAAAGGAGATGTTGAGAGTCATAACTAGTTATTGGAAAGGGTGATGGGAGGTGAGAATAGCTGACAGGAAGCTGGCAGAAAGAACAAATTTGGATGAATGTCCTTGGAGTAATGTGGGAAGATGTGGATTGACATTCCAGAAGATGGAGGACTCTGGGAAAAATGGAGAGGATGACAAGAAGAAATGGGAATGATATCAGTCAGGGACAAGGAGGCACGAAGAGCAGTGGTCTTGCCAGGAGGATGACAAGACCCAGCTGTGAGGGTCGCCCACACAGGAACAGGTTGTCTATTAGAGGTTCTGCTTATCAATGGCATTGTGCTGACCCATGGCAAAAGGAAGGGAAGGGATCCCAACCAAGGGATTCCAACACTTGTGAGTTCTGGACAACGGCCTCCTCACAGCTGAAGGATTGGACTAGATCACCTTTAAAGGGTCCCTTCCAATTCCCAACTATTCTATGATTCTACGAACTGTCATCTCAGTGTTCTCAAAGTCTTGTAGCTAGTATTACATCTGAGTTCAGTAGGACCTTGAAGAATGACTGAGTAGTTTCCATTACTTACTATTCTTTCCTTTTTAACATTTTAACAAGATTTTCTGCTCTCTTTCCATATTCTTTCTCTTGCTCTTTTTGCAATATTACTCTACTGAGAAAAACTACATTCTTTGTGACGCTATATATTTAGAGCATGTTGGCCCATGGTAACTTTCAGACAGAATGATAGCTTTTCAGAACAGTGAAAGTGCAGTTTTAGTGCAATTTGGGAGCACTGCCATGTTTTATTATCATTGTCTCCTGTAATGGTGGTATCTTGGTTTGGTGAAGTGACCATTAGGATGAAAGCCAGTAAGTTCCAGGTTCTCGTTGCAGCTTTGCCACTAAAATCAGTGCATAGGTGACCTCGGGTGATTCGTATAAGCCAACTTTTCAGTGACCCACTAATTTTAAGCAACTCAAGGACATTTTGGACTTCCACTTTAAGACACTAAGAATAAATTCCCAAGGGAATGCAGCACCCTTAAGTATAGATTCCATTAGTATTGTTGGTGTATAGGTGGTAAAATTGATCAGAAATTTTCTGTTTGACTTGTTTTGCCAAGTTTTGGTCTTCTGCAGGAAATTTCAACTTACGTGTCTCAGATTTTTCCTTCCTGAGAAACTGAAAATACTCTTTAAAGTTGTCTTTCCTGACCACTCTATAAGATTAGAGCCAACAGTACTTGCAGGTAGTCTTTCAAAAATGAGGTGACCAGATTAGTGGTCAGCTTGAAAATGTGCGCTAAAAACTTTTTTCTGCATAATTTGCCAGTTAAAATAAATGGCTAACAAAATAACCTACTTGAAGGGCGAGAGATTTAGTTATGTAAAGTTTCTAGATTTCTGAAACTCATTATAAATCAAGATTTACCCCCTTTACTTGACAAGGCCATGGTAAGATGCTGTGCTAGGAAGCAAATAATTGTTTTTTCAGTTAAAGGCCAATGAGACAGTGTGGGGGTCAGCTTTCATTGCTGACTGCAGACTACAGCCCAAAAATTTGGAGACAAATGTGACAGATGATTTGGGATGTTCATATAACCTCATCTTGCCAAGAGATATGTTCATTAAGTTGTCAAAGAACTGAAATGTATGCATTGCCCATCCATCTGGCATATAATTTAAATGCAGCTGAATTCCTGACCTCAGATATGATATAAGCATTTCTGAATAGACATGACTGATAAATGTGCATAAACAGAGGCTCTTAGAATAAAATTGTGTTTTAAAAGCAGAGTAAAAAAACTCTTCTGAGATCTAGAGGCTCGTGACAATATTGATAGATGGTAACATACTCATATAAAAAAAATTAACTTAGTACTAAATAATACTTTAAAAATATTTGCCCAGGATTTTTAGTACAATTAATAAAGCTCTCTGCAGCCTGAAGAAAGGTGTCAGAAGTTGAAGTGCCTGAAACTGAGATGCTGAATTAATCGCAGTGAGTTTTCTGAGGGCTGAATAGATGATCTGCATGATTTTAAATATTAAAAACCTTTGTCAGGGTAGATGTGCCTGCAAAAATGCAAGCTGGCAGTTGCACATGATTAAGTCACAGTTGTCTAGGCAATTCTATATCTGGGTTACCACGAACTATTATAAATAAAAGCAAGTATTGATACATGAGGTTTTTTTAATTTACCATTGTCAGGCAGCAATATTGTTATCATTCAGGTGAATTCTAGCAATGCCATTTTAAAATCTTTATATTTGAAATTGTATCCTACCAATACATTGTTAGAACCCAAACCTTGTAAAATTGGGTGACCCATAATCTGTGGAAAGAGTAGCACTGTGGAGATTTAATATGTCCCTTGGGGGTTCATGTGAGCAACCCAGCTTCCCTTGAGTCTCAGTGGAGCTTCAGCAAACAGGAAGATGGTTTGGTTGATATTTTTGGAGAGAGGTTCTCTGATTTCTGGAGGTTTTAAGTGTAGGCATCTGAATCAGAGGCTGAGGCTTGATGGTGAACACCCTTTCAGTCTATTTTCAGGTCTTGCTATATGAGCACTGCCTCAACTCTCAAGACTGTAAGAAAAAGAGAAGACTCATCTTTCACAGTGCAGGAGATCTGATGCATGAATTTAAACTTCTACACAAACAGATGGCAACATTTTCTTTTCCACTCCCTTTTCTAGGCATGGAGCATCACTGTCTTCAAGTCACAAATCCTGAGATATGTTTATTGACAGAGCTAATAGCAAAGCCTGCTTCTGCTGTATGAGCAGTTTTAAAGAGTGATACGTTTCTCAGTCTCATGAGGACGTTGAAAACCTACTTCACTTGTGAACAGTTCTGAGCACCTTGTCAAGGCTGTTCATGTCAATGAGACTATTGTAGATACCCATGGGGCACCTGTGTCACCTGTGTAGGTGCAAATGACACCTCCTAGAAGATCCTCAAAATCCACATAGAATTTAGTAGATTCATAGGACAGAGACTTCTGCCAGGATCCAACACAAAGAATATAAAAGCAGACTTGTAACATTTTGCTGCTGAAGATAACAGGGTTTAAGTATTTCTGTGGCAACTGTCCTATCAGCACTTGATCTGCCCAAGTGCTGCCCCACTCTTTATTTTATCCTTCCTCCTTTTCCATTTGATGCAGCCTTAAGACAATGTGTTCTGGAGGACAACAACTGAAGAACTGAATCATATTTGTCCCTATTCAACAAAAATTCAACAAAAAACTAATTCATGTGCTGAGCTCTCTCTGCATGATGTCCCCATGCTTGCTGCCGAGTATCTCACTGTAGGAAGACAGAGTTCATGCCCCAGTGAAACCTTAGATTTACCCTGCCAGGACCACTTTAATCTGTAAAGATTTGTAGCACCCACTCTTTACTGTATCTTCATTGTTTAGTGGTACAGAGGCTCAAGAGCAACTTAAAGTGCAAGATGTCCCATGCCCCTTGTCACAGGTTCTCATTTCAGCTCTCAATGACCATCCCATAGTACCTTCCTATACATATCATCTGCAAAGAATCCAAACAGACTGGTATTCTGGGATATGTCTGGTGGGTTCAAGCTGTGCATGGAGGTTATGCCTGTCCAACTGCTACTGCTTGAAGGGCATGCTTTAAAAAGGTGGCATGCCAGCTCTTGAAAGTGTCCTCCTGAATGCAGGCTTTCATCCAAACAGTTCAAGCTATGGCTGTAAGCCACACACAACTCACAAGATGATTTCTACAGTCTGAGGGGGTAAACAAGCTTTTATACTTGAGAGCTGTGGTGTCGTAGGATGTCCTCAGGCAACTGGTTGATGAGTTAGAATACTCCTGGCTTTGTTGTCATTGCTCGTGCCTCTAACCCGAGTAGCACCCTGACCAGCATTAGTTGTCTCTGAGAACCAAAGAAAGGATAAACCATGGTCACTGCAAGGAGGACAAGGGAAGAACTGCAGCAGGAGAAAGGTGGTGGACATTGGACATTAATCTGAAAGAGGAGGACATAACAGATGACAGGAATTGAGTGTCAGAAGGCAGGGTACCTGGAAGCAGTGTGGGTGGTCAGAAAAGAGAGGTGATGTGGACAGATGACAAGAGACATAGGGGTTTAGGGGCAAGGATTAGAAGAAACACATGGACAGGTAGATGTGTGGATCTGAGTGGGAGAGTGTGGTGGTTTGAAAGGCTGCTGGAATGTAACCATTTGTTAGTAGCCATTGTGTGCATCACACAGTTAAGATGCAGACGAACTGTCCATGTGAAACCGTACATGTGAAACTGTCCATGTGCCTGAAAAGTGAGAAAAAATGCCGTCTGAAAATTTTCAGGGAATCCGGAGGGCAGTGGCAATTGGACCTGGTGATCCTGGTTTTTTCCAGGTCTGTAGCAATTCTGGTGTACACCTCAGTGAGGCAGGAGAAGTAAGAGGGAAGGTGTGAGAGACCAGACTTGAAGGAGGTGTGTAGTTTGATGCTTTCCCTGCAGACTTTTTCACAGTGTGCTCCTGAGAGGCCTTAACTGGAACTGAAAACTGCTCTTTTGCAGAACCCCTGAGAGAGAAGGGGACCGGCATTGCCTTGCACCCTCGCGGGGCTGACTTCTTTCCTCCTTTCCTTGCAGTGCGACACAAGGAGGGAAATTAATATTCCAGCCCATTGAACCTTCTTGGTGAATCTGGCGTAGCATTATTTAAGATGACTGATATTTTACCTCTATTTTTAAATTGATTTCATCTATAACAGCATTTGAAAAACCTTGAAGATCATAGTATGTGCACAAACTCAGCTAATTTGTTTGTTACAAGGACCCCAACCACAAAGTGTGTATATCCAAGGCAGTTGTGAATTAAGACTTAAGCCATTCAAGCAAGTCTGTAAATAACATTCAGTAAATAACATTCAGCCTCCTGGTTCCCAAAAAAATCGAGGCAGAGCCAAGGAAACCGATGCTTTCAGCACAACACTGCCCTCTGGAGCTCTCAGAGAGAGACTTTGCTCATTGCAAACCAAGCAAAGAAAAAATAGAGGGGAAAAATAGGAAAAGGCCTTGGTCTCCAATGTAAAAATGCACAGCACAGTGTACAGAGTTGTAGTGAGTAATGAAAGCAGCTATACTGCGAAAACAGTGGAAAAATAAAGATATTCATCCCCATCTCAAATGCCAGGAAATATTTTTCAGCATTGGATGGAAGGCAGAAGGAAATTGAGATTTTTAAACAGACCTGGAAAGAGTGACCTACCATAGCAAAAATTCTTTTGAATTTTGCTTAAAGGCATTGGCAACATTCTAACAAAGAAAAAAAGAAAAAAATCTAACTATTGGGAAGGAGAAAAATAATTTGCTCTCTCAAAAATCTATTTTAGATGCAGTTCTTTTTCTGCTGTGCATCCTTTCATATTTTGATAGTGTTTGTGTCAACGAAAAGATGATATGTTACCTTCTGCTGTCAAAAGCTTACCAAAATAAACCTCATCAACAAGGCATTAAATAATAATATCACCTTTCTCCTGAAGTTTTTATATTCTCTGTGATGTACTTATGCATATTTTTAAAAGAACTTAAATTATTGATTCCCACCTTCCATCAAACCTGTCTAAGCAGTGAAGTGTATATAGAATGTTGTGTTGTACTAAGCTCTGTTAAAGAACAACCCACAACCGTTAATTGAAAGCATGGACTTGTTAGAAGAGAATTTCTTGAGTTTATGAAAGGCTGAGTCTTGCAAATACAGCCTATAACCAGTAACAACCCATCATTGCTATTTCTGATGGCAGGTATTATTCTCAGTAATATACATGCATGGAATTGTATTCAAGGATTTAAGAACCATTCCAATAACTTCTCCACAAAGTATTTTTCTATTAAAGTAAATGATGGAAAACATGAGGTTAGAAGGAACCTCTGGGGATTAACTAGGGCAAACATCTGCTCCAAGGAGGGGCAGCTATAGAAGGTTGCTAAGGGCCACATTCAGCCAGGTTTTGTGTGCTTCCAAGGATGGAGGATCCACAAACTGTTTGGGCAAATTGTCCCTTGCTTTGATCACCCTTACAATAAGAATGTTTCTTCTTATTTTTAAGTTGTATTTCCTGATTTTTCAGTTTATGCCTATTGATCTTCATCCTGACACAGTGATGAGTCTGACTCTGACTTCTTTACTCCCCCAGTCAGGCATTTATACACACTGATAAGATCCCCCCGTAAGCAGTTCCATCTCTCTCAGCCTCTCTCTATATGTCAGGTGTTACAAACCCATAATTGTCTTTGTGGCTCTTTGTTGAACTATCTCCAGTATGTCCATGTCTCTTGTAATGAGGAGTCCAGTGCTGGACCCAGCATGCCAGATGTGTCTCTCCAGTGCTGGGTAGATGGGAAGGATCACTTCCTTCATCCTGCAGATGAGGGTTCTCCTAGAGCAGCTCTGGATGATGTTGGCTGCCTTTGCTGCACGCGCTTATTGCTGGCCCATGTTCAGTTTGGGGTCCACAAGGATCCCAGGGGCCTTTTCTGCAAAGCAGCTTTCCAGCCAGTCAGCCTCCAGCCTGTGCCAGTGCTTGGGGCTCTTCCTCCTGAGAAGAATTTGTAGTGCAAATCAATGTTATCAGGACAGTAGCTGCCAATTTTGAAAAGAACTGAAATGATGACTTGGGAATAAATAACTTGTATTACTGCAGTTGAAAGAAAGGTTATTTGAATACCAGTAGACTGAGGGGAATGGATTGAAAGAAACAAAAATGGCAGCAGAAGGGAAACAGTGATCCTTATGTGAGTGAATGTCTGATGATAGAAACAGAATTCCTGAATTAATCCCTCAGGGCTTGAGCCAGTATATAATTAAGCCTGTAAGAACTCTCGATTTGGGGGCACTAAATGAAGCCAAAATGTACTATGAAGAAAGGGAAAAAGTTTGCACAACATTTTTTTCTATCTTGCTAATAATAAGCAGCAGCTAAGCAAAGATCTGGAAATAGTGGGAAATTCTGAAAATATTTCATAAATTTAATTTAGGTTATGGAAAACATAAAAATATTAAGAACCTTAGAAGTCAGCCTCAGTGAGGTAATTGTTTACCTGCAAGAAATTGATTATGTGCATAAATGTTTGGAGGACTGATAGATATATGGGAAAGGAGATCCAAAGTAAATAATAATACAGAAGATCTACTGTCCTCTCTCCATTGATTGGGGAAAAGAATTAGCTTGGCACTACAAGATTCAAATTCCTATAAATGTCCTAGATAGTTGACTGCTGTACAAGTAGGAGGAAAATGAAATTATTATACATTTTACTCTGTGAGGCTAATTATGAAATTCTGATGCCAACACTGCAGTATATGATAGAGCTAATACTAATTAGCAGGTTTCCTTAGCATCCTTAGTGCAGATGGCCAAGTTTAATAGCATGTTTTAATTTCACTTCAGATACAAATGGATAGCATGGGTCAGCTTGGCTGATCTGCATATGTGAATCAAGATCATTCCTAAAAGCTGCTTTTCCCTTAACAAACTGAATTTCCCCAATACTTGGTTTGGTAAAATTTATATGTCAGCAGCTATAATTCAAGTGCCTTTTCTTCACAGAATATAAGCTGGAATAAAATTGGAATTCAATGTTTCCAGCACATGTCCTGGTTCGGTAAGTGATAGGATCTGATTTTAGGACCATGGATTAAGGCTGGTTTCAAAGATAATTTATGAAGAAGATATGGCCCTTCATCTAAAGTAAAGTCCTAAAGTAAAAATAGATCAGAGACCTGAGTTGCTTGTTTTTATTTCAGTGTTTTGTTAGATAATATAAGGTTCTATACAGCATTCCAAAGTTTACTTATTTTACTATTTCCTTAAAAATTGATCTAAAAACTCTAAATGGGGGCTTCTCTCTTTGTAAGGTGAAGATGTCTTCAATTCCATGCTCCCTGTGGATTGTATATTCACTGTACAAATACACTGAAGAACATTTAAACTTACTTCTGAGAGTCCTTCCAGATAGGATTGCCAAAGAAGAAACCATTGATGAGAAATCACTGCAGGAGTTACTTTTTTTCTTCCCAATGTCTATCATCCAGCCACATCTTGGTGGATGCTAGCATTATGACTTGAGATCTTTAGGATTTTTTTTCTAGCTGAATACCTGCAGATGCAAAGTTTTTACAGTGTTCCTTTCCAGGTTTGGATAGCCAAATTTGTATTAACTAATTTCTCACTGATAGCATTGTTATCATTGTTTAATCACTAAAGGAGAGGAAGGTCTTGTCCTCAAGAATATCAGTTTAAGTTCAGCTCTATGCTGGTGTGTTTAGCTAACTCAGAGGACATGATGTGGCTCATAGTGATTAATAACTATGTTCTTCAGAAGCTGGCATCTTCACTGAGGTCTGCAGTATATCTAATTGAATTGGCCTCACTGAATTTAATCTTGAGATCCTCAACACACCAAAATTAAGTACAATTTTAAGTATAGTTATTAAATTAAACTTTCATTTTGCTAGAAAATATGGGCATCTGACACTTTAGGGACATATGAGATGAAAGATTAATAATAACTCAATTAAATTTAGAACAATTTACAATTTTTCTTTAGAAATAGAATGGCATTACTTTTTTAGAAAAGAAAGAAAAAGCCCCAATTATTTGGATATTTGCCCAGTATAGGCTAAGTCATTATTTGCTGTAGGTCCTCTGATATTAGGAGTTAGACTGAATGATCCTGATGGGTACCTTTAAACTCAGCATATTCTATGATTCTATGATAGTAGTGAAATCAATATACAGTTGAGGATGTGGAATATCCTCTGGGCACACTGTCAGCAAAGTCAATGACTCTTTACCCTTGACTTAACCAAAATTACCATCAAAATGACCATAATTTAGGTATTGGAATGGCTAAAGATGAGGCAACTATTTCATACTTGTTGATTTTGCGGAGTGTCAACGTTATCATTAGTGTATCAAATTAACAGGTCTACACAGAGGGCAACCAGGAAAGCCTGTGAACTGTGCAAAGAGCTCACTGATAAGTGACGGGTCCAGAAACACTCTGCTGACCTTCTGCCCTGTTCTAGCAAGATCCTCTCCTGGGGAAGGCTGAAAACCGAAGGGAGACCAAGCATGAAAGAATTCGGGAGAGTATCTTAGAGATGGTAACTCTTTACTAAGAGATGTCTGCGCTGGATTGTAGCCTATCTGACAGTCTCTAAAATAATTGCTAATAGTCTTGGTCCACAGTCTGCAAAAAGAGTTTATGCTGGGTGAATAATTCTAAGGGTTTTCTTAAGTTGCAAACTGATTAGCCTGGTATCAATATCAGGGTAGATAAGTAGCAGATAGAAAAACCTAGACAATAATTAGTCCCAATGATAGTATTCATGATAGGATTAATGAATGATTAATTCCAATTTTAAAAAAATGACCCATACTCCAATACTTCTTACTCAATTACAAATGTAATTGTTAAAAGAAATACTGCAGTTGTGACATACTTGCACTTTGGTACGTCACTTGACCTAGACTTGTGCAACCTTCTACTTAAGAATCAGGATACAAAAATAACTGATTAAAGCTATTGAAACTTAACTGACAGTGTGACACTGAAGACTCTGAAATTTCATCAAATAGAAAAAATTACCACACCCTTCAAGGGTTTATTCTTGGCCTCAGATGATCTCGCTTTTGATCAGTGACATGGAAGAAAAACAAATAATGGAGAAAGTGTGCAGGAATAGGGGGAGCAGTAAACAATGAGGCTGACAGATCACTGATAGAATTTGGATTGGGTTTTGAGCAGGCACGAGCAAACAATATGCATTTCTGTTCAGTTTATTGGCTCATACTTAGAGATCAGGAGCTCTGCACTAATGAGTAATCACTCTGATGATGACTTACTGCCCAGGTAATCAGCCAGACACCAGTTCTCAGAGCACAATTGTGGCTGAAGGGACTAAATTAAATCCTTCAGTATTAAAACAAAGCCATGTGGAAGAGGAGTAAAGAGACCATCTCACTTTCACATTCAGTATGGATGTGACTGCTACCAGAATACTGTAACCCCTTTCTGGCTGGTGAAGTGTGAAAAATTGATCAAGATCTAGAAAAGCAGAGAGAAGCACTTAAAAGAAATTTGTGCAAAGACTATTAAGCTTGAAAGACTAGAGGAACTTTTTTATTTGAGGGCTATTGCTTAATCCCATCTAGGAAAAAAGAATTTGTTTAGCTGAAAGATCAGCCTGGTATAGGTCAGCAGAAGGGCTGATCAAACAGCAACTCTACCAAAGTCCCTTACTGGGTTCATGTGTTCACAGGGAGGGTTAGAAATGCAATGTTTTAGTAGTGGAGTCCTATTGGGACTGAGTGGTTCCACCAAAACAAAAGACTGTAAAAACAGTCTAAATTAAAGAAAGAATCCTATGACTTGGCCCCTCATTGCTATCACTGCTGTGCAGTGCCAGGTGAACAAAAGAAACAAAGTCAGATTAGATAATCATCTTAGATCTTGGTACTTATCTGAACCATATGTTTATCGTACCCTACTTTAATCATTTGTATCAGCAGAATTATTTTTTATTCTTATTAGGACAAAATGTCCTAAGACTTTTAATATTTCACATGTCTAGTCAAGCTCTCCTTTTCGGGCAAAGTGTATTTTTCCATAATATCTCAGCACTAAGTCAAAAGTGCACCAACTTGCAAAAATGAGGAATGGGGGGCAATCTTAATTAAATTTCTCCATTAAAATAACTTAGTCACTAGAGAGGGCATTGTTGGGGTTTTACAGCACATTATTATAACTAAAAGGACAAAACTATCAGCGTTTGTTAGTTTGGAAATGGCAAAAATGCAAAAGATAATATTTGCAACGCAGTAACTTACTGCAAGCATTCCTGCATTTCCAAGGGCATTTCACATGCAAGCTACCTTCCAATTAGTGCAAGCCAGATGAAGTTCTGAGCACTAAATAGAAGCTGGTGAAATGATTTTGCACAGTAATTGACCTCCCACCACATGTCACTGATACAGTGTCCTTTCCCCTAGCTGTGGCCTATAATAGAATTTTTTGGAAGAATATTAACCTGGCTGTATATTATTTTCTGGTTCATTAAATATAATAGCAATTCTGGCAAAGCCTTTAGTTGATGAGAGAGGTTTGCCCTCCACAGGAAAGTGTCACTATACTAAATGCTGGATCCCTATCTAATTTGCTTACGGTCAATACATTTTTGAATAGAGACATTAGATGGAAAACCCACAGAGGACCATTTATAATTTACAGCCTACAAAACTCTCTTAGTTCTCAACGTTATCTTTACTGGCAAGCACGCCCCTAGTCCTATGAGATCTTTAATGGGTTTTGATGCTGTTTGGCCATCAGGATTCTGAAGTAGCATATCACCCTCTTGGTGGTATTACTCCTGTGCATAAGAAAAACCCTATAAAAGAAAAGGGCTTAAGGGTCTGTTTTCAATCCTTCATGCAACCTTAGAGCATCTTCTCTTGCTCTTAGAGTATCTCCCTCTTTCAGGTCATTTGTCACTGTCCCAGCTTGACTGGCAGTGATAGATAACCTTTGCTTAGCACCTGGAGGTATTTTCTTTGTACTTAAATATATTTTCTCTCTTGCATACTGATGAAATACCCACATTTACAGAGGATTTTTTAGCCCAAAGGATTTCAACAAGCTCTGCAAGCTATACATTTACAACAAGTCTGTACAGTAGTGTAGCTTTTTGCTCAGTACAAAAGACAGTAGACAAAGTCTAGGAATCCTGATGTTTTAACAAGCAAACTGCTGAACTCAGAATTTAAGCAGAGGGATCTGAATTTTGCTGAATATTAGTCTAGAATGTAGAGCTAGGTTCGAGTTGCTGATGAACCCATGACCACAAAACTTGCCCAGGTGTTCTATGGGACTCATGGAGGAGCTAGTGCAGACCCACAAAGCATTGGATGTCAGTGGAACTGAAGCACTTCATCCTAATGATGCAGCCCTCAAAGCTATGCCTGGGTCCTTAGGCAATAGTAGATCTATCAACATTCATTTTTATGTTTCTGATGATGATTAAAAAAAAAAGAAAACCAAACAAAACAGCAATGCTAGTATTTTGCAAACACAATATTCAAACTACAATGATGCTGCCCAGACGAAAAAAACAGATATGTCTCACACTCTTTCCCAGTTAAAGACTCACAGACAAGCTGTCCATGTCCTTCCCAGGCCTTCTCCATTATGCTGGTTTAGGCTAAGCTTAATGCAGAGTGACAACAATTCATTTCAGTACTAAAAACTGTATTACAACTGCAGCAGGAGAAATCCTAATTCAGATTCCTGCCTTGGCAGTATCTGTCACGGATGGGTGAAGGGGAAGGAACATGTTGCTTTCCATCCAGTCCTGGTTGAATATGAAATTGATAAAGCACAAAGAAGAATGAGGAATTTTCTCCAGCTTTGCCTTTGGTCAGTGTGGGGACTAGTATCACTGAGGCTGAGGAGAGCCTAAAACTTGAGGCTCCTTCTCCCTGAGCAGCCATGGTAACTGTTAGACTGGTTTTACAGAAGACAGTGCTTGGTTGAAAGGACACCATGAGGCTTGCTCCAACGTTGG
Organism: Rhabdornis inornatus; assembly: GCA_013397075.1. Lineage (NCBI taxonomy): Eukaryota > Metazoa > Chordata > Aves > Passeriformes > Rhabdornithidae > Rhabdornis > Rhabdornis inornatus. Next base: position 64,243 of record VWZS01008898.1, on the reverse strand, counting down.
AAGGATATTGGTAGGTGTTAAGCCTCAGAAAAGTTCCCATTTATCTTGTGCCAAAGGCATAGATCTGGATTCAGAGGCTATAAGGAAACTACTGAGCAGTCTGTCAGATCCCTTGAGGTGAAGGCTTAAGATAGAGAGACCTTGAGTTCCAGTACAAAGGATATCCACATTCAGCCCAGACGCAGTTTTCATGTCTCACACACCAAAAAAACCAAGAAAAGAACCCACAACAAAATCAGCTTTCCTTCTTCACACTCGGACGCTGCACTGATATAGTAATATTTGAAGTCAGGATTACTTCCAAGTTTAAAATCTGACATATTCAGAATCTCGCCTAAACTAAGCAGTAATTTTTTAATTTTTGGCCACGATATCAAGAGTTGGCTTTGGATCACCTCAAGTTAGAAAATATAAACGTTTATACCATATTTCTATTGTAAACCAAATGCAAATTTTTGCCTTTCCTCCTTTTCAGTTACCTCTGGCTATTTAATACATGCTCCACTAATTCTGTTCTGCACTATTGGTCTGGAATTTAGTCTGCATCATGAGAATCCTCTAGTTGATAGCACTTTAAACTTGTCTATAAACAGCTTTTGATGACTAATATACATTTTTCTGTTTCTGCATTAAATTTGTTTCAAGCAAAAGGAGACTATTTGGAAACAACATGTTAAGTTCTTTGATAAATGAACTACTTAATATTTAATTTCAAATCATACTAGCAAAACAAATTAATTTTTTCTCAGGCTAACATCTGAAAGGAAAGATGTAACATAGCTGCAGAAATATAGAATCAGCATCATTCTGGTATGGATTATGTGTTCTTAAGCCATAAGGAGAATAATTTTACATGTGTGCTTTATATTGTTCTATATTAAAAGACAGTCACTTTAGATTAATTTAATTTTAATTCCTACATGGCAGTTCCAAATAAAGTGGATGAATAACCAAATGGAAAATGCCTTTGCTTATTCCCTGCTCTGAGAGGGATTCATTATTTAAAATATTACCATTAAAAATGAACCATTTTCACAGATACAATGAAACGGGTAATTTTTTTACAGGCATCCTTACAACTCTGAAAAATGTGAATATCTGTTTACTGACAAGCTTTTGAAAGGTATCCTTAGTAGTATAGGCACAAAGAGACATCACAGATGTCTTCTGTCCTACATTTTTTATGCCACTGTCACGCTAAATGGCACTAGACTTTATCATACGTTTCTTGTGGATTCTTCTTTTTGTGCTATGTGCAGTCCCTGCTTGCATCTGCAGCAAAAACCAAACTAGCTCCCATGTTTCACGATTGCTTCTCCTGTTCTGTTGTAAGACATCACTACTGCTACTTAATGATACTTGATTTACACAGCTGCTTTATCCTGCCCAAGGACAGAGTGTGGAAGTGCCCTGTTCAGCCTTGATAAAGCAACCCAGCGCACAGAGGATGCACTGAGCATGTTTTGTGTTACTGTCGGTAGCTCTGGGTACAGTTGTACGGGGCTGCCTGCATTTTAACCAAGGAAAACAATTTCATGGAGTAACAAATATGATCTGGACCAGACTCTCAAGGATGAGAAGTCCTGCCAAACCAAAATATAATTTCCTCACCTGTCCACAAATGTAAAATGAGTGATTAGAGAGGATTCCTGATGCAGGTGTGATGTACTGTGGACACACGTGCAGGCAGCAGTAATGGGGAGATCATGCAAGTAAAATTGGCATCCAGGAGGAGCAGCAGACCCAAACCCCACTGTTTACGCAGTTTGGCTGATCATTTCCTTCTCAGAGTTTTCTCATAATTCTTGGTATCTCTGTTTTAGCTGAAGCAAACAGCAGAGAACTGCATTACCTAAAATAGTTCTTGAAGGAAAGAGGAAACAAGCAAACTGAACACTGAGAGTTTGACATTAATATTTTCAAGAGGTAACGACTAGCTCAGTCTTGTCACAATTCTGTTCCAAACTCAGATTTTCATAGTTGTTTCTGCTGACTTCACACAAAGGATTTTGCTACTAATATGCAGTTGTATTTTGTGATGCAGGTCCTTACTTCATGCCAGTTAAGCTTCTATGCCAGTGGAATTACAGGATTGTCTATGCTATTCTGAGTACATTAGGAAAGGTACAAGAAATTTATTCATCAAGAAGTTACCAGATCAGCACAAAATGACCTCTAGCTAAAAGTTGAGATACAGGTAATATTCTTGGGTTTCAGGCCAACTCATAGAGTCTTATTCATTCTGAGGTGGTTCATGCTCTTCAACATGAAGTACATGTGATTCATGGGTTTTGTCCACTCAGGCTCCTTTACTATAATATCTACTGTACAGGAGCATCATTTCTTGGTGTCATGAATTTCACCCTCTTCAGTAGTCTAACTTGGTTGGTATAGTTTGGCTGACGTGGCTGCTGGGCTTTCTTTTAAGCCAAACAGAAGTACAGAACATACTTTTTAGTAATTCAGAGCATTTTTAACTCCAAATGGACTCTTTTGAGAAGCAGTAAAACAAGTTATTGTTGAGGTAAATAGTACATGGGGGAAAAAAAAGTAATGTTTTTAGCTTAAAAGCTGGAACTGATGGGAAGGTGGAGTTTTTCAGCTTATTTGAAGAGCTGCACTGATTAATTGTTAGAATTCAATCAGACAAGCCATCCACATTCCTTCAACAATGTTCCTATTCTCATTCATAATTTTGCCCTGTCCTCTCTTGAAAATTTAAGACAGTTCTAATGGGCTCTTTTACCAAGAGAACTTCTGTTTTAACCAAGAAAGGGGCATTTTCACTAGTAGAAGCAATAATTTTCCCTCTTGCAGTCTACAAGTTGTATTGTTCCTTATCATTCAATAATAAAAGGAAATGTCAACATTATTTATTTCTGCAGTTTTGAAAAATGTGTTTCTTTGTGCAAAATAGCTGGTGCCATCGTAGTGTTTGATATTCTGGGTCATACCCAAAACACCTGGCAGGTTAGCTGTGTTCAGTAGCCTACCCTCTCACAGTATTTTCTCTTAGCTTTTTTGAAAGGAACTCAAGACTGTCCCCTGAAGCTTTTTTCTTTACAGTGAATAAAACTGTATGATGGTCAGGGAGTACAGAATATTTCTGTAACATCTTTGAATATTTAATCATCCTGTAGTTCTTCAGTAGGTCCCTATCAAGGCATGAAGTAATTTGACGCTTTGGTTATCAAACAACGGGAGATAATATATGAAAATATCATTCTTGATTATCGCTACACTTCAATGATACAGTTGTTAATATTGCTTCAGAAGGAAAACTTCCTCTGAGGATTTCAGAGTCAGCCAGCTGCCAGTCATGTCTTACAGTAATTTAAGCCATAGAGTTAGTTTTAAAGGCTTGTATTTCATACTGATGTTTCTTTCATTTAAATGTATCCATTCAAAACAAATATTTGTCAGTTGTTCAAATGCTGAAAGGGAAGTGTAATGCAGATTGTATTTCTGTTCAAATTGACATGGCTCAATATTTGCAATATTTTGTGATCAGATTATAGAGACAGCTGGAGGAGTTTATACCAGAATGCCTTCGGGTTAGTTCTCTAGTATAGTTTCTTTAATGACATAATTTCAATTTATTTTAGCTAGTAATAACATTACACCGTATGATACTGTGTTAAATGTTGGGCTCGATCTTTATCTTTAAAAATGCATTGAACATAAAACATGTAAAACATAAGAAAAGTGTAAAAGAGCATGATAGTTCACAGATTAGCAAGGTTTTGTAGTTAAAGCTATCTGGTTAGCTGTTTTACTATGCAGCCTGCTCATCCCCAGCACAAAGCTCCTAAGTAGCATCTGCTTTTTGACACAACTTAAAGACATTGGCCTAAGTTATGCAAAGACTTAGCCTGTGTGTGGGTATGCAGCAAGCATGAAATGACATCATGTTTGTGTCATAACAATGACAGTGTTATCATTAAGCTGCATATTTTCCGTATTGTGCTCTCTATATTAATAGTGGAGACTTTTTGCATCACCACCTCACCTTTACTGTGTGGGTTAACAGAGCAGCTCCTGGGCAGCCAGGCAGTTGTGTATCGCTCTTGAGCCAAGATTCCTCCTGGTCATGTGCATTTCCACTAGACCCTCCTAACCAGAAAGCTCTGAAAAATTGTAACCTGATTTGGTATGCAGAGGGCAAGTCTAAGGTACTGTTAATTTAATAAGTTAGAGTAAAATTTTTCTGTCTTAACTTGTGTTCCCCGACCCTATTTTCTGTCTCTGTGGAGAAGGCAACAGCAGCAATAGGAGGCTGTCAGCCAGACTCTGCCCAATGTTGGGGCAGAACCAGCCCTCTCTGCACGCTGTAGATGCTGAAATGCTGAAAGCAGATTGTCGGCCACAAGAGAATACATTTTGTAGCCTTTGTTTCTCCTTGCCTTGTCTAAAGCAAAAACTGTATGAGGATTTCTTTTCACAAACAAAATGTTTGCTTATGTTCAAAAGGGCTGAAACAATTCCTCCATGATTTTTCTAGCTTCTGCCATTGAATTCAGCCTTGTTTCATAGCAGTGCCTATACAATGCCAGTATTACACATAACCCTCTGAACTCATTCAGGGAACATATTTTTGAATGAACCAGGATGTTTCCTTCATTCTCTGCTACAAGCCACTCGGAATAAATCCTATTAAAATAATGCAAATTGCTGTCATTAAGAAGATAATCCTATTTGGCCTATATAGAGTTTACATTTTTCTCCAGCAAAACATTAGAAATTATTGGTTTGTTCATCAAACAGCATATAGGCTATGCCACTGGAACTGAAAAAATAACACAATATCCACTTTTCATTTTCTACCTACCCTTAAGTTATACTTGTTTTATGCAAATCAACTGTAAACCCTGGATTTAAGTTAGCAGTTTTTGTAGGTGAGAGTTACCTGAAGCAGAGATCACTAGTGTCCTGTGCATGTGGTCTGGCACTGAGTTGGGTAAACTTGTGTATATTCACTATATCTTACTTAACACTAATATGTTAATTCTGGTAATCTATTATACTACACACATACAGTCATTCGTAGTGAGATTTTGTTGCTGGGGAAACTGACGCGGCTCGCCTTTTCCACCCGAGCTCGGTTCGCCCAGCCAGCTCTCCAGGCGAGACCAGCGCCGAGAGTGGGCCGCCTCCCGGATGGCAGAGAACCAGGAGTGCGGCTGGGGCTGAGAGCCCTCTTGGCTGACAGCGCGTCCGGGGAAGAATAAAGGATCCGGGGGAGTCCTTTTGTGGGTCCAGGATAGGTTTATTGGCGGGACGGGGGGAACAGGAGGCAACAGAAAGGGAAAGCAGGACACCACAAAAGGCCCAGAGAAAAGACTTGCAGCAACTTAAATACGGGCCCACCCCCAGGGGAGGGGACATTACAGCAACCAATCGCAACAGCTTAGGGGCGGAACACAAGGCGGGACTGAATACATAATTAACCAATGGGGGAAACATAGGCGGGGAATACACAGAGACATCAAATGAGTAACCGAGGAGGGGATAACTGACACAGAACATACTGGAAGTTTGGGAGGGGCCAGCGGGGATTGACAATTGTAGGGGCGTGGATAAGGGTGATGGATGGGGAACATTCTAGAGGAATGGGAGGGCATTGGGGCTGACTGATAGGGTAAGGGTGGGGATTAGGGCAACCACTACTATAATCAATAAGGGGTTTTAACATAGGAGCAAACCATTTAACAAATGGAAAACAGAAGCAAAATAACACGATGCAACAGGAAACGACAACAGGTCCTTTGACAGAAGAATTTTAGCTTCTAGGACTTTGGTTCTGTGGAAGATAGTACAGTCTATCCAAATGAAATCCAAATGGCTGGCACCCCATAAGCTTGATTCACAGTCCTAAAAATATCATGCTGTCCTTTCTGAAAGTAGTGTAAACCATGACATTAACTCACTCCAAAAATTCCAGTGAAGGGTTTGGCTTGGAGATGGAATAGATTAAGCAGGCAAATTGACTGCAAGTGCTTCAAACATCAGGCTTTTTTAGAAAAAGGGGTTTTCAGCTGATGCTCAATGCACATTATTAAATGAAAAGTTGAAAGAATGCTTTTAATTACCTGCTTGTGGCTCAAGATAGCTTTGTATGTATTCTTCATTCAGAGTACCAAGAGTACCAAGTACATTCTCAGAGTTCCTGGAAATTTGATTTATATAGAATTAGCAAAAAAATTTATGTTAAAAGAACTTATTGAATTAAACATGATATATTGTATTTATATATATGGATGGAAGTATAATGCCTTTCTAATTGTTTATTAATACCTTAATGTTGCAGCGGGCCTGCCGCGACACCTTAAAATCTGTCTAATACAGCAATGTTTATAGTAACTGTCAAACTTGTTTACTAATTCTTTCATTTTCTTTAGGCTACAACTCTGTTCTTAGGAAAATGCCTGAGCTACAAGCCATAGGCATTTTTAGAATAAAGGGATAATTAAAATTCCCCTGTCATAACAGTGCATGAAAAACTGCAAAAGAGACCACATAGGCAAAGCCAAACATGGATTCACAAATGGGAGGTAAAGCTTGAATAACATGATGTCCTTCCGTGAAATAGACTAGCTTGGTAGATAAGGAGAGAGCAGGTGGTGTTTTTTACCTGGACTTAAATAAAGCTGTCTCCCATGGGCTGGATGACAAGTCAGTCAGATGGATGTAAAGCTGCCCATAGAGGTAGGCAGGGGTGGAGATGTGTGCTACGGGGTCATGGTGGAGGCCAGTAGCTAGCAGTGCATCCAAGGGGGTGATACTGTGTGCAGTTCTGTTCAATACGATCAGGATGGTGGGGCAGAGTGTACCCTCAGCAAGTCTGCTGATTAGACAAAACTGATGGGAGTGGCTGATACACCAGAGGGAGAGCTGGGCTAACAGGGACATCTTGAAGTTCAGCTAGGGGAAGTGCAAAGTCTTGTACCTGGAGTAGAACAAGCCCAGCAGCAGTACTTGCTGGGGACTGACAGGGTGGACAGTAGAAAAGGATCTGAGTGTCCTGATGGAGACCACATCAACCATGAGTCAACAATAGTCATTGTGGCAAAGACTAGTTGTATATCCTGTGCTGCATTAGGAGGAGTGTTGTCAGCAGGTTGAGGGAGGTAATCCTTCCCCTCTACTCAGTGCTGGAAGGGCCACCACTGAAGTAACCAGAGTCCAGTTCTGGTCTCTTCAGTATAAGAGAGACATGGACCTACTGGAAAGAATCCAGTGAAGGGCTATGAGCATGATTAAAGAACTGCAGTATCTGTCCCATGAGAAAAGGCTAGGAATGTTAAGCCTAGAGAAGAGATGGCTCCAGGGGAGCTCATCAATGTATATAAATAGGTGAAAGGAGGATGCAAAAACAGAGCCAGGCTCATTTTAGTAGCATCCAGTGACAGCATCAGAGTCAATAGGCACAAACTGAAACAGGAGCTGCAGGCTGACCATCACCTTATGTGAAGGTGACTGGAGACTGAGGGATTTTCATATTCAAAGATCATCTGGACACAGTTCTGTGCAACATGTTCTACGTGGCCTGCTTGAGGAGGGAGGTTGGACAAGGTGAACTCCAGAGGTGCCTTTGAACATCAGCCCTTCTGTGGTTCTGTGATTCTGTGAACCAGAACTCTATTGTTATGGTCAAAGATTGTAAAGGGGAGAGTTATCATGTATTCTGCAGAGACTATTATTTTATGCAGTGATGGTGATGCTGACAAAGTTACACTTCTTTTTGGCTATACTGAGGCAGTCCCAGAAGCAGTGGGAAGCTCAGACTTTGGTGTTCACCCTCCTAATAAAGCCTACCCTGTCCAGACCTCAGCACAGACTTCAGGCAAAAGGCCAAGTAAAAAATTTTTCTTAAAAATTATTAATTTATAGAACTGTGATAAACATCTGAGGATAATAGACACAGATTCATTAGCTTTCCATGCCATAATGTGTGCTTCTCAAATGATGGCAATTGCTACAAATGTTTTTCTTGTTTTCCTCACATTTATTTAACAGATAATTACATCTTAACCATCTGATCCTAAATGTTCCCTCCTATAGACATAAGTTCCACCATCAGTCTTTTAGTCTGTTTTCAGACTCGGGATCTCTTCTTATCAGGTATTGCATATTTTTTATTATATTTTAGAAAGAAAGAAAAAAATATGTTTTTTTTCACAGTTGGTAAAAAATAGTAAGTCAGATTTCAATGCAGCTTGCAAGTTTTCTGCGGATTTCAAATGCTATGGGAATAATTCTCCATTAAAAAATCTTGGACATTGTTCCATACCCACAGCATTAATGTAGTATTTATTTCCATCAAGGAATATATCTACTTCCATTTTCTTTTTCAGTTACTACAGTGACATGAAGAAGTATGAAGTCCCATCTTCATTCAAGATGACAGTAATATCAGTCCCTACAGCAAGGTTCTTTTGTCAGTTTATGACTTTAAAAATCCACTTAAATAAAGAGTAAGAAAGCAGTCTAGTAAGAAAGCAGTCTCTATAAAAATTAATAACTCACCAAAATTTTATATTACTAATACTGGATATACTACATCAGAATATTAATTTCCACAATTTCTGTGAACAGCCATTTGCAAATACCTAGGATGGGTTTCATCCAACTTTGACCATAACAAACCTTTCCATCTGTGTATTTTTCTATGAGAAGTCTTCATCAGAATTGTTCCCCAAAGTCCTTACAGGCTCAAAAATCTCAACATAGTTCCGTCATTCTCACAAGAAAAGTGAAAAAGAGTTTAGGAAAAAGTTATGGTTTTCTTAGGCTTTCTCAGATATTCCAATGAGTAAATCAACTATGCTTTTTCTTTGAAAACACTGATATTATCAATACTATGTCTTGATGTCCTTCTAAGTTCCAAAATATGTTTTCTTGCACACAATTTGTGTGGAATATTTGTCACTTCAAATCTTCTAAATTTGACAAAAATTTACAAAAAAGGTTGATTATTCTGAAAAATAAAAATTCTACATTTTTATTTGATTTCTATTATATTTCCTGGAGGCTCCAAAAGTTCTCCCCAGAGAGTTGCAAATTAAACACATCAGTATTGCAGAAATACTGGAATATTGATGTAGGTAAAATGAGGCCATAAGAAAAAAGCCTGCTATTTCCAAAATATTTCTTGTTCATGTCAAATAGTTGCCTGTGGTGCTGGATATGAACATATTTGACAAGTGATTTATAGCAAAGTCCCAGAGAAAAAACTTGTCAGAAGAAAAAGATCTAGATATACTGAATCTCAATTCTGTTTTAACCTTAAAATGATTGTTTGGCATTTATTGATGAAATTGGAACAGCTATAGTATATTACAAAACAAAATTTTGTATATAAAGGAAAGATGTTACAGTTTCTTGACACCAAATTCTCAGTGAATTGAAATTCAGGAAAGCACTTCAGTGCACATCTGAACCCGTTCTTGTTTACAAAACCGATTTGCAAAAATAAGGGTTTGGTGTTTCCTGGTTCAGTACACAATTCCCCTCCATTCCAGAAACTTGTAAGTGAAGAGGTAAATGGAACTAAGGGAGTGAGAATCTTTCCAAGAAACAGGAAGACTGAGGAAGGGAATAAGCACTATCTGAAAAATGCATCACATTTTCTTTTAAAATAAAACATCTTTTAAAGTAGGCCACCCAATAAAAATATGCATTTTCCTGCTTTCTACTGAAATAAATACATTGAACGAAAAACATTTAGGTAAATTTTAAACTTTTAAGAGTGCCTAGGTGAGGCACTGAGTAAACAGACCAGCAGAATCAGAGCACGATACAGGTAGAGAATTGCTTTTGCAGGAAGTAGGGCTTAGTTGGAAGAACATAGAGACAAGCAATGTGCTCTGAACTGGACAGAAATATTAATCTAAATGAGATATCTGACTTAATACTTTAATTTAACATTCTAAGTCAGCCAAACAAACATTTTCATATTAGATGCACCTTTCAAATCCAGTAAGACACATCTCTCATGTGAGGTAAAAGCGACACTCTAACAGCTGACATCAATAGGAACCAAAATCAAAGAAGGACATTAAAGAATCAATCCGTGTGGAAAAAAAATTTTCAGACACCCTAGTACACAAGCATCATTTAAACACATTGGCCAGTGCATTCCTAGGACCAGAAACAGATCCCTAATTTAATGGGAGATGCTGCCACTTTTGCCACATAATAGAAGCACATCAATCCAGTCGTGCTGACGAGGGACTGTGGAGGGAAGGAACAAAGTAAGCAGGGAACACATCACAGGCTGGTGAGACCGTGATTTCAATCACCATCCCACTCCTTGCTTGTGCCTGTAGGTACTTGGAAAAGAGGCAGCAGGAACAGGTTTGTGGGCTATGAAAACTGTTAGGCAGACTGCATCCATATGATGGGTCATACTTAGGGCTAAATTATCAGAGTTTTAAAGAAACAAATTGAGAAGCCTACAGGTGCTGCTGAGAAGTTAAACTTTTTTACATTGCTGCTTGTCAGAGAGAATATAGAAGCACATTCTTGGTCTAATAGAGTAGACTGTATTAAGGTCATGTGCTCAAGACAGCTCTAAAACAAATTGATAAAACAAAGGGACACTAATCCCATAGTACAGAATGAATTTGCAGTGAAACTTGAAAAGTAGTTGAGATAGAGAGATAGTCTTACCCATGCACTGGGACATGGAAATCAGAGTTCTTAGCCCTCGCACTGGACTCCTGGCTGATTTTGAGGCAGTCACTTCACCATCCCACACTTCTGTTTCTACAGCTCCAAAACTTTCATACAAATTAAGTGATTTTGAGATCTGATTTTATTAATAAAAATTGAGATGAATGTTTAAAAGGAAATGCAAGAAGAGGTATATGATCTGTTGCTAAAATCTTTATTGGAGGATTATATTTAAAAAGTGTTTTACTGCTCTTTTAAGAAAACATTGGAAGGTGAACCTGAAATTACTGATCTATATGATCTATACTTAATCCAGCTCAAGGTCTTTCTAAATGCAAGAAATAATTAAAACTAAAACCCAACTATGGTTTTGACAACAGAGCCTCATAATTTAAAATAAAAACTAACATAGCACAAATAAACAAGATCACATGTCTTAAATCTATTGGAACTATTTTGTTTACAAACAAAAGACAAAATAGAGGAGAAATTGTTTATATTTATATATTTACTAGTTTTACTGTGGTTTTGGACTACTGAACCTGTGAGAAAGAGCTGGTTTTTGAAAGTTCAAGGCACTTTCAGCTGGAAAGGTACAGTGATGGCTTGTAGGTTATCTGGAACCATACAAAAGAAATATCTGGAGTTTGGAAAGCTGGAAAAAAATAATAATACTAATTTTTTTAAAAAGGTAGATATAATTTTAAAAGGCTTAGAAAACAACCAATAGTATTGCTAATCCATATCCTTGACTAACCTTCACAAAATACTGGGTGGAGATTAGGAGGATCAGAAACATGATGACTATATTGGAGAGAGGGGATGGCAGCAACCCTGTCCAGAGGCTCCTACAGAGTGAAAGGGTCTGGGACAAAATTCACCTTTGCATCCATAAAAACGCCTTGCATGCTGCTATATTATAGTCCTTCACTTTAGATAGCCTGCAGGCCCTGCTAATGAACTACAGCATGGAGAGTGCTATAATGTCATCACAGGCATTAATGTCACAATTTCATCTTCAACATTATCATAGAGCTCATGAATAAAGCAGTTTAATTCCCAGTAATTTTTGTGATCAGTCTGTAGTAAGAGGTACCTTTTAACAATCAAAATTTCATATTGCCACAATAAATAGGCTACAATTTTCTTTCAAAAGCTAATTTAATTATTTTGACTTGGAGAATTACAAGCAGTCCTATGCCTATGAAATTTGGTAGGATACAGTTTTCATTGCTGGAAGAAATATTTTAGGAGACTTTGCAAATACATTTCTGGGAGCTGTGATTTGATTTTAAAGATATTTTACAGAGAGTGGGATAGGGGAGTGTGTTGGATGAAATGAATAATATGGAAAAAAATTATATCACTGTACCAAATTGCAGTGGTTTGTAGAGAGGCAGGTGATCCTCTGTAATGTATTTTATAGCAACCTTGTACTCAGCTAAACTTTTTCTGATGTCTAGGGTGGTGCAGCAAGTAAACAAAAGTGTAAATTTGATGTTTACTCAGCATTTATACAGGGGGTTGTGCACTGTGATACAAAACAAGGAAAGATTGGATTTCTGATTTCATATTGGTAGATCAAAAATTCATAAAGCTCTTATGAACAAGGAACCATGATGATTACCAGTTCCTAATGAATTCCTGAACTTTCATTGATGCACAGATTTTTTTTTCCTCAATAAGAATGTTGTCAGACTAGGTTTCATTAACCATGTTTGCTTATTAGATATCTTTGCTCATTAAAAGTATAAGTTAATTAAATGAGTCCCAAACAGTGAAAAAAAATATTCTGTCTAAAACAACAAAAAATGTCTGGCTGGTGAAGTCCTAACCAGACAAGATACTGACAATGGGAAAAAAAACCCTTGTCCCTGGGCAAGATTTTGAAAAGCATTTTTAAGGATAGCTTAATATTTCATTAAATAAAAGAAAGAGAGCAGCCTGGAAGTTCTTTGCTATGGTATTTTTCTAATAGCAGAATTTGCTATAATTTCAAGACAGGTTTCCCAAATTCCACAAAGGGCTTGAGTGTTTTCTGCCTAACCTTTTTGAGGTTCAAGACTCTGCCACAAAGCACAGGTCTGTATCATTAAGATAGCAGTTCTCAGCAAGTGACAGAAATATTTCTATAAACACATCAGCAACAAAAGGAGGGCCAAGGAGAATCTCCAGCCTTTACTGAATTTGGGGGAAACACAGTGACAATGGATGAGCTACTTAATGCTCTCGTTGTTTCAGTCTTTAATGGTAAGACTATTGAAGTACAGTGAGCTGGAAGACAGGGACAGAGAGCATAATGAAGCCCCCATGACCCGAGGGGAAATGGTCAGTGACCTGCTGCATCAGTTAGAAACAAACAAATATATAGAGCTGGATGGGATCCACCTGAGGGTGCTGAGGGAACTTGTAGAATAGCTCACCAAACCACTTTAACATCAGCCCTAAATAACTGGGGAAGTCCAAGTTGGGCAGGAGTGTTGATCTGCTGGGGGGCAGGAAAGCTCTACAGAGGGATCTGGACAGGCTGGATTGATGAGCCAAGGCCAATTGTATCAGGTTCAACAAGGAGAAATATTGGGTCCTGCGCTGGGGTCACAGCAATCCCAGGCAGTGCTTCAGGCTGGCAGCAGAGTGCCTGGAATTTGCTCAGTGGAAAAGGACCTGGGGCTGCTGGTTGACATCCAGCTAAGTATGAGCCAGCATGTGCCCAGTTCTGGCCTGGAACAGCAATAGTGTGGCCAGCAGGATCAGGGCAGTGACTGTCACCCTATACCTGGCACTGGTGAGACTGCACCTCAGGTACCACGTCCAGGTCTGGCCCCATCACTGCAAGAAAGGGTAATGAAGCTGGTGAAGGGTCTGGAGCACAGATCCTGTGAGGAGCAGCTGAGGGAGCTGGGGTTGTTCAGCCTGGAGAAGAGGAGGCTCAGGAGGGACCTTATTGCTCCCTACAACCACCTGGAAGGAGGCTGTAGCCAGGTGGGGGTTGGCCTCTTCTTCCAAGTAACAAGCAATAGGACAAGAGGAAACAGCCTCAAATTGTGCCAGGAGATGTTTAGATTGCATATTAAGAACAATTTCTTCCCTGAAAGGGTGGCCAAGCATTTGGATAAGCTGCCCAGGGAAGTGGTTGAGTCACCATCCCTAGAGGTATTTAAAAGACATGTAAATGTGGCACTCAGGAGCAGGGTTTAGTGGTGGACTTGGCAGTGCTGGGTTTAGCTGTTAAACTGTATGATCTTAAAGGTCTTTTCCAACCTAAACAATTTTACAGCTCTATAATTCTGTGAAATAACACCTTTCTCACAACAAAAGTTGCTGAAGGACAACCAGCATTTTCCCAACTCTTTTAAATGCCTTTAAAATAAATATATATTCCTATTTTTTCCAACTATAAAAAATGATGGCCATTTTCCCTTACATTTTTAGAAATAGTAGCATTCCGGCATGCCATGGCCAAAGCACACTGATGCTGTCAGAAATTATTAGATCAGGGAATTAAAGATGTCAAAAAGTATCTCTTAACTGAAGGGAAAGAAATGTAGTGTGAGACATTTTCAAGAGAGGAAATGACCACCTTTTCCTTAAATGAAAAAATGCTTAGGAATCCTCAATTAAATTAGAAGCTTATAGCAACACAGCAAATAGATGGGATACAGGGAGATACCTTTGTTAAAGAGATTTTATTCATACACATTGTGCCGTGGTAGAGAATGACACAAGGGAGATTTTGTTAAGGTTTATTTACATAACATCAATTTACCCATGGGATCAGTGCTTATATGAAAATCACATCCCCATGCCAGCCAGTCTCCTTGGTAGGGGATTAATTCTCCCAGCAAAGTCAGGCAGTGGCTCTATCACTACCCTCTGTGGACTTTCACTGTGGGGCAAAAGCTATATTTTATCCAGGTTGTGTAGGACCCCTGCCAATAACACAGAGCATCTCAGCCTCTGTTCCTCTTTGAATGGACAGTTCCCAGTAAAGGTAGGAAATGAAGACAATGCTCTCGGGGACCAAGATTTGTAACTCATTGGTGCTTTTGTTCACAGTATTCTTTTCTGTCTTTCTCTAGACCAATTTAGTTTTATAATATTCTTTATTCTGTCATCCTTATCTGAGAAAAATAATAGAAGCTAATCTTTTCCAAAAATACACCTGTGATATCTTAGATTTCTTTCATTAAAACTGAGGCCTCTATTAAAAAGATGTTGATATTAAATTATAACGATGCTTCTAAGGAGGTACATACATTTATCTGAGCACCCAAAGACATGACTAATGTGATTTCAACCAATGACAAGGTAATGTAAAATGAATATCACCCTCACATATGTTGTTTTTAGAGTATCTACACCAGTAGCAAAAACACCATGGGGAACTGGGCATAACTTTCACAAACACAGTATAAGATGAGAAACCTAAGAAGAATATATTAAGTTACTAGCATCTGTTTTTCTAGAAATAGAATCATCTTACAGTATACTCTGTATAGAGAAGGAAAATACACACTTTTGAAAATGAATCAACATTTTCAAAAAAAGGCACTAATTCTGAGTGTGTCATGTTCTGGTTGCTCAGTGGACGGAAATGTGGATGCTGCTTTGTTCCTTGAACGTCCCTACATATTTCCAGCCCTCCATCCAGGTGTTTTCTGTCATGTATAAAATGGAAAGCATGACCTCGGATACTTGGAGGTCCCAGACACTGGATTCCATCTGTTTCTCTCCCTGATTATTATCTGCCCAGTGCTGAAAGAAAATAATAATTTTGAAATATGTTGATCTTAACCATTCATTTCTCTTAAATGTTGAAACTTTTATTTCACTCATTAAAACTCATATGAAGTGATACCTGAAACCTACAAAATTGCCCAGGTTGTTGAAAGGCAAACTGCCTTACAGACCATAGAAAAGAAATATTAGCATGATGTCTAGAAATTGCAGCTACAGTCACAATGTAAATAAGCATATAAAGTACTCACTTTGTTGATTTTCATAATATTCACTAAAATTTTCAAATGCAAAACTTGATTCATAGGATAGGATACAGCTGGTGAAATCTCAGGAACGTCCTGTTGTCATTTTTTTCATTTTCAAGGTAAGTTAAGTTTCTACAGAGAAGTATTTTGTGAGGATGTTAATGCCAGCAGCTTTACAGCTCCACAAGACATGACAATATGAAGTTATATTTTCGGAAAAAGGTAAAGGCCATATTTCATGATATTTCCAAAGGGTATAATTCTTAAATTCATGTTCCTGAAACTCTTGAAAAATTCTGTGTGCACACATTACTGTTGCTATTAACAATATTAAATTATTTGTATTTAAACAGAAAAAGAAGAAATCATGCATAATATTGGTTATGAAAGGTAGACAATAGATATTACTGATGTCTACTTATTTTATTTGCTGGGTTATACTTTATCATGAAAATTCAACTGAAATTCTGATAGCAGCATATTCATCTTGACTTACATCTTCCCTCACACATTTTTTGACAGCTCCAGCCCAGGAAAGCATCAATATGATAAATTCTATTGAATTCAAAACAATGATAACACAAGTTCAAATTAAAACATATGTATGAGTGTTTGCCTAAAAAGAGATTTTTGCACCCTTTTATATAACTTCTAAGGAAAAATTACATCTATTGCATTATTTTGTCTTATACCTTGCCACCTGCTATAGAAATAACTCTGTAGGGTAAAAATACCTGTGCTTCATAGGACTCTGCAAAAGCCTGGAGATAAGCTGGTAAACTCAAGTTCAATTGTAAGTATATTGTGATGAGAGTTGTAAGTAAAATTAAAATTTTGTCAAATAAGATTAATTTTACTGTTTGTCTTTGCACCGTATTATGTTTCATCCTTTCACTCTAAAAAAAAATTCAGTCATGTCTAAGGACAGCAGGTGGATACTGTTCTGGAGCAAACATTAATGAAAACATGTTTTTTCATAAAGACTGTCCAGTTATCACACTGGAGCTGGGTTTTGTCTCTGAGAAGGGCTGTCAAGTCCTGTAGGACTGTATCATTAGAGACCAAGAGGACCATGATGATCAATACCACCAACTGAAGTGATTATAAAAACCTTTGGAATGTAATGGATTATGATAAATCATTCAAAATTCCATACACTTGATTAGAAAAAAGTCTGGAAGAATGCTCCAAATTAAATTCTGTAGAACTTTATCGTTATGTGTGGATCATGTTGTATCTGTGGGAATGTTTTAACTGCTGTCTCCTAACTTTGAGAGAATATTGTGAAAAGCAAGGTAACCCTCTTACTTTGACTCAGCCATTTGTGTACCTTCTCCACATGTTTCTATATAACTGTCAATCTATTTTCTGGACAGAGCTACATCTATGAATTTTTTTCTAGCAATTTTCTTCAGCTTCAAGTAAGTGTCTCATGTTTGAGTCAAATTTGTGTGACCAAACCATGTTGCATGCTCTGTTTGGTTTGGTTTTCCTAATCATTTCAGATCATTGTTGGTTAGTTCCTAGGCCACCACCAGAAATACTGGAACATAAGTTCAAAATACTAATTTCTGCTCCTCAGTGGGAAATTAACTTGTGAGAGATGGCTCAGAAGGATATCTGTGCAGATGAATGTGGAGTGCAACATCTTCTCAGAAATAATCAAAGTCCCAGAAAGGAGAATGGAATAGGTTTTCATTCCATCCTCCATAAGGTGAAAGAGGTGTTAATGAAGAGTTTTAATTTAATTTTCCTCTTCGGTGGTTCCTGGGAGAGTTATGTTGTTAATAATGTAAGGTAAGACAGCAAACTTCAGTCATGTTCAAATTATCGAAAAGTCAAAAGTGGTCCCAGAATTTGGTTTCTGTTATAATTTATGATTATGAATGTTCCATTACAATATAACTGGACAGGTCAAAACTACACATTAATTCACAAATTAATTAATTCCCAAAGATTAAACAGTTAAACTTGCAACAGACCTTTTGTTTATATTAAACTCATATGCAAATTCAGATTCACGTCAAGTAATTAAAATATTGTGAACTACCCAAGCCTGTGTCTCACAAAGCCTTTAGGTCTCCATTTCACTATGCAATGATGTCATATTTAAGATTCATTTGGGGTCCACAATTTTTCTTCATGAAATCTCAGCCTTACTGTTGAAGTAGGAGATGATGGATGGATGGATGGATGGATGGATGGATGGATGGATGGATGGATGGATTTTTTTCAAAATTTTAAAAGTTTCTTTTAAAAGTTTCATCACAAAGGAAGCTGACTTGTGTGTCTTCATTTGCTCCATTGCTACGAACATGGCAGAGGCAGTTCTTACAGGGAATAAGGGAGACACTGCCCTAGGGAAACACTATATATTTTCTTTCTTCTCAAAACTAAAGAATGCATTTCTCTTCAAGTGATGAGAGACAAGCATCTTCATTTTAAGCATTCTTCCATGAACAGTGCTAGACTGGGATCTCCAATCGCCATTCTCTATTCTATTCCAAAGGAATCTGTTTGTTTTGAATTGGATCATAATAAACTCAATTTTGCTGTCCTTTCTCAGGCCTTTGTAAATAAGTTCCCTTTTTTGAGTAATCATATTTTAGACATTTTAATATTTCTTTTTAAACTCTGGCATCACTTAGCTCAGATAAGAGAAAAATAAAGTGTGAAATGGATTGTCAGATTCATCTGACCTAGTAACCCTGGGAATGTTTGTGTGTCAAAAGTTTTGAAATGTTTTATACCCTTCCGAAAAAAAAAAACCCTCATAAACTGTAACCTTGCACTCTAAATCCATTTTTATGGTGTCTGATACACATAAATGAAAACCCAGTACTTTTTTTCTTGTCTGCTACACTTTCATCCACTTTGTAAGTGAGATTCAGGCCCCACTGAGACAATAGATGATTTGTCATTGATTCACTAAGATCAAAAAATCTTTGGATTTTTTGCAGCTTCAATGTTTTTTTAGTTACCTGGTTATGGTGAGAAATTCATAGTAAATCCACATATGTATTAAAAATATGAGTTTTCTTAAATTTGGACTAACCTTCTTATTCAATTATTCACTATTTGTTTGTGGGTTTACATAATCAAGTAGTCAAATTGCCATTGATACAAGATTTCCAAAAATTGGAAAAATTGAAACTTGCTACCTTCCCTAGCAAATACTAGAGATTTTTATTTTAAAATCTTTGTTGTTGTTGTTGTTGTTGTTGTTTTTGTATCAGATTTTTTACTGAAATATATTTAGATATTGTACTTTATGGGCCAAGTTACTGATATCTCAGTAGACCTCACACCTTTAAGTAAGGGAGTAGTATCATCCCTATTTCCCAGGATATAAAGATATAAAATCTTCTCACTCTAACCTCCCATATTTTCAGGCCATTCTGTTCCATTTAGTGACTCCCAGACTGAGCAGAACAACCATGATCCAAAAAGAAAACTAGAAGGTTATTCAGCTCCATTTCGAAAGCAATAAAAGTGATGAACTGAAGCAGAAACAATGAGCTGTCATAGGAAAGATGATAGTGGAGTTGAATGTTGAACTTGGCTCCCCTGGGTCTGTGCTAACCATGCTAACACCGTACCCTCCAACCCACTCTACCCAAGGCAGCTTCCAACAAAAGAAAGGCAAAACTTGAGATTTTAAACAATGTTAGAGCTTATGAAGCACTCCTGACTAAATGCCATCTTGTCAAGCTTAGAACTTTGCAAAAGAATTATTCATGCTGAACTCCTGTTAAAATTCACCTAAATACATGTGGTCTAATTAAGACACTGGTCAAGGGCTTTTCCCATGGATTGTTTACAAAAAGATAAACTAGAGGAAATCAGAGGTATAGATTCCTAATGATTGTGAAAAATAGGTCATTTGTAGAATTTCTACTCGTAAGTCCTGTTTTTTGACATCTGACTTAGCAAATAGAGCCTTGTGTTACTCTTCATTCACAAAATGTGTACGAAGAGTAGGCTTCCAGCTAGCCTTATGCCAAGACAAATTTCTGTCATGCACCAAGTTGCTCCATTCCTGGAACAATTCTTCCATAGGGGGAAGGTAATCCCAAACACCCATTGACTCTCCAGGCAATAACAATGTAGGAGCATCATGCAAGGGAGTTAGAATCTACATCAGATTGCCAAAACTACGGGGTCTTTGTTTGGTGATCCTTAAAGAGCACAGCATTTTGTGCATGTCTGAGAGGACATGAGAAGCTTCTTCATGCCTTAGCCTCTGTCTTTGTAGATCAAAGAGCAAACTTGTTTGGCTTGCTCTGAAACACACACAGTCTGAAAAGTAACATTTTCTTATGAAATTAAAAGGAATAAGTATCTGTATCAGGAAACTATATCGGCCTTAACCTCTATATTCTATCAACAGAATGTCTTCATTAGGCTAAAATGTTCTCTGCATCCAGTTGAGGAATATGGCTGGGCAATGGGGAAGTCTGCAAGGGGAAAAGAGAATGAGCTTTTCCTTTTTTTCCTTCATGTACCAGTTCATATTAACTGTTTCCATGCTCCCTTACTCCAGAGCAGCAGGATACTCAGCTGTTCACAACTATGTGTAGGGCTCCCTGGTCCTGTTTTCCACCTTCTGTGAAGTTTGATCAGTGTTTGTTCACAATAAATGGTATGCTTTATATAAAATAACCCAGCAGCTTTATGGAAGAGGGAAAAACATCACAGCTGGTGAGGTAGAACAAGAGAAAGGGAGGGAAACACGGAAAGAAGCTGCCCTTTCCTCAAATACAGCTGTGTTTGCTTACTTGGAGGAAGCACTGGGTTTGCAGGATGGGGCAGGTAGAAGGGAGTTAGCACAATCCAGGACATGCTTGAGAGGAGCAGGATACAGAAACAATTGTCAACATCAAGAGTGTTAAAAAGCAGGAAGCTTCTTAGGGAACTCTGGAAGTTGCTGGACTGGAAACTGAGACTAGGAGAAAAGACTCGTCCTGCAAATTCACTGGGAGTTTTGTTTTCAAATCCTGGTTTTTAATGCCTCCTCAAGTTTGCCTCTTGGACAGTCAACTGGCTGTAGCTTATTAGCCTGTGTTATGCCAATGCTGGGAGCCTTCTAAAGTGTTGACAGATATTGATAAATTCTACTCATAGATGCTGTTAATGGGGTTCCGACATATTCTTTTCTCCTAATGTGGACAAAAAAACTTACTGTATATCCAGCTCTTGCTATATGACAATATTTATGGAAAGTTTTGTTGTTTGCACTTAGAAGTGCATCACAAAATTCAGTGACTACTGTATGTTTGTTTGTTTGTTTTGTGTTTTGAAACAAACAAAGCCTTGCAAGGCCCTACTGTAGGCCACATTGGGACTCCAGATATTTACTACTTGCTCTTGTTTTTCCATTTATTTTTATATCCCTTTTGTGGCTGGACACCAGGTGCCTACCAAAGCTGCTCTACCACTCTACTCCTCAGCTGGACAAGGGAGAGAAAACAAAACAAAAGGCTCATGGGTTAGAAGAAGGACAAGGAGAGATCACTCTGTAGTTACTACCATGGGCAAAACAGACTCAACTTGAGGATATTAGTTTAATTTATTGCCAATCAAAGCAGTGTAAAACAATGAGAAATAAAGCCAAATCTTAAAATCATCTTCCCCTTACACTTCCCTTCTTCCTGGGCTTAACTTCAGTCCCACCGTGCCCACAGCGGCACAGGATCCAATGGAATGGGGGCTACAGTCAGTTCATCACATGCTGTCTCTGCTGCTCCTTGCTCCTCAGGGGGAGGACTCCTCACACTCTTCGTCTACTCTACAGCATGGGGTGACTCCCACAGGAGACAGTCCTCCACAAACTTCTGCAGTGTGAGTTCTTCCCATGGGCTGCAGTTCTTCACTAACTGCTCCAGCGTGGGTCCCTGCCAGGAACTGCATGGGTGCAGTCCTTCAGGAACAGACTACTCCAGGTGGGTCCCCTGCAGGGTCACAAGTCCAGAAAACCTGCTCCAGTGTGGGTTCCTCTCTCCACAGGTCTGTGGGTCCTGCCAAGAGTCTGGTCCAGCATGGGCTTCCCACAGGCTCACAAACAGAAGGCATCCCCCTGCTCTGGCATAGGTTCCTTCCACGGCTTGCAGGTGGATCTCTGCTCCACCGTGGGTCTCCACGGGCTGCAGAGGGACAGCCTGGCTCACCAGAGTCTGCACCAGGAGCTGCAGGGGAATCTCAGCTCTGGTGCCTGGAGCGCCTCTGCCCCCTCCTTCACTGACCTGGGTGGCTGCAGAGCTGTTCCTCTCACATTTTCTCACTTCTCTCTCTGGCTGAAATTCTGCAGGGATATTTCTCCCCCTTGTCAAATACCATATCCCACAAGCTCTACTACTGTCACTGATGGTCTCAGACTTGGCCAGTGGCAGTTCTTTCTTGGAGCCAGCTGGCATTGGCTCTGTCAAACATGAAGAAAGCTCCTGGAAGCTTCTCACAGAAGCCACCTCTGCAGCCCCCTACTGATAATACCTGGCCATCCAAACCCAGTAAAGCCTTGTAACTCTCAGGACAAAAAATATTTTATAGGTAAAAGGAAAATTCTGAATTTCTGTTGCATTGGGACCAAATCACTTGAATTTTTTTTTATGAACAAATGCAGTTTCACAGCTCATTGCTCAGACAATGCATAGCAGAAAAAACAAACAAAACAAACAAAGAGAAGAAATGTAGCCCTTAGTAAATCTAGAGGTACCTAACCAGAGAAAGGTTTTTATTCCAAGTAAGGATTGTAATTTCCCTCATATAAAGCCCTGAAGTGGTGCGGAGAAGATGTTGCCACTTCAATTTGGCAAATAGGCATATGGGGTTTTTTCTTCCTTAAGCCATCAAGAATAGATATAGGTTTGTAAAACTTTGTCTTGTAATCTTTGGAAGTAAACACATGCAGGACAAATTTAAAAAACTGAGACTACCTAGACTCACTTCAGCAGACTGTGGCGGCTTTCCACCACGAAGCCTTTATACATCAGCTGAATAAGGTAATTCAAAAACAGCATGAGGTGATCTGCATTTTTCTACATTCAGGAAATAACTGCACAAAATGAGCTTAATTGTTCTCACATTTTTCCAGTTCCTAGATTAATTCCTGTATGATTTCTCTTTTGAGGACCCTGAATGAGAATCAAATGCATGGTTTTACACAGCAGCAATGAATCCAAATAAGCTGGTCTGCCTTTCAACAATGGTGAAAATGGGCATACTATTTTGGAACATCCTATGCAGCTGCCAAATATGTATTACATGTCCACATGTCTTCAGCTAGAATAAGGGAAGGTACTACAACAGGCAGTGCTTGTGAGAGATATCAATTGTAGCAGGAATAGAAGCCCTTCTTCTCCCCACCAGGCCAGGGATGACACAGAATGCCTGTGCAGGTCCATTCTGTCCTTCTCTTAGCTCATTCTCGTAGGAGGTAGGATCCAAAGGAGCTTCTCTCAGGGGTGACAAGAGCACTCCAATGCAGCAGCTTAGGGTCCTGAGGAAGTCACCAGTTCCCCATGGATGTCTGCCAGAATTGAGAGTGGCTCCTGTGGGTGTTCACTGCACAAAATCCAGCTCCCATAGGAAACACCAAAAGCGAATGCCTTAAAAGCATCTATATGGAGATTTTTTCAGGCAGTCTTTTGGGTAGAAATATTTCTGAAATACTGCAGAGGCTTTTCTTGCAAAAAATGTTCAACATATTTGCCCCATTGCCTGCAGGAACTGCTCCTTAGTATCCAAGAGCTGTTCATGAATGGAACTGTGACTCTGTGCCTATCTCCTCCCGTGAGCATTTGTATTTTTTCTCAGCTGTTAACACCTTGGTTAATTTTCCAAGGAGATTAGAAGCAAGGCCTTAAAAATGATAAATGACAAATGCTACTGAAAAAAAAGGGGAGAATTAAGAAGGCAGGCCCCAAAAACATTATCTATTTTGCTGGAATTCAGTTCTGAGGAATACTTTCCAGTGGATAAGAATAAGAAGTCATCCCCTTTTCCAGATGACAGGAACACATAATAGCTGAACTCTTCTGAGTCTCTTCTGAGTATCTGCTCTTTACTGTTTTCCGAATGAGTTCCTTGTAAAAATGTCACAGTGTAGTGCTGCTCAAAGGCTACTTAATATTCTTCTTTTCTTAAAAGAGCTGTGTATTCCCTGATGTCTGAGGTTTCTCTAATCTGCTCTGAAAATGGCTTTTCTTCTACATTGTTTTTCCTACTAAATTAGAAGGAAACACACAAAACCCTCCTCTAACCTGTATGTTTGCCATTGACTTGGAAAAATAATGAGTTTTGGAAGCAACATTTTAATTGTTGAGATTCTTCTGTTGACTAAAATATTACTAAAGATAAAAGATTTGCTCTAGTCATGTTTTTAAAAAGTACTTACAAACCTAAGCCTTTTACAGAATCTGACTCACTATCTTCAAGCTTAGAAGGCACCAGGCATATCATTATGAACTTCCTGCTCATGATATGGAACATTATCAGGTTTGAACTGGTTTTAGTGGCATTTTTCAAACAGTGAAATAGAACCTGTAAAAAACAGAATGTGTAGATCAGTGGAAAATACTATATTTCACAGTGCTTTACTCCAAACAGGGATAAAAATGTAACATCAGAATTATATTCACGCAGAAGTAATATGATTTCTTAATATTGGAACACCTATGTTTTATATAAGAACAGTAGAAAATATTGGTATGAAAAATATTACATTAAAATGGACATTTTGGCATTCAAATCTACAGTGATTCAGAATGATACTTGAACTGAGAATTTTGTCTCATAAAGATGAGCCATTTTTCTTCAATTACATTTAATTAAATTTAATAAATTTAAATAAAATGTCTGTTAAAAATGGTGAAACATGTTTTACTAACACATAAAAATTAATAAAACTATAGTCATAAGATGTTTAACAAAAATAAAAATTATAAATTTTAAAGTAAAATGAGCCTTGAAATACCTGCATAGGTGCAAGTTTTGACATGTATTTTGAACCTGTAAAACTGAAATAGGGCAGAATTTTGCATGTGTACGATTTAAAATTGTGTGAAAATACCTCTTAATTTCCAAAGCTGCAGGTAAGGGAAATAACTGTATTTAACATTGCTTATGGAGCAACATAAGCACTGTTGAGTATGTTGAACTAATTTTAGCTGATTTTTTTTTTTAAGTCAAGTTATTTTCCTTCCCTCCACAAGTATATGTAGAGCTCTGGAAGGCACAACACTCCAGCTTCATTACATAGTCCTGTAAAAGCCCTCAAAAACACCAACCACAGGAGTTGTGATGTATAGATACATCCCATGATAGTTTGTTTGAGCCAAGCACAAAAAGCAGGAGAGTGAGGAATATACAGGAGGATCATGGATCTTTGCAAATTCTGCTATTCTCCAGTACAAAGTGCAAGAAGAATATACCTACACCTACAAAGTCTGCTTGAGTTATAAAATAAAAACCATACTACTAGTACTAGTAGTACATACTACATACTAGTAGTACTAGTACTACTACTAGTAGTTTCCTACTACTCCTAGAACCTATGATAAAATTCCCTCCATGGATCCTAACAAAAAATTTCCTGTTCCCTCCCCAGAAAAATGAACGAGCATTGTATCAACATCTCAAATATTAACAATAACATAGTTGAGACAAATTATTTCATTTTAATATTTTAATTGTTTTTAACTAATACATCTTTAATTATTTGTTAATTTCTTGCAAGTGCGAAAGTTGTAAAAATGTTACAAATTTTTTTTCCTTAGTTGTTATATTTGTGTTTATGAATAGGTGGTATTCTATATGTACCATAATTTCAAGAGTTACTTGGTTCCTACCAGAACAGCTCCATTGAGATAGGTATGAAAAGCAAGATAGAAAGATCTTCGTAGTTTATTTCAGTCTTCACAAGTTCTAGACATTGAATTTCTTGTAAGTTGAAGGGAAAAGTATGATGAAAATTGCAAAGATCATAAGGGTGTTTGGTCTGTCTGAATGAAAATGTCACAATTCCCGAAAGACAGGAAATCTTAAGCTTATAAACAATTCACCCACAGTGAAAGAGATGAATACTTTAAAGACTCATCAGCACCTCTTCTGTGACATGCTCTAGCCTTAAAATGAACTTTGGTTTGGCAGAGCTGCAGAAAAATTGTGTAAGTTCTAGAGGAGCAGCAGTGAGTGGGTTAGTAAAAGGGAGAATAGGCAGCAAGCAGGGGAAAGCAGAGGCATTTATACATATTATTTATTGCATATATCTAAGATAACCTAATTCCACCCAGTACCTGCCACAAAGCACTGTGGGGGATCTGTGGGCACCCTCAGGGCTTGAAACTGTTGTTTCTCTTTTATTTGAGTTCTTTTCCAGTCTGCTGTTTCTCCAGTTTCTGATACATAGCACTTAAACATGCAATGGGAGCAATGTAGCAAGGTAGCAATGGGAGCCCGAATTTAAATGAGTGATGAATGGGTTCCTAAAATTGTATTAGGTTTCTTACTTCAGGGAGGGCTATACATACATTTCCATACTAAAGCACATATCAGAAGCACCAGGAGTCGAAGCATAGCACATAAGACCAAAGAAGGAACTAATGTTGCCAGAAAAATTTCAGATTACCACAACTTTTATACTGACTCGGTGAAACTGTACATACTATTTAAAGCATGTCTTGATCTTCAGTTCTGGAGTTGTATTTTCAAGCATGAAATTTGTGTGGCTTAGTTAGTAATTTTATTTTATTGAGCAAGTGCATACTTCACACAAATTATTAAGGTTGAATATGAAACATCAAGGTTGCATTTTTTAGCAAGAAAATTTTGCACGTTTAGCCAAAAGCTAAAATTTTAAGCTGATTTTTACTTCATGATGAATTCGTATAAAATTAGCTATGGCCAAAGAGAAAATTTTGATGGCTCAGCCTTATGGCTGAAATGTCTACTGACCTCTCCTGTGCCAAAGCAACCCCTTCTACTGTGTTCCCACGACTCCCTCTGGTGGCAAACCTCTCATCCGAGCTGCAGGACAGCATCTTCCCTTGGTCTTCTCTCTGATGTTTCACATGGATTAAGGGGCACGTTGGTGGATTCTCAGCTCATTCAGGAAGTGGAAATCCCATTAAAGTTTTTTGTTTGAGTTTTAAGAACTATATTTTTTTCTTAATTCCAGTAAGAACTGCCTCTTCAACCTAGTAAAGAAACTACCATTAAATATGCGTAATATTGAAAAGACCGTATAATAATGCTAATTTGAATCAATAATTGGTAAATACAAATTATATTTCTGGTTTACATCCTTCCCTTCCACGTAGCCTACCACTATATATACACACCTTGGAAATGGTCCTGTTTTTTTTTCAGGCTAGGCTGCTAAGGGCAAGATCCTCATCACAAATGCAAAGATAGGGACTTGCCATTCTCCATTACTGTCATGCTAGGAAAATTAAACCTGGATTTGCTTCTTAAGTGGAGAAATGTACAGCACTCAGTTATATAAAAGAACTTTAATGCCTATTAACTCACTTCCACTTTAAAGGATTTTCCTTCCCTGCCACTGGAGACAGCACTCCCCACCTGCTGCAGCCCTTGCAGACCATCCTCCCTACCTGCTGCACTGGCACGTGGCAGTGGAGCCTGGCTGTCTCTGTGTATAAGAAATCCTGGAAATGTGGTAGGAATCTGATGACAGAAGACCCCCTATAGCCTGGCTGGCCAACCAAACTGATTTGGTACCAAAATAATCTTACGTAATTAAGTCACTTTAATGATGGCTAAAATAATTTGTTAACATTGAATTGCAACTTCTTTTCACTTGTGACTTGTTCTTTCTTGTGCACATCTGACCTCATCAAGCAATGCCAATGACTAAAATATTAAGAGAAATCACAGATTTTAAAGAAAAAGTGATCACCCTCAAATTCACAGCTGAAAAGAAGATGAAAATACTTCTGTTTATCCTGTTGTCGAATCAAATGTGTTTATTGGTTACAGTACAGAGATCATTAACAGGGGTTTTTGCAAGGGCACTATGTTGGTAAGTCACATTCCACACCCACATCTAACATGTAATTCCTTCTCTCATCATGAATAAATCGTCTTAGCTGAGTACAAAAGGATGATGTGCAAAAGCAGCATGACTGACCCAAATGGCAGAATGGTAAGTGGTATGTCTGAGAAACGAAGGGAAAATGAGATATGAAGCACTGTAATGCAGGATGATGATGTACTGGTGCTCAAAATAGAGCAGGCTGCTATTAAACCATAGTGCGCATTACTGGGAGGCTAAGGAGGTCTCTTTATGTTACTTCTGTTTAACAGGCCTCTACTATTTTTAACATTTTAATTCAGGTTATAATTTAGGTCTCTCTTTCAGTCATACATGCATCTCTGCTGATATATACATTCACAATATATGTGACATAATTTTCTATTGCCTGAAGTGGAAATTTTTATTCAGTGATTTCTTATTCCAAGGCTGTTGTTATTCTGAAGAAAGGTAGTTCCAGTTTCGTGATCTTAGTGAATACATTATGACTAAGACTCTGGTCTTTATTCTGTAAGTATCTATGCATGGGCTTTTTATGTTTGAATTTTATTTATTATAAATGAATCATACTTATTGCAGCTCCCATGAAGCAGAAGCATGTCTCCTCCAGTGATGTGGAATGAGAATAATAGTGCAAATGGAACCTAAACACATCAGTCCTGTCTGACAAAATAGAGTAAACCCTTGCAACATGTTTTGTCCTCTTCAGTCTGCCCTGTATTAGAAGTTTTTAGAGTAAATTGAAGACTGCCAACAATAAAAATAAAGATCAGCACCGGAGACTATTCCCAGAGCCCAGTCCCATACCAATGTCATAAACATTTGGTTGCATTTTTCCATCCTGAAACTTTTTTCTTTGTCCAAGTGGATCTTTTTCTAGCTACAGAGTGATTCAACTATAGCTGATGGCAGAGCTAGCTAAACCAGCTGCAAAAAGAGCACTGTCCTGGTACAGGGACAGTGTGGATCCAAACAGCTACAAACTCAGGAATGGGTAGAAATCAGAATTTCCTGTTCCTGGGTAAGTGCTTCCATATGTCAGCTATAAGCATGACCATGTCAATAATAAATTAAACAACAATATTTTCTGCAAAGTCTCTGGATTTTGTCTCAAGCAAACTGAACTGTTCAGTGCGGAGTTGTTGGCGTCGCAGTCTCTGAATGAGATGAACCAAACACAGAAAACACTGTAACCATGAGAATGATGCAAAAAATCCAGAATTTAGAAGGAAGGTTGTAGAAGAGTTGGAATTGTTGGTGGAGGTCATGATTAGAAATATGGGTATCTCAAAGACTGACTGCTGCTAAGTGGGTAGGATCTGTTATCAATATTTGTGGTGATAAGACAAGAAACAGTAGCCTTTAATCAAACAGACAGGCTAGATAAAAAGGCACATTTTCTTGCAGTAAGGTAATTATACACTAGAACAGCTCACCAGGCGAAACAGTAAATTCTCCATCACCAGAATTCTTGAACTACAGGTTGGATACAGATACAAACTCATCCAGCCTGGTGCTAGCAGAGTATTTGATGACCCTCAGCTCCTACTTCTAATGTTGTTTTTCTAGGTGTTAGGATTTTCAGGGCACATCTGAGGGGTGAACTGAGGTGAAAAGTCACCTTAACTCTGGATTGGAATAGATGTTCTTCAGGGAATATATTTTGCACATGTCCAAGTAAAGTACACATGCCTGTTCCTCATGCCTGAGGAACTTTCAGACTAACTTTGAGAACATCTTCAGGAATAGGCAAGGGCAGAGATGCTCTTTGCAAAGATGTTTTAGACACGTTTACAGCTGAGCACAGTAATATCCATTCACAGTGTATTGGCATGTGACAAGCAGAGAATTTTAGACTTCAGTGAAGCACAACTAGCTAATAGCAATAATTGCATAGTTTACTTATGGATGTAAATTTTCCCAAGTCTGCAACAAAACCATGCAATTATATACACAAAAACATACAGTTAATTCTAGATGGATAATTTCTTACCCAAGTGGTAAATGTGTACAACTCAGGCTTAAATATGGTATAATTCAGGAACAAACTCCTTTCCATACCTAAGTTAGACTAAGTATCCACAGTCTATCTGTTCCACTTTTTCTTCCTGCTCTGCTTCTTCATTAACCAGCCCAGCACTTACTCCAAGTGCTTCAGAGGTGGCACATCTTTCAGATTCTTCATGAGTTCAACTGTCTGAATGAACAGAAACCATAATAGCCTATCGTCCATATCAGGATCTCCTTGAATATCCCTGTTTTTTGGTGCAACACTGATGGTGCATCCTCAGGTAAATCTAAAGTGTTCAGTATTACATACACTTAACCATTTAGCAAAGGATAGTGTAAGCATAGATTCATGGTCTGATACATCCAGGTATTTTTCTATGCAACTCCCTGAGCTATTACCTGTCAACACACTCTTGGGTAAAAGTGAATCTTGTTGGTGGATGTAATTTTGTATGAAAATAAGTATATCAGTGGCACCATATCTAATGAAGACATGCAGGATATCATCTGAATGATACCCTTGTTCTTCTGTGACTTTATTCATCAAAAAGTCTTGTGGAATAGATATAATTAGCATTGCTCAAGTATTTCATTTCTTCCAGGGATTAAAGCACTGATTGTCACATTACCCTGCCATTACTTCTAGCCCCAATCCTATTTCTCTCTACCCCCACATTCCTTCTCTTTCCAGCCTTGCTTTTTCCCCAGCCACAAGCTGCAGCCCAGCCATAGAGATGGGACAGCAGCCGGCCAAGAGGAAGGGCTTCACTGCAGGTTTGCTGGCATTGTGCAGGCTCTGGCTTCATTCAGTTCCTTTTGCCAAGAGCCTGGTCTCTGACCATGGCACATTCTGGCACCAGGATGCTTAGTTTCCCTCGGTGTGTCCTCTTCATTGCTTTGTTTTTAACTCCACAAGTCACAGTTCATCCTGCACACATGGGCATGGTTGCAGCTGTGTGTGGGTGGATGCTGCAGTGCCAGGGCAGAACAAATCTCCTTCTCATTAAGATTTGTGGTCATTCCTACTAATGCAGCAATGTTACTGAGACACTTGGAGAAGGGTGGTTTGTTGACATATTGCAAAAGCAGGTAGTTTTGCTACCAGGTAGTTAAACTATTAAAGGCAACGTTCTCATTCCTGTAAATGAGCTCATTGGCTTAGTCCAGGAGAAAGGATGCATATAGACAGGAAATGGATTCAGAAATTTTTTTTTAATAACGTCCTATTAGTTTGCCAAGGTAGAAGGATCATATTTACATATAGGTTGGTTCTGGGAATAGACTTTGTTTGAGTTTGTGGTCAGATAGGATCAAAAAGTGCTTCCCAGAGGTAGATTTCCCATCTACCAGAGTAACTTCTTTCCCTAAGTTACTTGTAAATAATTGTTTTTTTTCCATCACCTTCTTTTCTCTATTTTTCTCCAGTCACTAGATACTTTATTTTCCACTTACTGTAATATTTTTCATGTGCATTTCGAATCTCCTTCTAAAACTCCTTGGTGATTTAATGAAATTCATCATTTTTTGATGAATTTGATTTCTTTCCAGAATTGCAGCCTAAAACATATTTCCCATCCTCTCTTTGATATTTTGCTTTAGGGGAATACTCTTTAGATGGACTGTTCTTAAATGACACCCTCTGTGGAGACTCTATTCCTTTCTGTAAGTACATTTTAAGTTCTTTCTTAATAGTGAACTCTAGTATTCACTTTTAATGTCACCCTAGCACATCAAAGTGATGTTTGTCCGTAGTGCTCCACTGAGGTGTCATGAACAGTATGTCTGACAAACACCCAAAGAGTACTTTTCAGTGGGGTATCTCCTGAAATCAGACCTTGCTTAAAACAGAACTAACTATACTCCTTTCCAGCAAATAAGGAGTGTAGATAAATAAAGAAATAAGCAAATTTGTCTCCAAGCTGAAATAACACGATCTCTCAGTGAATTCCTGTCTAGAGGAATAAAACTCTTCAGAATAGCCTGTGGTGCAATACATGAAGCCTGGAGAGAACTGAGCTCCTCTGCAGCCTTGCAGGCTGTCTGCTGGGTGGGAGTGGCAGGTGGAGCAGCTCTGTCAGTCGGCACTGCTTCTCCAAGCACAGGTCACACAGGGCCCCATGCTGCTGTGCCTGTGGTTACTGCCCTTTGTGCTGGAGTCTCGCTATTTTTGCATCAGAGGAAGGTCGGATATTTCAGATCACAGTCTCATTAGAGATGACTAAGTGTTTTCATAACATATGCATTCCTCAGTAGCCTGCTACCACCGTAATTCATGCTGTTCAACCCCTAAAGACTGATTCTGAAATAGTCTCTTCCCCAGGCAAGCACCTCCCCAAGCTGTAGATTTCAGAGCACCCGGGCAAGGGCAGACCGATGAGTGTTGCTCCAAAGGCACCTTCAGGGCTGATGTGTTTGACATTGTTTTACTTACACTTTCTGCTGCAAATCAAGATGACACTTGGGAAATTAATATATAAAGCCTCTTTATTGACCCACTACATCCCGTTAGCAGCTCAGAGACCAGCTGTGAACACTTGCTTGCCAAAGCTTCCTACTGACATCACGAAAGCATAAAGCTTTTAATCAGACCACACAGAGATAATTTTTCAACATTTTTTTCTCCACACCTCCTCACTTTTCCCTCGCCAGTGTTACCGGCCTTGGTGTTTTCTAACCTAGCAGAGATGCATTCCTAGAAAAAATTGTCAAATCCATCAAATTCTAATGCCCCATTTTAAACCGTTCAAAAAATAGCATACATGAAATAAGGGTTTTCATTGTGATTTTCAGTGATTAAATATATATCAGAAGGATGTCACAGGGACACTGCACCAAAAATTTAATGCCTGGAGGGGGAAGTATATACATATGTTCTTTATTAGAACATTTTCTCTGCACTTTGACCACACTACACTTATTGGCAAAGACAAATTTTCAAAAATAATTGCTATTGGAGCTGTTCATGGTATTAGTTTTCATAAATTCATCCAGTTATAATTAATATGTGCCTTTCAAGGACCTAAAAGGGAAGGCATTCAATATTTCTTGTCTCTAATTTTAGTATGATCTGATTTTCCTCTAGTTGCCTTTCCAAACACCTGGGGCCAGCCATATGAGTAAATTAGATTGTGCTAAAATGCATATTAATGAAGCTAAAGCAATGACTCCCTAAAGGGACAGTAAAATTATATATAACTCCTTTTTTCCCCTCTCTTGGTTAATGTGCGTTTCCACACATCTAGATCCAAGTAAAGTCATGCCATTTTGGAATAGCCAAACAAAACAAAACAGCAAAGAAACTGTTAAAACAAAAACCGAGAAGCACATTTATTTGAAGTGTCTAATTGATCACTCCTTTTAATACTTGGATTTTTAAATGGTTTCCTATTAAAAATTAATTTTCTATTAATTGATTTATCCTTTGAGAAAAATACAATATCAAGACACTTGGGGTAGTAAGAAGTGGCATACTTTTAAATTGCCTATGGCAATCTCTGCATTCTCTTCTCTATTAAAAAACCCCAATTACTCATTATAATGGATAGCTGTGGAGGACAAGCAATTATCACAGGTGACTCAGTACACAGACTGAAGAGTTTTGGAAAAGACACAGTACTAAATCCCAGTTCCTCAAGAAAGTCCAGTGGAGCTCTCAGGGATTATCTACAGTAGCATTTCAGTCTGGACAAGGTGGGTGTTTTTTAAGAGGATCTTTTCTGACTATGCCTTGGTTCACACCACAGAGTGGTCAAAGAACACATGGACCTGATTCATGGAGGAGATACTAAACTGAAAGATAGACTCAAAAGGCATGTTGAAAGTGCCCTAACTGCTAACAGGCATTCAGCCCACAGAAAGAGACAAAGTCCAAAATGAAAACCTAAATGTGTGGGCACTGGGTCCTCAGCACCACCACTTTTAAGCCAGGTAGATGCAGACGAAACTGTTTTAATGACTAGGGAAGTCCAGGTTATCATACCAGAAGAAAATTGGTTTGGTTATTAAAACAAAGGATTAGAAAGGATGTGACTCAGTTATTAACTGCCGGAAGAGAACAGAACTACTGAGTCACAAAACAAACTGACACAAAAACAAGTATGAATTACTTACATCCTAGAAATAAGAAGGAAGATCTAAACACAGATCTAAGTATTAGAAAAAATATCTAAACAAAACTGAACTTTTGCAACAACCTTTCAACTGGAATATCGTGGCTTATAAGAGTTCCAAGTGTTTTTAAAATGCAGTTTGTGGAAGGAATTGTGTGACTTCTTTTTTATTTGTTTAAGTGTAGGAGGTGGAATATGAGATTTTAATCTGTTTGAAAGTGATGATTCATTCCTAAGCATTTTCAAAGCACTTACCTAAGTTCTCCTTCTTGCTGTAATCAAACCACTTTTTACACAGGTTCAAGTAATTTTAAGTGCCTTTCAGTGCAAAAGTGAGGGGAAATCTAAGATAACTTACCACTAAAAAAAATGAGCAGATCTTTAGGAGGAAGAATAATATCTCTGCACATTTGTTAATTGCTTACAGCAATCCCTGCATTTCTCTCTTTCAAGGTACTGTACCTGTATATAATGGATAACAATTTCAAACAGTGTTTTTACAAACAGAGTAATGGTCATGCAATTGCAGCCTGTGGATCTGCATGCCAGTAATTGCTAGTCATCAGTCCTGCCCAGTTATGTATTTATTTTTATTGCAAATTGTAAAGCATATCAGAAGAGGCCATCAAGAACAGTGACACTCAGATTCAGTGGCTACTTTTCCAGGAGTTGCCTGTCAGCCAGAGGCTTTGCCATGCATGATTTTCAATTAGAAAGAGAAGACATGTACGCAAGAAGCTTTCATATAGTTATTCAGGCTTTCATTTTCTTCTGAGCACGCCTGCAGAGTCAACAATTGAAAATACAGGATAAAAACTCTCACTGCATTTAATGAAATTTACTTCTTTCATTACATTCCTCTCTCCCAGTGAAATGAAAATTTTAACTGTGCCAAAGCCTTACTTGTTGCTTTAGGAACAGCATTCAATTTTACAACTACTGACGTTTCATTTTGAGGGTTTTATCATTACCATTACTTGCTTTCTTCCCCTCCTGCTTGTGCTGTTTCCTTCTCTCTCCTCAAATACCTACCCTTCTTGCTTTTCTCTTTGAAGACAATCCCAGCCTCCCCTTGCCACGATGGGTAACATTTGGAGTCTACTGGTTTCCATCACCAAGAACTGCAGGAACAAGTATCTGCTATCTGCCTCTCCTCTCCCTCCTCACTACTACTTATCTCTAGGAGCAGGCAAAACACATCTGTCTTCTCCTGAGGCTGAGAAACCATTCTTGAAGTAGGTATCCTGCTAGGAAGGGATCATTTGTTTCCACTGATTCCTCTGGACACTGGGAAAATTTGGTTCATTTACGTGCTATCCAGCCTTGATGTGGATAAAACTGGAATTAACAATGTCCCCCTCCAAGATGTCATGATTTTGTAAAGGCTTTGGGATCACTCATGATGAAATGGGCAATGAAATGGTAGAACAAAGGTCACCCACATATAGGTGCACAGGCAAAGAATTCTCTCACCCAGAAGCAGTCTATGGGCACTCTGAACGAAAACCTGCAACTTCAGTATGTTCTCCCAGGAATGAAACATTAAATCAGAGCTCTCACAGAGTTTCCTGAGACTCTACCCTTATTCTATAACCATAGGATGGTTTAACTAGGCTTTGAAAAATTAAAATGCCAAAAATAAATTTGTGCACATATTAATAAATGCAGAATTTCAAACTCAAAATAGTGACAAAGCAAGATTTAGCTAAGATTTTTTTTACTACATCTGACAGCACCTTTCTATAAAAGTAATTCCAGGTCAGTTAAATTGCTCCTGGAAAAATTAAAACTTATGCATAAATATGCAAGACCTTTAACTTCTCATCTTTTATGTTTTAATTGCATGGCAAAACATTTTGCTAAAGTAATTTTGTGCATTTAACTTTGAAGCAGTTTTAAAAAGTCAATGACATGGTTTTAAAATATAGCACATGAAATGATATTTCCATCAACATGCCGCAGTTGCCATAAACAGCCTTAATTTCCAGTCTAAATTACTGCTCTAAATATATTCAGACAAATTAATGCAATGGAAAATTATAGAATCCAAATTGTATATTTATTTATTGCAACATGTTTCACTTGCATCTCATCTGCCATTCATACAAGGTTACTTCAAGTTTAGTAATTTTTCCCCTTTTCATGCTCAAATTGAGAGGAAAACATGTCTCCAAATGTTCATAACTGAGTTGAAAAACATACTTTGGACAAATCTGTTCACTAATCAGCAATATTATTTCCTATATATCATACATTATAATTTAATTTATATTGTTACCGCTGTGTTCAGCTGTTAAAGACTAAGTAAGTGAACAATATGTAAAATTGGTTTTTCAGTTTATGTGTTGGCTGGTTTTGAATCAGCCAGCCCTACAAAGTGAACTGAGGT
This sequence comes from Rhabdornis inornatus, assembly GCA_013397075.1. Lineage (NCBI taxonomy): Eukaryota > Metazoa > Chordata > Aves > Passeriformes > Rhabdornithidae > Rhabdornis > Rhabdornis inornatus. The sequence goes on along the minus strand of VWZS01008898.1, from coordinate 28,027 downwards.
GCAGAGAATCACCAGTACATGTACAGGGGCTTTTTTCACCATCTGTCTCCTGGTAACAACTTTGTAATTGGTTTTGGAGTGGCACACAGCGCAGGCAGTCTGAACTGGGGCACTACTGAGACCGGCTTCACTAAGAGAGGATTGTATTCTTTGAGGACAGGATTTCTAATAGCAAAGAAAACTCTCTTAGATAATGATATACCATTGATCATCTCAGGCTGGGACAATAGAAAGTAGATTACCTCCCCTAGCAATTGCAAATGCTGAAAATTAAAAGTGGGGAGTGGTAAAATTTATTTCATAGTCCTAAAAAAGAGAAGGCTTCTACTTTATTACAAATTAAGGGCTGGTTTCTATGAGACAGAAGACTGTCCCTTATTTTCCAGATTATTTTAAAATTAAGTATTTTTCTCTTCTTTTAGACATTGTAGCTTATTATAAACAGAAACCTTAATTGTTTAGTATGCCACCTGTTTGACAGAAGGAAATGAGAAACAATTACAGTCTGTGGATTTCACATGGAGCTGGAAAAGACAATGAAAAGTGAAGCAAGTTATGTTTTATACAGGCAAATGGAAAGAAACCATTTATGAGCACCAGAAATAGCTCTTTGAGATTTTTTTCTTAAATTATATCTCACAATTGAATTACAGTAGCCTCACCTTCTTTCTGGTACTTCTCAAATCTCTCACTTGTCACACTTTGATATGGTGTGGGAGCTTGGGGTGGGAATGGGTACCAACAGACTGAGGATCTTCTGCTCCTGCATGTCCATGTGAGCCACAGAAAACTGTTCTGCTCATCCCAGGGAGGAGAAGGCTTTGTGAGCAAAACACATTGTGTTCTGGTCCCTTATAGGAACTCCTTAAACATCAAACTGATTGCATTCCCAGTTGTGTCTAATGCCAGTTGAACCAGTTGTGAGGAGCTGAAGTAATCACAAATATGAAACTGGAATAAAAATCCAGAAATAAAGAGAATAAAATTACATAAAGTAACAACAAATTAATTACAAATACAGTTGAGTCACTGCAAAACCTTCTGACTCTTCCACATCAGCTCTGTCCCTTCTTCCATTCACATCAATGGTCCCTCTTTCTAATTAAAATTCTCACTTTGTGTCATGTCTGATATCAAGTAAGACGAATTTGGAAAATCCCACGCAGGACTTGTCAAGACCAGGTGCCTCCAAAATATCCAGACTTGCCCTGGACATCAATTGGATTTTGAGATTCTCAAAATCACAAAAAGCTTGTAGTGAATGACTTCAAGCAGGGACACTAATGGCTGCCTTTCTCCAATTTCTCAGAGCAGTGAATTTATAGCAAATAAATAGCTGCTGTCTTGCAACACTGATATTAATATTCCATCTGGGAAAGCCTCTATTGGTTGTGTGATTTATTGTAAAAAGCTAGAAGAGCCATTACTGCCAGCACACAGGTCAATCATGGGCACAAAAAAAAAAAATTTGTGTGGGCAGCATAGGGCCACCCAGCTCCAAATGTATAAAAACTCCTTTTTCAGATGCCTTATATGTGCAAAAGCACAAGGAAAGCTACGTACCATATGCTTTTCATGCAGTGCACGGGATTAAAACCTATTGCAGAGGAAATCTTACCTTTTCTCTGATATATGGCAATCATAGCAGCAGCTATGCTGCCTTGCATGTCCTTTCAAACCAGCGCCCAGAGCCTAGACTTTGCAGCCATGGATCTTGTCAAGAAGGTCTGAGTGAGGCACACTGAATCACACCACACACCTCTCCTCAGGGTTACCCTTGGTTTGGCCAGCAGCAGCAGGACAGGGCTTTGTGCCCAGGGAGAGGTCCAATGCTCACCAAACCCAGGGCAGCAAGGCCCCTGACAAGAGCTAGAGCAGCACACGTCCCTGTGCTTCACATGTGCTTTGGGAGGTGGCATGCTCTGGGAAATGAACATCAGCAGACATTTTAACCATCAACCATGGCAGTGAAGATGACAATGAATATTCAATGAATATTGAACTTCCCTAGAAAGAAATGTTGGCCATGGAGGAAATTAGAGCTAGATTTAAGCCTGAAGAAATTATTTAAAGCGTATTTTTTTAGGGTTTGCAAAAAGTCATAAAAGCTGGTACATAAGCAACATACAGCATAACACTTCAGTTTTTCACACATGCCATCCTAAAGTGCTCCAGAATGGTTTTTCCTCTTAGAAAGGTAAAAGAAACATACCAACATCTCTTGAATACAAAACATATTTACCCAAAACTCCATAAAGAAAACAAACTTAAAAATGTTTTTCAGATGGAATGCTACTCAAGTACAGCACTGTGGTGGCAGGTTGACCCTGGCTGGACACCAGGAGTCCAGCAAAGCCTCTCCATCTCTCTCCCACTGAGCTGGACAGGGGAGAGAAAACAGAAGGAAAGATTCAAAGATTGAGATAAGAAGGAGAGATCACTCATCCACTTCTTTCACAGGCAAAATTAGCTTCATTTATTGATAATCAAATCAAATGAGTATAATGAGAAATAAAACCAAATTGTGACACCTCTCCCACATCCCTTCTTTCTTCCTAGGTTTAATTTCACTCACAATGTTTTCTCCGTCCTCCTCCACAGCAGCACAGGGTGACAGGGCAAGGGTGTTGTCGTCAGCTCATCACATGTTGTCTCTGCTGCTCCTCCCTCCTCAGAGGGAGGACTCCTCACACTCTTCCCCTGCTCCAGGGTGGGGTCCCTCCCACAGGAGAGAGTTCTCCACATACTTGTCTGTAGAAATTATATCAAGACAGACACAACTGGCACCATCACCAGTCCTTTATTAAAACTTCTAATGCTTTCTCACAGGCAACTCCACACAGCACTGACTCCTTCCCTCTACAAATTTCCTTCTTCCTTCTGCATGACTGGCTAAACCCCAACTTGTCCCTACCCCGGCCACCTAACCCTGTCCATCCCTCACACAGCATCTTACCTTGCCTGTCCCTTGCACAACTACATGTCTCTTCCTCCTCACAGCCAGCAGCCTTCATCCCAAACTGCAGCAGACTCTGGATCTTAAGCTCCAACTGTAACTTGTGGCTAGCTAGCCCACTTGTTTATAACACCCATCCTCATTGAGCAAGCAAGGCTGTTTCCACGCCTCTGCAGTCAGTACAGCTGTAACTTTTTGGGATTGCCTCCTGCACTATCCTTACAAACTATCCTTCTACACTTCTCCACTGTGAATCCTTCCCACAGGCTGCAGTTCCTCACAAACTTCTCCAGCGTGGGTTCTTCAGTGGGGTGCAGTCCTTCAGTAACAGGCTGTTTCAGCTTGGGTCCCCCACAAATCACAAATCCTGCCAGGAGCCTACTCACAGCCTCCTTTGGGCATCTGTGTGCTCCAATGTGGGGTGCTCTACAGGCTGCTCTGTGCCATCATGGATATCCATGGGCTGCAGAGGGACAGCCTAACTCACCAGGGAATCACTGCTCTGGTGCAATTGCTGTTTGGGCAGGCTATTTGCCGCCTTAAATACATTACCCCAGAGGCACTACCACCATCACTGATGGGCTTGGTCTTGGCTATCGATGGGTCTTTCTTGGAGCCAGCTAGCATTGGCTCCATCCAACACGTGGGAAGCTTCTGGCAGCTTCTCATAGAAGCCACCCCTGTAGACGCCTGCTACTGAAACCTGGCCCTGCAATCCCAATACAAGCATCTTTCCCGCCTCTCACGTCCCTGCCTCCCTAGCTTACCCAAAAACAATGTCCTGGGAAAATATGTTGTTCCTGCAGTTGACCTTGATGACTGTTTTGTTCAGGTTTTGGTGAAGTATGGCAGAACACATAAGAACCACTGAGTATTTGAATTAGTCTCAGCAGGTCAATTACTACAAAGATTTTCTGCTCTAGTTGCTTGCAGAAAGATGTGTACCTCTTAAAATCCCAGCTATTTCCTGTTTAATGTATTTGCAAAGCAAGATATAACAGGGTAAAAAAATCAGTTGAATACAACAATTTTATTAGAGTTCACCTGCTACAACAATGTGTATGAACACAAGGCAGAAGCAAGACAAGCAAGCAATCCTGGAGCTCTTTTCAAAGATATCTGCTGTTTGCAGCAATGTAGGATGAGCGCACAGTTTCATATGTTTCCTCCTCGATCAATTATTTAGCCTTTCCTTTTGTTTTCCTGAAAGTTTGTGTTTGTTTTTTTTATTTAGTACAATCACTGCCTTTAAAAAAGGGTGTATCCCTGTACTTCTGCAAGTTTGAATTTGGAACACTATAAGTCTCTGGTTTCATATCTCTGTTTCAGTGGTTCCTCTCTATCCCCAGTAGATTGTCAGGCAGGAGAAGGATGAGAAGTCAAAAGAAGTTCCAGCAGATCAAAGAACAGGATGTGTCAGGTCTCCACTGCCTCCATATCCAATATTGTGTTACAGTCCCCAGGGGCCAAAGCAGAACTTTTAATATGGGAACTTGCACCAAAGAAGTTCCAGAATGCCAAAAAATGGATGAAAGCCAAATAAAGTCTGTAGGCTTGGGATTCACAGGAATAAGGGGAGAATTAACACCATTGCACACAACTAGAGGTGCAGTATTAAAAAATGAATATAGAAAATAAGATGTCTGAGTAAAATTAGCTAAAAGTGCACTGTAATCTTCAATAGAAAAATAGATCCTTCAAAAAAATTTCCTTCCAGAAACCTTGTATTTATTTCCAGACCCTTTTTTTGGTTTTATTCAAATACTTTATATACACTAAGATGCAATTGATATTTAAATTTTTTTCAATCCCTATGAGAATCAGTAAACAGAAGCAATTCAATCAGAAACAGAGAATAATGTGAAAAGAAGTGAGGGAGTGCCTATTCATTCAGTGCACAGAAAAATTAACATCCACAGGACAGCTGTTAAATAGGGAAGGTTTTTTTTCAATGCTTCAGTATTAAAAACCACACTGATTTTGTACAAAGCAAGCATAATATGCTCGGGAAAGACGGGTGACAGAGCTGAAATTTGCTGAAAGGCAGCAGGGGAGAAAGTGTTCTACTTATTTGTAATGAAAAAAACAAAAGCAACAAAACAACTGATTTTGTCAACAGAACACTACAAAAATCTCCTAGCTGCACACTTGAAAAGTAGACAGTGTTGAGTAAGATGTAATAATTAGTCAAACTTACCAGTTTATACCTCCAGTTAGAAGGAAATTATCTCACCATTAATAATCAGCAATTAAGTAAATAGCCCAGAAACAGCCTTCCTTCAAGACCACAGGGCCAACATCAGTGGAGGGAAACTGGACAAGCAAAGTAGCAAAAGAGACACAAGCACTGTGCAAAAGCTGCAAACCCACAGGAGCCCTCAAAACCCAGGCCAGGTGCAGGCAGGTGCTCGGTGCAGGGTCAGCAGGGGCAGAGCACAGCAAGCACCAGCCTTGAGTCACTTCCAGGGCCTGGACAGCTCCTCTAAGCTCAGCACGGCTGAGGCTGCAGCTAAAACACCAGATAGTTATGTGCCACCCTGCTTCTTGTCAGAGCAATGGAACGAGGTGCTGGAACAGCTAAAGGAGTAACAGGAGAAGCCCCAGGCTGGGCAGGACTTTTCCAAAATGTTGAGCAGAAATACAGGTCTGGTCAAAGCAACTGGCTTCTTTGCAAACTGTGAATGGTGAGAAATAGCTGAAACCTAAACTATTCAAATAGCTTCATCTTCTAATGCATTGCCATGATATACCTTATTCTCAACAAGAAGATTCTGCATAATGACACCAGCATTAGCGCCTCAGTACAACTGTCTGAAAAGAGAATTTAGAAGTACAGGCTAGGAAAACTCCTCTCTACAGCTCCAGCACAGACTGTGGTAAAACCACCTTTTTCCCATGGGTCCCAAAACTTCCTGCAACATCAAGGTCTCATATCAGCCTATGCAACACCAAACCTAAACTCTCCTCCCTCAAAGGGAGGATCACATTTTCAGTACAGTATTACAAGAAGATTTATAACTAATTTGAACTGAGAGGAGAAATATGGCCTATTGTTCCTCCTCATCTAGTCAAGGCTTCTCCCAGTTCAGGGCATTAAAATTATAATGTATCTGCTTCATACTTGCATCAAAATATAAAGAAGACATCAGCAGAAAAAACCTTCTGTTCTTCTCCGTACTACACTAGAGCAAATTTCCTATATTATGGAAAAAGAACCCATATTTGCACAAAATCCACAATAACTAAAAAATAAATTAAAAATCAGATTTTTCTCCCAAGTCTAAAATGAAATATGGAAAAACAGTTGGGGGGGAAGTTGGAAGGGAACATTTGCATGAAGTACTTCTTCTCAGAAAAGTGACAGAAATTTAAAATAACATTTGAAATTCCACTCTTAGAGTTGCATTTCAGTTTCTCACCCATTTTGAGATACTAATTATAGAAAGACAAGTTATTTTAATTTAAGCTTGCATATGAAAATTCCTATAAAATGTACAGATGTAACACCCTGATGTATTACAATGGTTTATAGGATGGTTGGCTCTGTGTACAGTGATGATATCATATATGACATTTAGATTCTATTAGAGTGGTTGATAATAATAACAAACAAAGCCTATATAGCCTCAGTTTTAGGGTTGTTTGATAACACATAATGAATCTACACGGAGATAGTGTGCTGCCAAAGAAAATGGATATGTATTTGTTCTGTAGCAACATTTAAAATTGGGGGTTTTAAAAAATCCTATTTCTGGGCCACACAAGCTTTTTACTTTTTACTTTCTGCTTTTCGTTTTGTTATTGTGGGAATATATAAACAGGAAAAAACCTTTTCTTATGTATATTGTTTTCATAAATTTAAAGATGCATATATCCTTAGTTATGAATATACAGCGCTGATAATACTGGTAAGTAAGTTATATATATATTTCCTACTCTTCTACTGGAGATTAATTTTCACAAACAAGTATCTACTGGAAAACTTTAGTTTTTTTCATGTTTCCTAACCAGGTTGTGGAAGAATGAAGCTATGCTGCCACCTATTAATTTTTATATTGTGATGGAAATAGAAAAAAAGTTACAATTTTTAACAGGTAAGGAAAAAAAGCGCAATAAAAACCAAATCTATAAAACGTAAAACCCTGAATTCAGCTTCAACACTATGAAGCCACTAGCTTTTCTGACAGTTTAACAGCCGAAACACAAGTGACAAAAGAGAGCACATCACCTACAGGTAAGCTAGGGAAGATAATGTAAGGAAAGATAGCTGATGATTACCATGTAATCATGGCTGCCAAACAAGAGATAGATTTCACATCCAGATTTCTGTTGACTGGAAGACTCAGGGAAGGCTCATTTCAGTCCCACCTAATGGGATCTGTAAGGAGGAAGAAACCACATGCAACACTGACTGTGTTCTCTGTTAGAGCAGAATGTCTGCTAAGCAGGAAAGGACAGAAGATTTCAGTCTGGCCCCCCAAACCCCGTTTGCATTCCGAGTGCAGAGCCAGCTGCTGTTCTGCTCAGCACAGCTGGACATGGAGCACAGAGCAACGCTGCTCCAGGGTGCTCTTCACACACAGTGAAGACACACACACTTCCCAGAGTGGCTCTGGGAAGCAGATATTTCTCCATGCCAGGGACGTGCCAGCATGCCTTAATATGCTCTGTGTTTCGGCTGGCTGCTACCAGAGGGCTCTGAAGCCTGATGCCCATCTAAACCAGACACACAGAGTCCATACAGAGATAGCCCAGCCAAGATGGAGGTAGCCAAACAGAATAGCTAAACCACCTCTCCAGAGGTTATAATTCACCTCATAATCCCTCTGTTCCCATAAATACATAATTTTTAACTTTCATTTTTGAGGTAAACTTATAGATTTACTTCATTTGCAGAAAAAAACTCAAAAACAAAAACAAACAAAAAAAAACCAAATCAAAACAAAAAAAAAAAACCAAACAAACAAAAAAAAAATCCAAACTCTTTCTCAAGATTTCTGGGATGACTATCTGAAAAAAAATAAACTATAATTTTACTGTTTTATTACCTTCTCTCATGTGTCACACACAAATTATCTCTGGATAATTTTTATATAAAATAAATAGAAACAGCTATATTCATGTACCAAAATGTATCCCTTTGATGTATCCCTTTTGAGTTTCACTGTACCTTTTCTTATGAGCTGGAAGAAGTTAGAAACGAGGATATGTCCTTTTTAGAACAAGGATCAGCAGATTTATTATGACTGCATTGGGATATTCAAAGTGCCTATCACCCAAAATATAACATTTAGTTTCAATAAAATATATGATGTTCCTTAAGTGCATTAAAAACCAACAACACAGATCCAAGAGTGGGAGAGGCCTGAGCTGAAGAGATATAGCAACAGTTGTTTATTAATTAGTGAAAAAACAGAGCCATTAAACTCCAGCAACCTCAGATTTCTATGCCAACAAAACCAACCCAGATTTAAACCAGGAAAGTTCAGTTTACGCTTGAGAAAAGTATTAAAAGTTCCAAAAACTGATTTCAGAAAAAAAATTTAAACATTTGAAGGGAGAACCTGAGTGAACAGCCTTCTCCCAGTTACTTTTAGCTATCAAGAGATTCTGACAAACTGGTGTCTGCTAGAATCAGATGTAAAATATGTTAATTCTTGAGTTCTACAATTTTCTACACAAGCTGAGGGGAATCTGAGGTATAAAATAAATGTTATACTAGCCTTTATGAACCAGTCATTCTTATTAGGCACAAAAGCAATTGAGGTGATAGGGTGAAAATTGGCCAGAGCAGAATGCAGATAAGACCCAAGTAAAACAAAAAGCTATTTGAGTTTACTGAATATCTATGAGAGCAAATGACAAATTATAAAAAAAAAAAGCTTGAGAAAATTATATGTAGGTTTTGCTATCAGTGCACAACTGGAAGCGCTGAAAGAAAAACAACAAAATATTACCAAAGAGAGTGGGGTAACTTCACATTCAGTCTTCAACAGTGAAGGATAGAAAAGGTATCAGCAATTTAAATAGGTTTCTGCATTAAACCAGCTGGTTTCTTGTTAAATACAGGAAAATTAGAACAAATCAAAATGCATAAAATGGCCCAAACCCAAGACAATATCCAAAATATCTTACAGAGTTTATGCCAGCAGCCCTCCTGACCAAATAGGTGCACACATGTCTGGCCATGCTTCCTCACGTCCTAATCCCACTCCAGCTTGAGGATGTCGGTTTTCCTCATCTTCTCTTAATCCTTAGCTCTGGCCATCTCCTTCCACCTTCTCTCTGACAGTGGCCACACTGGAGCCTTCCAACAAGGAGTGTTTGCACAGCCCTGTTCCTGCAGCCCCTGCCCCAGCACAGCCCTGCCAGGCAGCACAGGTGGCACCTACGGCTTCAGCAAGGGCAAATGAGGACAAACAATAACTCAAAGCTGTCATTGAGGCAGGCTCATGCCTCAAGCTTCCTTTTCCCCCTGCCACCTAGCTTGGAGACACAGGAGCTCTTGCCATGAGAGAAATAACTGATATGAGCTCCCCCAAATCAAAGATTAACACAAAAAAAAGCCTTTTTTTCTTTTAACTGGAAGATTTAGGCACGCCCATACTTGTGTGCCCTGGCTCTTGTGTATCTTTTCCGAGGCAACTCCTGCATGTTGAAGAAACACAGACACTAAAATGAATGTGACTTCTACAAAAACACTGATTTCAAGTCTTACCTGCCACCATCAGAGCACGTGTCTCATTAATGTATGTCTTTGCTCCATCACTATTAACATTAGCAGTGCCAGTCTGAAATACAGTATCCCAATTCATCAGCTATGTACAAAGCTATAAAAGCATATTAATATTATTTTTTTTTTTGGCATATACATTTCACAACATTCAAAGTAAACTCTGAGTGCTCAGTGGCACTTTCTGGAATTCCCAAAGGCATTTTGGTTACTTGGGCACTTACTGGAATTCCCAAAGGCACTTTGGTGCCTTGGCTGTTAACTGAAAGGATAACTTCACAAGTTTGGTTGCAAGTCAAGCCAGGAGTTATTCTTCAGACCTTTATAAAGATTGCACCACCATAACGCAACCAAACGTTTTCTCATCCAGCAGTCTGCAGGCTTAAATATAACCCAGAGGGTTCTTTTGAGCTTGCAAGGCCAAAGCATGACTAGAAAGAAAACAGAACAAGCTTTTTTCCTTCACAGTTCTGAAAACAAGTTCTAATAATTTAACTACTAGGTAAAAAATTGCTACAAGTAAGTAAGGATCAAGCTGAAAAGACACAGAAAATGATAATTTATAACAGGATTATCAGTGGTTGATTTATCTTTGAATATATATTAAAGTTACACCCAAGAACAGAAGTCCTTAATGTTAACATTTTGGTACCTATTTCTCATGGGAAAGAAGCCATATTATTATTGCAGTACTTAGTAGAATATTCACTGCAGCTGGTTATTATTTTCTATTTTAGATAGGTCTTCCTTTACCAGGAAGAAAAAATAAAAGACCAGTAGGAAGTGCTTATTAGGGCCAGGAGCTTTTGGAAAGAAATATAACATGTGAAATTAATTTAATCTCTTTCTACTTTGAAATATGTTGCAAACAGATTGTGATTTTCTTCATCACATTATACAAAACTATTCAAGAATTCATTTCAACAATAATTGACATCCTGAACCTCATTAGAAAGTAGTTTGCTGCCAGTAGTCAGTATTAAAAATGAACTATTTGAATAGATTAGTCATGTTGCTTTGTTGGGCTTTTTTTTTTAAACCTTGATTGCACTGATGTAAATGAGACAATAAATTTACCCATGAGAAGTCAGGAATTCAGTACTATGCTTCACCAATATTTTTCAATATTCAGTTATTCTCCATTTTGGCAATTACTCCTACTAGCTAACTTAGTTGCTATCCCTGCAGAATGAAACCACCAAAACAGTATGAAAATAGGCCACATAAGTTTCTTAACAAATGGGGTAACTAAAGCATCAGCCAATCTTTAGTCACTCTACAGTTAAATTAATTTTTTGTTGGTTTTTTTTTCACATTGTGCATTCATTTACATGAGCATCATGGAGGTATCACTTTCTGTTTGTACAAGTCACTGCAGTGGTAGAGAAGGCAACACCAGGCTTCTCCACTTGCAGACAAGAGAAGTGTCATCAAAAGCATAGTGGGGCTTTACAGTTAAGGTTTCAGTGACAAATAAAGTAACACAACAGACACAGGGGCTATCCAAGAGCAGCATATTCCATAAAATCATATTTAGTTTCTTTACCTTTATACATGTAACTTCTAGAGAGCCGTGCTGTGCTGGCTTTTCTTCAGAAGGAGGGAGGGAGCTGCAGTACTTCACCTTCTCTGCTGCTGTGGCTTCAAAGAGCCCATTAAGGATACAGAGCTCGGCTTTGATGCCAGTGCCTCATTCTTGAAGACAGGTAGACAATGGTCTGCCCTTCAGGTCATACAAGCAGAGTCTCTCCAGATCACAAAGACAGACCTGCCCTATGTCAGACTGTGGGAAATTGAACTCTACAGCTTCTGTTATAAATTGCAATTCTGCTCCTTACAAAGTCACTGCTACCTTACTAAAACAAGCTTCAGCATCCCAAAAGTCACTTCAGTAGCATAAGACTTACTAGGCTCAGTGAAAGTACTGCCTATAAAGCAGCTGTTTATAGGGCTGACAAACACAAATCCAAAATGTTCAACAGGATTATGTTTTGGTCACAGTTTATACAGCTTCACAGGTAACAGTTTCCATACTTTCCCTTATTTAAAAAATTTAGGAGAAAAAAAAGTAATAGGAATTTGCTCAATATTTAATTGTGCTGTTGTTTTGGTTTTTTTGCATTATCACAAACATCTGGAGCAACCATTCAGTCATGAAGACTTAGTAATCTTCATCTGCAAAGGGAGGGTTGTCACATTTTAGTGGTTCTCCATGTAACTATGTAGTACTCTGTTCTTCAGGTCAGTTGTGAGCTGAAGTTCACAAAAATCAACTGGATGGGATCACACAACAAAACTTTTACAGAACATTTCCCTTATGATTTCTAGAAGGGGGTTCATCTCTTCTCAACAAAATGCTGTGAAGCTAAAAGCAATCTAGCAGTCCTTACCATTCCTTTCTGCTAAGATGTTTTCTTCTGTTACTCTCTGTACTAGAAGACAACAGTTAGATTTTGAGATATCTAAACACTCATGTCACACCAAGCTGTTACATGAGTTACAGCTGTTCTGCAGAAGAGGGTTTCTCCCCATTCATCACCCAGCCCCTGATTGTGGAAAGTCAGAGCTGCAGATTGGATTTCAGCTTCTAATGACATGACTATCCCAGCCCTCCTGCAGGCTGCAAAGACCTGACCTTTCAAAAGTAAAAATAGAAAACTGAATTCCCTGGAGAGAGAAGACAGCTAGAATTTAAAGCAGGAGGATATTTACTTTGTTTTTCTATTCAATTAAATAGATTCCTTAGACTACATATGCCCTTCAAATTCTCTTAAATTAATAACATTAAAATCTTAATTGGTAACCAGCCCCTTCTACTCCCCCAGGCAATTACAACAACGGAATTAGACTCAGGTAACTCAATTAGACATCAGCCTAACCCAGCACTCTCCAAGTCTAAGAAAAACTCTCCATGAGCTTGATGAAAACAGCATTAGGACTGCTTTGTTGAGGTCAAATAGCATATGCTTTCAATAATCACTGAAAGCAAAATGATGCCTCGTTGTTTAGTCTATAAACCTCTCCACCTGGCACTTGAAACTCTCATCCATTCTCACACAGAAATTGTGCTGATCTCCTAGGTGCAGCACGAGGTTGACCTTGTGCTTTTTTCCCTTCAGTCCTGTATCTTCCCCAGACAGCATTGCTTCAGACATATAAGTGAAGCACAAGAGGCCAGGTAGCAGCAATCCTGAGTCTTATTTCAGCAATCTGCCTTGCCTTTCCTCTTCTGCACATCCCCCCTTTGCTACTTGAATACAGAAGCAGGGCTTTACCTTACATATGGAAACACAACATGAACATGAAGGAGGTGTGAAAAAAGGGCAGCTCCAAACATCTGCATAGGCAAGGCCTCAGAGATCAGTCTAAGTAAACTTGAGGCCATTTTAAAAGGAATTCTTACAGCCTTGCCTCTAAAGGGAGCTCAGGATAAGGCACAGACTCATCAGTGAGGTACATTGGAAGAGGCAGGTTCCTCCAACCAGCCATCCTGTTCCCTGAAAACTTGATGTGTTGCACGTTGGTTTACATTCACTAGCTAAAACCTGTGACTTTCTATGGAACAAGAATTTTCTTGTTCTGGGGAAGCTCCCCACCTCTGTGTTACCACCCTAGACTTGCAGCTATTTGCTCTCCAAACACCTCATGGCTGTGTTCCTTCCTCCCTGGTATCCCACAGCTGCAGAAGGGGTGGGAGGTGCCTCCCCTGGTGAAACAGGCAGTAACCAGTGCAGTTTTCCAGGCTGAGAAAGCTGATGCTCTGGGCTTGCTCCCCTTCTCTGGGCAACTGCTCCATCTGCTCAGCTGTTATGCAGAAAGTAGGAAGCACAATCAGACAGAAGGCAAGGCTTCTAAAACTATGTGTGTTTGCAGACATCCAGATATGGGTTGGAGTTCTTGATACAGGTTCACAACCTCTTTTTTGAGGCTAGACATTAAAACTCCAAAAAGGAGCAAAAGTTCAGATATAACTCTGTACTCAATGTCCCCCATCACTAACTCAGAGGAGATTCCTGTTGCACAAGGGCTGGTTCAAACTCCATCTGAGGCACTTAATTCTTCCTGTTGCCTGTATGAGGAGCTTGGATGTTTTAATATGTGATTGCAATTTACTCCAAGAACTCAGAATTCGGGCACTGGAGCATCTAATCTGTGGGTATTAAGCCCTTTATAATACCTGCACACCATCAGTAACTTACTGACACAAGCAAAATTGATATACACAAGGGTTAAAAGGATTGACAGAAACCTACATTACAGATTTGCACCAGATGAACCAGATTGATTTTTAAATTCACTTGATTAAATGGGTGTACTTTTTCAAGACTGATTCATTTAGCAATTTCTCCCTTTAAGGCTTCACTGGTATTTCACATACAGTGACTAATTACTTTTCAGAACACTGTGTGCTTGTTCTCTGCTTCTGTGGACTTCAGTGACTTCTGCACAGTCACTATGTCTGGATAAAATGGGTTTAAAGTACTATTCTGCTTGACAGTACTCCATAGCACTCTGCAGGGGTGTGTGAGGGATCACAAATGGGGCAAGAGAGTGTCTGACAACTGCTGTTGGAGGTGGAGCTGCAAACAGTGGGAAAATACATTGCCAACACCATTCCAGGTGGTGGGGCTGTCATACTGGCTCTGTAAGGTGAAAAAAGCAAAGTCATGGTGGGAGCAGAGGCTAGAGGTGGTTGAGCCTGTGCTATGGAGAGCACAGAGGAAGAGGAGAAGGAGGAAGAAAGGGAAGAAATGCAGCCCTTCACCAGCTGCCCACTCCACCACCGCTGTGCCACAGGACACAAAACTGTCTCCAGGATACCTGCAGAATTTGTGACAGGCACAGATGACAAGCGATGATTAAATACCTGCTCTCCTCCTTTTCAGCATTTCTACCACTGTGCCTGGAGTTTACTTCCCTCCCTTTCTTAACTTCATAAGCAGTTTTGTGCAGCTATGTCTAAGGTTTTCATAGATTGCTTTTTTTCCCCATGTTTCCTTCATGTAAAAGTGGATTTCAGCTGAACATTTACTACTCAGTCAAGTGTACAACAGTATACAAGTCTGCAAAGTCTTCTAAAACCTCCTAAAACTTTTCCCCCACAGCAATGCCCCCAGAACCTGGGCAGGCAGCAGGTTTGGCTGGCAGTTACACTATTGTCCATTATCCTCACTGCCAGATTGTGCTCCCTACTACTTTTTTATTTTATTTTATTTCTGTGCTGTGCGTTAGCTTACACACACACTGTTTACTTCATGGGACAGGGGCAGAATTTGTGTTCACAGAATCATGTAGTTTTAAGGTATCTCCAGCTATGAAATACCTGGTTTTTACCATCCGCTGTCTCCTTGGGCGAAAGGAGTGTACTCAGATGTTCAGGTGCTCTATTTCAGAGGAAAAGAGGGCTTGTGGACCAGTGTCAAAGTATGTTTGTAATGGACAATTAGTCCAACAGAGAACTCAGGCTGTGCCTGCTTTGACAGGCAGGGAGATTTGCATTCACTCCCCTCATGCTTACCCCAGTGGCAGAAGCACATAGGATACAGTTCTGGAAGAGCTGACATAGCTGGACATGAGCCAGCACAGCTCTGGCTTTAGCCTATACTTGCTTGTCTTGCTTGCATGGGCACAGTAACTGCCCCAGACAGGACTCCAATAAAGATATTCAGATCTCCAAATTCATCCAAGTTATGGTAGTCATACGCTGCCCTAAACTGATAATCTCATTAAAATTAATGTTCCATACTAATATATTTATCTAATACCAGTAGTCTTATGCTACCAATGCTGTCATGAGCAGGAAGAAGAAAGCCTGTGGTCAAAAGAAGACCCGTAGAAGTGTGTACAAAGGGGATCTTATTTCTTAACTTCATGACTTTGCTTATTGGAGTGGTTAAACTCACATGCACCATAATGACAAGAGAAGCAAAACTGGGACAAAGCCTCCCCAGAGATATGTCTCTAAAGCACTGAGATATATGCCTTTGCACTCTGTTGTAGTGTAGGAAACCTGGCTGATCTGTCTGACATTAGCACCAGTTCACCCAAGCTCACGCAAGAGGAGTCTGGTGTCCCTAAGCCTTCTCAACCCAGACTGCTCATTTCAGAGCTGATCCTTGAGGTCCAGTTACTCTCCTGCTTTGGAGTTGCTAGAATTGTTAAAATTCACTTTGGGTGTGTTCACAGATCTTCTCATAATGTTGTGTACTTAACAGACAAAGAGTTCTCTGAAAAATTAATTTTAGTTTTCTTCCATGTAGCCAGGCAAGGCTGGAAGGGCAGTTTACAGCTACAACTCCTCTGTTACTTGAAGGCAGCTTGAAACCAATTTTGAAATTTCCAGGGCTGTTAGTGCCACCACATGCTCCCTGCTAAAGTTGCAGGATCCACTTGCAAGTATACATGACCTCTATTCTGACTAGGACATGGCTCGGTCTAAAGGAATAAACACTGATATCTTCAGTGCAGGAGAGATGCATGCCAAGACCAGCTCCAACTGGACTCTGCTGCTGACTGAAGGAATGAAGTTACTGTTCCAGAGTCCTCAGCTGCAGAACGAGATATCTGCCCACACTGGGATGATGTAATACTTACAGAACAATGTAACAATGTCATACTCTAATAACTGACTCTACCATCAACGGATAAGATGTGAATCATAGCGGAAACAAGCATTTCTAAATTGTTACAAACACTGAGCAATAGAAAGAAAGGTAAGAAAGGTCATGCCTGACCTCAAAGAGACAAAGCTACAGGGACAAGGATTTTTCAAGGCAATGTAGCTAGAGATGACAGGAAAGAGAGGAAGTGGATAAGGAAAAAAAATGTATGAAAATTTAACTAAGAAAGGAAAAAAGCCAAGATTAGGAAAGCCCTTTCAGAGGGGAAAATCACAAACGTTAAAAAACCCAAAATGTTGAGGAAAGTCAACATGCCAATTAAAAAAGAAAACAAAACAAAAACAAAAAGAAAAACAAAACCCAAAAAAAATTAACAACAACAAATAGCACAAATAAAAAGAACAGAAATAAAAAGCTCCCCAAACATTTGCAAGTGGTCTTCCCACAATACTCTTGTTTTTTCCTGTTAACACTTTGTGTTCATTCCTACTGTACTTTTAAAATCACAAGATCTGGTTAATTAAATATGGATAATATAGATATCCTCCCTGCTAAAAAGCCCAGGAAAAATACTGTATAAGTTCTAGAATAGAACTGGTATCTGTTTATCCCATTAGTCACACAAATTTGAAGACTAAATGAATATGATTTCAATATATAATGATTTTATTCTCCTATTCCCAACCAATCACCCATTAGAATTCCTGATCTATTTTGTCAGACACCACTGGTATAAGTTGAAAACACTTGATAAAAGAAGACACTCAAAACATTTAAATAATCACTGTGTGATTAATCTCAATTTTGAGGTTCTTCTCCTTTATGATTGACAAGGTTAGCACTTCCAAGGTCCCTCCTCTTTATTCATATTCTGATTAGACTAATGACTTTGACACGACATAGATTTTATTGTCCTACTTTCTACTTTAGATAGTAATTCACCTCTTCTTCTGGCAATTAAGATTTATCTTGGAAAATTACTAAACTATACGCTACTTTGAACATAAGTCAAAACAATTTTCCATTCAGCTTGCAGGCCCCAGAGGAAACTGCTATCATGTGCATGTTGCACCCTCCATAAATGAGTGCATGAATTATACATCAACATTATACATCTTAATTCTTTTTAGATTATGAGTTGTCTATAGAGTACATTAAGATTATACAGACTTTAGCATGCAAAGTCACACAAAGCCAGTCTTGCTTACTGCATAATAAAGGTACCAGATCATATCTTCAGAGAATATCACTATACAATTTACAAAAATAGAAACAATGGAAAGCTTCAAAAGACAAAACACAAGGAGTTCACCTGCATATCAGAAAAGCTCCAAGACCCACTGACAGACCATCAACAGAAAACAGCAAACATAACTTATCATCAACAGGCCTTACGTTCATGAGTGACTATCTAGTCTAGTCTACCAAAACATCTAAACCTCACATCTTTCCCTGGACATCCGTGAAAGTTAGCAGTAGATGTGTATTCTCCAACTGCATATTTTTTTCTGATGATGAGTCGAAGCTAGCATAAACCTTCAAGGTTACACAGGCTGCAATTTTATGATCCTGGAATCAAAGATTTCAAGCAAAGGAGAATCCACCTTTCTGAAGAACTAATCTGAACGATCACCGTTTTCTTGCCATAACATGAAAAGATCTATATTCAGCATGTAAACAGCTATATTCCAAGAGGCAAATTTCAAGGACTTCAGAAAGAGCAAGAACATCCAAAAAAGGAATGCATGTTAGTAATGCTGGACAAATGGGTAAGAGGATTATGAAGAGCTTTACCGCGTACATATGTGAAAGAACAATAGGTTGAGTATTGGGGCAGAAATTAATGATTAAGAAATTACTACAGTCATTTGATATTGAACAGGGTCTGAAATCCAAGCACATAGTAAGAGATGAGCCATTAATATAATTAGACAAATTTGGGTAAAGGAAAACATGACGACCTTCACATTTCCGTAATGCACTGGGAAAAGAGAATTTGACTGCTTTTTCTGAATTTAGGGAGAGCAAGCATTGAAAGAAGGAATCAGAAAATAAATCCCCCTCAAAAAAATGGATTTGAAATTTAATGTCAGGTAGAAAAAGACACTTTCAAACTATGATCCCCAAAAGTCTAATTTTAGCACTCATAAGAAGGACTGCCACTAATTTACCAATACCTTTAAAGTAAATGGATATACTGAACACTAGAGATAGAAGACATTTTTAGAGATCAGAAATTACAAGCAGAAAGGCAAATCTTAAAATAATTAAAACTGGTTTGAATTGAGTCAACAGTTTTAATGATTTTTTAATTAAAACAGTTGTCATTCCAAAATTAGAGTTCATTCCCAGTCAGAATGATACATTTAATGTGGAGTTAATCCAAACAATTTAAAATCTGATTTTTATGCTTGCCCCACAACAATATCCATTACTCACACAAGTCTGGTAAGTACCTTTCATTCAGATGAAGGAAGGAGTAATTAAATATTCCCATGTATGATGACACCTGAAACAGAAACTCCTGCCTAAGGTTAAAGTCAGTATTGTAAGCAGTTAAGCCAGTTCAGTCAAAAGGCTCCTCTGATTTCTCAGTTGATTCCCAGGCAATGGGTAAAGGCATAGGTGTTTTTGGCTCTGCATTATTAGATGCTGAGGAAAACCAAAAGACTAAAAGGAACCCAGCAGACAGCACAAATTTTGTTTATCGGGAGCAAATGCAGGGCTTAATGTTGTACAGAACCTGTTGGAAAGTCATAATTGGCTACCTATGCGTTAAAAAGTTGCTGTGGAAGTGTATTTGTATACTGTGTTAGGAGAATTAAGCTAACAGAGTTGCAAAAAATAATTACCAAGGATTATCAAAATCTGCTGATTATTAAAGGAAGCCAGAAGAGCTTCCAAATATTGGCAAACCATTTATGCCAAAGGACAAGGAATTACTATGAAGCCATTATTCAGAAAAAACATCCATATGAAAAGGCATGAAACCCAAGAAACAGAACCCTGCAGTCCCTATCTGAACTGGCCTCCTACGTCACAAGACCCCCATGAAAACACACAGTGAAGAGGGAGAAAGATGTATCCACATACCCTGCAGATATTTATACATTTATGGCTGCACAGAACCTTTGCTTCTGCCTTGGACCACGCCTTAGACAAAGGACAACTGACACTAACAGTAGGCCTGACTATGCAGCACCATTCAGGTTTTTATGTCAGTTTTTTGTGCCATGCTTTCAACTCTTAACACACAAGGGGGAAAAAAATCAAAAAACAACAACCAAAAAAAAAACCAAAAAACCAAAACAAAACAAAAAAAAACCACAACAAAAAACCACAAAACACAGAATCTGTCATACACAGAGTCCATCCTATTTTTCACAATAAAAGTATAAAAGTTGCATATGTGTTTGTTAATAATCGGGTCCATGAGCTTTTATACATGAAGGCAGTTCCTCATCTATCTAGCACAGAGAGTAATGAGATCAGAAGTGATCTTGGATCAGTGTCCAGGAAAGTGCTGCCTTATCCCCTGTCTTTTCTGTTGTGATAGTCAGATTCTTTGTACCTGAGTTGACAGCTGCTGTCTTAAGTCAGATGCATACCATAAAATGTCTTTGAGAGCCTTATAGAAGAGGAAGGTGACCTTGAAGCTAATGTATTTATTCAGTGGAGAGAAGTAAAACTGTGAAGGTAAGACAGGTCACATGTTCATGGAAATTTCTGTACTTGATGAGATGTATTTTGGACAGCACTGAAGAAGTCAGGAGAACAACCCCCCTGCCTGGGACTCAGCCATCAGCAGGGATGCATAGGCACCTCAAGGACACAAAATACCAAACAGCTACAAGATTCTTATTTTCTGCAAGCTCCCACTTGTATGACCAGTAACAGATCTTTCATGATATTATCCCTGCCTTTCTTGTAGCTTGTGTGTAATAGAGGAAATGCTGGGAAAAGGATGGCAGTAGAGTTTGAATGCATCTGACAAAAATGTTACTTCTCTTTATAAATAAGAGAAAAGAAAGCTGGTGATTGATTATGTTCATAAATATTTGTTTCCTAAGGAAAAATATCCTCCTCAAAAGGAGAAGTTAGCAACTGAAACTTTGTTCAGCTTTTCAGCGTTGTTCTTTTCTTATGTAGAGCGTTCTCACAAAAATAGTTTTTAATTCTCCCATCGGATATTTATTAAGAGAAGATATTAATGATATTATTAATAAGATATTATTAAATAATATTAATAATTAATAAGATATTATTATTTATTAACGATTTAGGCCTAGAAGCAAAGATTTTTACTTTCAGTTATCTTTTTTTTTCAGCTCCTTCTTTTGGAGTTTGGAGCAAAACTCTGTTAAAAGAGCATGCAATTTAAAGACTGTATATTTTTCTTGGTATTAACCACATAACCTCTACTTGTACACTAAAGCAGCATCAAAATGCACCTGGCATCATGTTGGTATTTAGCATTCATGATGTTTTTATCTCCAGAAGATATTTTAGAGATGTAAAATCAGACTAGGTAAGGGTCTGCTTTTCCCAAATTACTTGTAAAGCAACTGGACAAATATAGAGTTTAGGTTTTTTGGGGTTTTTTTTGGTCTAATGTTATAGACAGATCCAGTATTTTTATGCATTGCATACTAAAACCACTGTAAACAATGACAACTCATGAAAGCCTGTGAAAACTTTGAAGTTATTTGGAGTTAGTACATCCATTCAGTCTGGTAGCTCCTAATTACATCATCAGCTGTTCGCCTGTTTTTAATCCACGATGTTAACATTGACTACTGTAAGCAAATGGCTAATACCTCAAGCTAGAAAAGGTATTGGTCTTTAGTACTCTACCCACCTACTAATACTTACCTCTAGACCTATGTTTTTAGGTAAAGCACATTTCATGACTGATATACTGCTATCTCTATGCATGGCTATAGAAGGAAAGAAATATGCAATCTTCATTTGTGTTTGCTCAGAAGCAGTAACTCACATGTTGTAAAATTATGGAAAAGAATAACTTGTATTTTTAAGATCTGCTGGCAGACAAGTTGATATGGGGGAGTTTAGTGCCTACTTCCATCCCGGTTTTGATGCAACTGTGACAATTTTCTGTGATGGAGGAAATACTTCACGGACCTAAAATGGTATATAAAGCCACTTTTGAAAGAGGGCAAAATCACCTAAGCTCGTTTAGAATTAAATAGTGGGACAGTTATTTTAATTTCAGGACATTCTCTTTGTTTTACATCAGCAGCACTCTCGCATGACTGAAATATCATAGGTTATTCCAGGATAAGGAACCAGAGTGAAACCTCAGCTTTTTCTTTTTAGACTTAAATTCCTTTTTAATTCCATAGGAATGATTCCCTAAAACCTTAGGATTACTGTCAGCTGTCCAAGATTCCATCAAATTTCCAAAATATTTTTAAGCCCAGAAACAGCATTCCTAAGTGTAAGCAAAGTTGCATGAAGCAGAATTATTTTCCTGTCCTTAAAAGTCATATTCTATTTATATATCTGGTACAATACTAATTTTTTGCAACTTCATCACATTGTGAACTCCTGTCTCATTTGCTCTCCATCACCCTCAGGTCTTCCTCTGCATTTCTGCAACTTATGATTAGGGAACTGGCCTTAAGTAAAAATAACCAACTCAATCAACCCTTACCCAGAATTTTGAGAATTCTGACAATCCAACAGAATATTCCCCTACTCTCCCAACTCCATCTTCTCTAGTCACACTGCAAATAAGCACATTTACTCCCACCACACAGTAATCCTATTACAATTACTTTTTAGAAAACCTTTGCTGTGGGTTGAGAGGAAAGAGAGAAGAACATAAAAAAACTCCTGAGACAGAGGCTCCAGTCCTATCAGGGAAAGGTTAAGTGTTCCTTCAAGCACCTGCCACAATCCTGCCATTCTTTATACCACAGAGTAGAAATAAGAACTACTGCTTTATTATACCTTGCTCCAGCACCTTTTCATTAACAACTCCTATCTGAAGCATTTTGTTACCATCTCTGGTTTCCCTCCAAGCCCCACACAGCTGGAAAATTCCTGCTTGATAGCAAGTGGACCATTTTCTTCTGCTTGGCAAGGGCACTACACTATTAAATTTGGAGCATGCTGAAGTTACATTTTATACTGTATTTCTGCAATCAATAACATCACAAACTTACACATAAAGCAGAGTAAGATGACATTCTTAGTTGATATGATTCTAAAAGTTGATGCTTCATGAAAATCAAGAAAATAAAACAACCCCCTTTTTACAACATTATTTACTTTTTATCAACAAGGTTAACTGCTGCAAATTTAGCTGCCTCATTTGAAAGGCAGTCTCTCTTCTGCTGATTGCATTCCTACCAAGCAGCAAACTTGTGAAAAAGGAAACACTATGGTCAGCTTGTTTCCACTCGTGTTATACTGCACATGCTGATAAAGGCAAAGGGATCCTCATCCCTGGAAGTTTTCCAGACTTGGCTAGACAAAGCCATGGCTGATCCGATTTAGTTCCAGCATAAGTTCTGCTACAACCAGGAGATGGGGTAGATGGCATCAACAGGTTTTTTCCAGACACTCCTGGGAATCTGGTCTATATGTGAAAGTGGTGGGAAAGTCAATTGTATCCCAGTGGTTTATAGATATCAAATACTGAATAAGGAAAGAGGAGCAAATGCATCAAAAAATAAAAACAGAGTCAAAGGATGCTTTGTTTTTCCTGTCTCACAACAGCAACAAGAGCCAGGAGCAGGCAGAAAATACAAAAGATCTTTTTCTCTCTGGCAGCTTGGGTGGGTGACTCACAGCAAGTAATGAACTCTGCATACTGCTCCTGTCAGCACCGAGCAAATTCGCCTTTGAGCCCTGACCTGAGCCATGTAACTGCAGACAGAAGGAGGGAACTTGGCTTCTTCCTAGAAGTTTTGTCAATAAGACATAATGCCAAGGACAGCTGAGGACAGCAATCACTGAAACTTAGACTTTGCAAAGCAGCTAAAAAACAAGTGATGAGGAAGCAGATTTAGAAAATCCCAGCATTCTCATATCCCACAGCTGCTCTGAATTGCAGCATGCTGAGTCTCTCCCAAGACTTTTCTCCCCAGAACTCAGAGTGCCTTTGGATTCTTTTACACCTACCTACTTCAAGCCAGAAAAATATATGATGTGTATTCTTGTACTTCTTTAGCGGCTAAGTTCCCCACCAAAATTTGCAACTTTCCTTGTGACTTCTAACATACAAGCCAAACCTAAAGATTGAGCAAAGGCAGCATTTGTTTGTGGGGAGCAGGAAATGGGATTTGAGTATAATTTTGTAATTAATTTTTTTTTTTCCAGATACTATATAATGTAATTGCACACAATCACTGAGGTACTCATGGCACATTTCACCAAGAGTGAAATTTTATGCATTTTCACAGTGCTTTTATATGTGGAGAAACTTGATCACATTCACACTCTTCCAGAGTAATAGGAAGACAAAGTCTTGCTGTAATGATTTGGTTTGAAATTTCCACTTGTGTTTTCAAGAATGGATGCACTTGTGTATTAGCAAAACTTGCTATTTTATTTCTTAGATACACACAGTTTAATTGTATTTCATTAGACCTTCATCCATGGGTGCTGGCTTTTAGTCTCCATAGCTCAGACACCACCACACCAGTGTCTTGCTTCTCCATGTAAATAGGATTTTTCATATATATGTAAAAGCAATGGGCAGTATGGCTGTGACATCTGCTCCAGTGCAGCTGTGGCTCCAGCTGATTTTCTTCCCTGGGCCAAATGTACAGCACAGTGCTTAGATTCTGGGAAGGAGGTGGTGGGAGGGTGAGTTTACTGTAGACAATATCTTCATAAACAATAGTACCAGTTATTTGTTTTCAAACAAGTTGTTTCACAGGAAGTATAATTTAAGAAGTATTTCCAACATTTCTCAAGCTTAAGAAGGACAAACCTGGGCTTTCTAGTCTTTACAGTACACAGTGTGTTACTGCTTGCACCCCAGGCAGAACAAGAGCATCTTTTGCCTGCTTTGCACAGCTCAAGGCTAAACACAACCATCTCTGCCTTGTGCAGGCTTTATAACTGGAAGTTGCCCTAATGAATTCACCAACACAAGGACCAAAGTGACTGTTAATATTCAGTGCAGGGCTGGTGGAAGCTTTTAGGTTCATACCCTGAAATGGATCCTTCTTGCCCACATTCTGGAAATGGCGCAGGAAGTGGCAGCACACTTTCCTCTTTCCTGAGGATTTTCTCCTGTATATTAAAGTATAAGTTTTAAGAGCAGCAAATTTAAGAGTTGCACATGAAGTAGGATGACCTATGGATGCTGAGAAGAACAACATATCACAGGCTCTCCTGTGACTGCTGTGGATTAGTCCTACTGAACACAGTGTCTCTCTTCACCACTCCTAAAACAGCCTGCAGAACACCATTAGTGACCCAGCGGCCACACAGCATTTGAAACTGTCCCTGGCAGATATGAAGCTACCGAAAACCACTAATAAGAAATTAATTGTTTTAAATTCCAATCAGGATAGATCTGAATCTGTGACTTTAGCATGAAAGAGAATGAGATCTGTGAAATTCCTACAGGAAGTTGTAAGGAAAGCTCCTGATATCAGTGGTTGCCCCCTTTCTGGCAGCTAGTCTTTGTTCAAGGTTAGGTAAGGGCAAAATAAGTGAATACAAAAGTAATTGTTTAAGGAAAAAAAGAGGCAACACCAACAAGACTTGGAATTTTAACTGACATGAAAGGAGTTTATGCTTATCTTAAAGATGCAAATGTCGGTAAATAAACACATATGTTTTCATTTGAAGGCAGAACCATTGATCTGTTTGCCCTTGCTATGTTGTCTAATTGATCACATCTGGATGATTTGATTTAACAGTGTTTCTGGCATGTGATCTTTCCTCCTCTTGGTTTCTAATTCTCTAATTTTTAGAGCATACTAGAAATCAGTTTGCAACTCTTTTTTCTTTCTCTTACAGTATTTCTTGTTATTTTAAACACATTACGAGCATTAGAAAAATGTTCTGTTCCTCTGTTGTATTCCTGTTTTCTAACTACTGTATTTATTTGATCACTTTCTATGTACTGGTAAGAAATCTACAGTTCTTACTTACAGGAGATCTGCAAGTACTATAATTCAGCTTCACCAGTATAAAGCAAAAAAATCTTTGTGAAACTGCAGTCTCATAAGTATTACATCCATTTAGTCTGTAAACTTAAAATCAATCTGCTAAAATCTAGAAAGACAGGTATTTAATATAAGTTTTAATTTTTGCTTTTCTTCTGTTGTTCATTAGGTCACTTTCAATCATGTACAAGGCCCACTGTAAACTTTGGGTTTTTTTAATAATACTTGGCTAAAGTTACTATTTCAAACTCTGTACTCTTCAAAAATGAAGTACTATTTGCAAATAAAATACCAAATTTGGAGTCAGAAATTATAGAGTATCAAGATGAAAAACCTGATTTATGGCAAGTTGGTCCTGTGGCACTCATGGCCACATTAAACACAATTACAGGAAAGGTAAAAACAGTGTAAAGTGCCAATAATTTGTATATAAGATTGAAAAACTGGGGGTTTTTTGTTTGTTTTTATTCTGTTTACAAATCTCTTCTGATTGAAATCTCTTCTGGTCTTCTTATTTAAGGACTCAACTCTACAAGTATGTTTATAAATAAATTTACACTTACTTCTACCTATGTGAAATTATAAAACCACACAAGAAACAGTGAAGGACTTAAGTGAGAACATATTTCCTCTGAACACACTGACTACTATTCCTGCAGTCAGAATTGCAGCCTCTTCAAAAACTGTGAAGCTATTTTGCCTATTTATCAATCAAGATTTACACATTCACACACTAGATGCCAGCATGTGATCTAATGGCCATTACGGGGTTTGTGTTACAAAAAAGACAGCTTACATTAGTCTGGAGCCAATTGTTTGTAAAACTGTTGTAAAAGGAGTATATGCAGAGGAATAGTGATCACAAGTCATTTACTAAGCATATTGACCCAAGTCTTGCCACTGAGTTTAAGAGATTCAAATTTAGACCTGATAAGCACCTGCTGTCAGAAGTGATAGCTGCTTATGTCAGTCATCTCCAAGACCCAGCAAGCACGTGTGAATTCAGCAATCTCCACCAGCAAAGGAAAACCTCAGACTATAGTCATTTGCTTGTCACCTTCATTTAAGTGCCAGGTTCTTTAGGAAGAGGAGTCTCAGAAACATCCACAGATGACCCGGGTAACTTGATATACCAGAACAGCAAGTATTATAGTCACTGGGCATATATCCCAGAGTGGGGAGAATGTAGAAGATAATTTGTTTAAAATAAAGTTCCATTAGAAATGTGACTCACTGAAGATTAACTAAGTCTTTTGGAAGTCTCTTACCCCATAACAGTAACTCAGGTATTTTGGAAAGTCCCTCTTTTCACAGATTCAAAAATCTCGCAAAATATATCAGATTGCAAAAAAGAAATCCTAGCAGTGAAGTGTCAGAAATGGAGAGCTTTAAAAGCTCACCCTTGTGTTGGTATTTCTCTTATTCAGGATAAAATAGGAAATTATACTGGAGTACAATTCAAAATAATAACAGGATCAACCTCTATACTCTTTCTCAACAGACCAAAGATTACATGTTCCCATTACCTTTAGGGTGTGTTAGAAAAATCCCTAGTGTGTAATTTCCAGCTAAGCTTCTTCAGAAAGAAGTCTAGTTCCTGTCTTCCAGAGGCCTTAAGTAATGTAACTTAAAGAACATCAAGTGTAGGAGATTCACAGGCAAGGGCAATTCACATCATAGAAATATTTATGTAGTGCTCTCAACTGCTAGTGTAGGCAGACCATTCAATCCCCAGAAGCAAATGTTTCTTCCTGCAAAAGAAAACTGGCTAAGGTCCCATTCATGACCATCTGCATGAAACAGCTATTGCAAAACTAACAAGTCAGATATTAAAGTACAATAGCTCACTTTGTTTCTTCCACTGCTCAGTCTCCTGCACATTACACTGGGGTGGGTACAGAAGCTGCTGTTCACGGCTGGGCACATTGTCTCTCATTCAGAGGTTTCCCCTCCATTATTCATGAAGCAACGGCTGGGCCACGACCAATTACATACTAAAACTAAGGAAAAACTTCAGCCATAAATCATAACTAAGAATGCATTTTTGTCCTAAGTAATCCCAGGCATCCTAAGCAACATCAAGACCATAGAATAAATGAGATTTGTAGATAGCCTGAAAAAAAAAATGTCCACAAGGATTCACAGGATGCCTTGTGCTGGATCTGAGAACAAGGTGAAAATACAAGTGACCCCAGGAGTACTCACCAAACATGATTTAAATATAACCAGAGTCCATACCATATACAATGTCTTTCACAGTCCATCTCATTTGAGATGCTTCTTCCATAAATGAGCCTCCACAGGCCAACAGAATTCTATTTGCCCCGCACAGGCAACTTCTTTTGAAATAGCTAATTGTGCAAAAGTAATTACTCACATGGACAACCCTTCCAACAACCGTAAGGTCAGATATATCTTCTGATATGCCTGTTAGTCTTTAGCCTTCAGTCTGAAGGTAAAAAAGAAAAATGGATGTAGCCTTTTTTCCAAAGGGAGTACAATCTGCAATATTTTTAAACCAAAAATTTCTTCCCACCTATTCATACAGGAGTATAAAGAAAAGAAA
>VWZS01008896.1:210169-284072 GCA_013397075.1 Rhabdornis inornatus | reverse complement strand
CGTGCCGGGGCTGGTGGGGGAAGGTGCTGAGCGGGGTGGCAGTGTTCCTCTCCCGGTTGGGTGACACGGGCTCCGACTTGATGCTGATGTTGGGGTTGGTGTTGACAGTCAAAGTGGTGGTGTGGGACAAGTGACTCCCTTGTCTGGGCATCCGGAATGTAGGGAGAAGAGGTTGGGAGAGGAGGAGGAGGAGGAGGAGGAGGAGGAGGAGAGCAGAAGGGGAGGAAGGGGGAGAAAAAGATGGAGGAGGAGATAATGGGAAATCTCTCATTATGAACTTTTTGGTGGCCTTTTACCCTCCAGTGCACAGAATTCAGAACCTGCACACACTGCAGCTGAATGAACGCATTATTATAAACCTGGATTCGATTATTAACCTAGATTAATAAACAGAATTATTACTTCAGAATCAGAACTGTGACTCCAGAATTCATAATTGTAGTTACCAGGACGCATCATCACACAGCTGTGATCAGACCCTGTGGGCAGCATCCTTCCTCTCCCAGCAAGCATCCCATGATCCAGCCCCAATCCCACCCACTGTCCCTCAGCAGTGATCCAAATGCATGGAGAAGAGGGACAGGCTGTGACACCCCTGTCCCATGGGTGTCCCTACAGCTCTGCCCCAGCATCCCTGTGGGCTGCACAGATCCAGCACAGCACAGTGCTCACCAGGTGGTTTTGCTCAAAACTGGGAACCTCCTCAACCTCTACTACAACACAAAATTTTGTCCAGACTTTCCACACATCCTGTGGCCCCACTGATGCAGGAGGTCCAGGCAGCTGTTGAGGAAGCTGCTGCCTGCCCTGACTGGAAAACATGCACCTGGCAGTGAGGGAACACTGAACTCCTACACAAAAACCTGGCCCATCCATCCACCTCTCCATCTGTTCCTCTAACTATCCATCTATCCCACCCCTTCATCTGTCCATCTATCCTTCCAGTCCTCTATTCATCCCTCCTCCATCTCTCCATCCATCCATCCATCCATCCATCTGGCACTTCATGGTGAAAATGTCAGTGTGTTTGACTCAGTGGCTAGGGCAGTCATTGAACCCCCTCCTCAATTCCTGACTCTCTTTGTCCCATGGTCTCAATACGATCATGGGCAAGCAGCTTAAATCTTTATGCTGACTGTGTAATTCTGTGTGTGGATGCTTTATTCCAGACTAAAAGCAGATCCACTTCAAAAATCCTGCTCTAAGATGCAAGTGCTTGTATTTTCTGCCATCTCTTTGCAATACTAAAAGCCATCTTCTTCTATACCAGCAGGGCACAATTCCAGGCACCTTCTCCTGCTATGTCCATCCCATCTAACACTGCCTCTGGTTGGTTCTCAGCTCCCTCCGGGTGAGTGATCGATCCCACTGTGGACAGGCAGCAGGACAAGGCTCTTGGAGCATCCCCAAGTACCCTGATCTCAGCCAGGGACTCTGGGTCACTCCTACAGTGACAGGGACAGGATTCCCCAGACTTCACAAGCCAGCTGTGCTCCTGCAGCTGTGCATGGGCACACAGCTCCTACCCCCTGGGAACACAGCGTGGACCCACCAGGGCCTGATACTGGGAGTCTGGAGAAGCCAGGGAGTAGTCAGGGCTGGGGCTCTACAGGTTTGGCACCCTCAGAAGAATTCCCCACTTCCCTTTTGTGTCACTTACATTAAATTTCCTAGTGACACCGGGACCAGGTGCTGCTGCTGCGGCTGCTGCTGTGGCTGTTGCTGTTGTTGCTGTTGCTGTTGCTGCTGCTGCTGCTGCTGCTGCTGCTGCTGCTGCTGCTGCTGCTGCTGCTGCTGCTGCTGCTGCTGCTGCTGCTGCTGCTGCTGCTGCTGCTGCTGCTGCTGCTGTTGCTGCTGCTGCTGCTGCCAGGCAGAGATGTTGCCAAGGGACAGCCCTCCAGGTGAGCTGAACGCTGGCAGCGAGGACAGCTCAGCGCTTGTCAGCTGATAATCTGGGAGGGAAAGAGCCTTGCAGTCATTTCAATGTCAAACCTGCCCCCACAGTGCCCTGAGCACTGAGAGGATAGAGCCCCACAAGAGACACAAATACACAATGTGTATGTGAATATCAGCTCGTGATGCAAGTGGCACAGAGATGCTGGCCAGAGGACACACCTCGTGCCTGTGGAATGGCTTGTGCTGCAGTCACAGAATCAATTAGGTTGGAAAAGACCTCCAAGATCCAGTCCTACCTACGACCAAACACTACATCAACTAAGGGACACTTAAAGGACATCTAGTCCAACATGCATGGACACCTTCCACTATCCCAGCTTGCTCCAAGCCCCATCCAACCTGGCCTTGGACACTTCCAGGGATGGGGCAGCCACAGCTTCTCTGGGCAACTTTTGCCAGCACCTCACCACCCTGAGTGTAAACAAATTCCTCCTTATATCCAGTTGTCTTCCACCCTCAAGGCATGAGCTGTTGGCAGGACCTCCACACCCCACAACTCCCCCCAGTGCCCCTGTTCCTCATGCACAGCAGTGGCCAGGGGAGCCCCATGATGCAGCCACGTCTGGCTCCCCCCAGGGAAGGGCCATGAGCATGTGAGATCCCCAGAGACACCTCCAGCCAGGTGCACAGGGCACAGACACACTTCCTCCCCTCCCGGGGCAGCAAGCCCTGGAAGCTGACACCCACCTGTACCTGGGGTGTACCTGGGGCATCCCCACCTGTACCTGGGGTGTACCTGGGGAATCCCAATCTCTACCTGGGGTGTGCCTGGGGCATCCCCACCTTTACCTGGGGTGTGCCTGGGGCATCCTCACCTGTACCTGGGGTGTGTCTGGGGCATCCCCACCTGTACCTGGGCTGTAGTTGGGACAGCCCCACCCGTGCCTGGGACAGCCCCACACTCGCAGTGTCCCGAGTGGCAGCAGGGGGCGCTCCCTGCCCGCCATGGGGACACGGAGCTGTCACCGTGTCCCCCCTCCACGGGCACCCCACACCTCCACGGGGGCCCACAGCAGCCATTGTTCCCACTCCCCGGTACCCTCCCCTCACACTTGCAGGGCAATGCTTTCCCCATGCAGAACCTCGGGGGCATCGACAATCCCAGTGGGACACCACAAACCAGGAGGGAATTTTACAAAGGGTGTGAATGCTGGCAGAAAAAGCCAGGGAGGAAAGCACTGCTCCTTCAGGAGATGGTCAAACCTTGGTCAGCCATGTCAGCCTGACACAGACACCCATCAAGCCCTCCTCTCATCTTCTCCTCCCCCTTTCTCTCTCTAATTTTGGGTGTCTTGTGGTTTCAGCCGTCCCCACCCCAGCAGCACACACAGAGGTGGCTGTGCTGGTGCTGAACTGCTGCCAACGCCACTGGCGGATCCCGGCACACCCCACCCAATATCCTGGCAGCGAGTTCCCTGCTCCACACCATCCTCCACCCCTGCACCGGCTCTTCTGGTTTGGGAGCTCCTGACACTCACTGGGGATGGTGGCTGCCCCTGCAGCCCCTAGCAGGGCTTGAGCTGGAGCTGCCCCGGATCACAGAGCTGGGAATGGTCAGGTTTGACTGAATCCGGCAGCGGAGCCAGCACAGGAAAGGGAACATAGGCACGTAACTCTGGCCAGAGGGCAGCTCAGAACTGCATCAGCCTGAAATCCAGATAATATCCACCCAATTAACAGGTGAGTCCTGGGAAGAACAAGTGGCAATGCTCCAAGCTGCGAGTTTGCTCAGGGCATCAGCACCCCTCCACCACCTACGCAATGATCACCTCTGCAGCATCACAGAATCACAGAAATTATTTATGTTGGAAAGGCTGTCCAAGACCATCGAGTCCAATTGTTCCCCCAGCACTGCCAAGGCCACCACTAACCCATGTCCCCAGGCGTCAGAGACACGTCTGCTAAATCCCTCCAGGCACAGTGACACCACCACTGCCCTGAACAGTCTGTTCCAAAGCCTGAACACCTTTTTCACATAGAAATTTTCCCTAATATCCCATCGAAACCTCCCCTGGCACAACTTGGAGCTGTTTCCTCTTGTCCTGCCCTTTGTTACTTGGGAGCAGAGACTGACCCCCACCTGGCTGCCTCCTCCTGTCAGGGAGTTGTGGAGAGTGAGGAGGTCTCCCCAAGCCTCCTCTTCTCCAGGCTGAATCCCTTCAGCTCCTTGTGCTCCAGACCCTTCACAAATCAAGACAATTCCTACCCAATTACCAGGACAACTCTGGTAGAACTGCCAGGTCCAGAGTTTGCACCCTACAGCAAAGGTGTCCCCCACGCTCACCCCCACAGCAAACACCTCAGAACAGACACCACGGGCACTTGGGCAGGAACACGGCTCCACCCATGGCCAGCTGTGAGACAAAATAACTACAGAGAGCTGAAATACAGGCCCCTGTGCCCTCAGCAGCAGGACAGGGCTCAATTAAAACCTATTTTGGGGACTCTGGCTGTGCCCAGCCTGGCTAGTAAACCGCATGGTCACGCAGGGAGAGGAGCCTCATCACACACAACCAGCATCTCTGGGGCTACACCTACTAATTAGGAGAGGGAGTATCCAGCATGCCAGTTCCGGGTTCTTCCAGACAAGCAGCTTTTTACATTTTTGCAAACTTTTCTCTAAGCCAGAACAAGTTACACAGGCAGCCAGCAAGTCCTCAAAGTCTTGGTGGAGGTCTGACAGGTGGCAGATGAACAACCCTTCTGCTTGGGCAAGTGCACTGTCACTGTTGCCTCAGGCTGATTTCAATCCACCAGCCCAAATCAGATGTGCCTATGAGCAGGCTGGTTTGCATTCTTCCCAAACTTTTGGGGGGGCCTACGCCTGTTGTCATGATTACGACATCCCTTAAGCTCTGAGAGCTCAGGGATGGGTGTAGCTTTAATTAGCATCCACTTGCACAGAGCAACGGGCTACATCAGCCCTCACAGCCCTTCTGGCTATGACAATGAGCTCTCACCACTTAATATAATGAGTTTCCCCTTGATTTTAATCCTGTGGAACCCTTGGACTCAGCCACATCATGTAGCGGTGAGTTCCATGATCATCACTGCAGCTGCTGGGGGAGCACCAGGCAGGTGCCTGCAGCAGCGCATTTCCCTCTCGTGTCACCTGACCCACCCCAGAGCTCTGCCCTGGTCATGCCTTACCTGTGTTGTATGCTGTGGGCATGGCTGAGAAGGGCAGCCCCTGCGTCAGCAAACTCGGAGTCGCCACAGAAACAACTGGTGTGGTCAGAGAGTGAGTTGCTTGAGAGACACCCAACCTCTGTGTGTTTTGCTGTGGGAGCAAACAGGGAGGGAGTTAAAGCCCAGATGGTTTGACTTGGTCGTTTCCACCGTTTCCATGGGTTGTGGCCCCCCTAAACCCCCTGGGCATGCACTGGAACTGAGCATGGAGACCGTGGGACAGGCAGGATTGATCCTCTGGCCACTACACGCTGCAAAAAAGCAAAGTACAAACCACACCAGCTACTGACACTTTGGACCTTGCAACACCCATCTGCAGGTCACAGCCTTGAGTCCCCTTCTGCCCAGGGCTGGGCTTCACCCACCAGCACCAGCCATGGCCCTGTGTACATGGAGGAGGAATATCAGCAGGATGCCTCAGACAATTCCTCACTGCGTTCCAGAGGTTGCATGTGAGGCTTGCTGAGTTTCCAAGGAGTGACAAACAGACCAAAGCAAACCAAGACTGGCTGAGGCAGCACAGAGCTGACATCTCTCTGCAGCTCCAGCGGCCAAGAACAAGTCCCTGCATCAAGGGAAGCTGAGCATGCCTCAGGATTTTAAAGGGACTGACACCCCTGAACTCAAAGTCTAGTTCTCGGTGCCCTCACAAGGATTTGGAGACTCAGGTATTAGCAGGTCCACTGTGGAAAAATTCTGCCCTTGGACCACTGCACACCAACCTCCCCCCATGGTTTTCCAGGCAGTTACGTGGGCAGATCTATAGGTCAGATTCAGCCCTGTTTACAAGGCAGATAATCTGGGCTGTCTCTGCTGATCTGATTTAAATCAGACTCAAGAGGCTTGACTCTAATCCGAAGCACCCCAGCACACGTCACCCTGTGAAGACTGGGGCAGTGCCCAGCTTAAATCACGCCTGGCACGAGGCTGGCTGAGACACAGTGAGGAGCCTTCCTGTGGAACTGAGGGCTCCCAGGGCCTTGCAGAGCTGGGCACAGGCTCTGCAATGCTTGCCCATGGCCAGGGAGACTCTCCTGGGACAAGGCTGGAGGCTAAAACCCTGCCCTGGCCACCTCCAGAGGATAACAGCACCTGGCTGTGTAGGATTTGCTCACCCTGCACCCACACACTGCCAGCCCGGGTCCCTCCTGTGGCCTGGGGAAGGAGATTACCAGGGCTCTAATTGCTAAAGCTCTGGGGGGCTGTAGGAGCAGGTTTTGCTGGCACGCATCCTGCTGGCAGCCACCCTTGGCTGTGCCCACTGCTGTGGGTTAAGGACAAGGCAAAAAATGTCTTCACAGAAGACAAGACACAGCCCTGTCCCTGTCCTGCCTGCACAAGACCCTGAGCCAGCCCAGTGGGATGCAGCCCCCACAGCCCCATCCCTTCTGCTCTCTCTCCACGGCTCTGCAGCTTTCCTGGGAGAGCACAGGCACAGGGATGAGTGTGGCCATGCCACAGGGCAGGGCTGGTGGGACACCAGCTGGGCAGGGTGTGCCACCCCCAGGAACCTCCTTGACACCACAAGACAAGTGTGGGGATGTCAGCCCCAGCTGCCCTGGGGGAAGCACCCCAATTTTCACCACAATCCATGCAGGGAGGAGGTGTGCAAGCTTCCCCCCACATCGTGCCACTCACACCCTGTGCCCACAGACATGGCTCCCAGTTGCCATTCCAGTTGGTAACACACCATGCAGCATGCTCCCAGGGAATGGACCCTGCTGCCCCTGGCATGTTAGGAGTGTGGAGGGAAATGGGGGGACACCTCTCTGAACCCTCTAAGGGAGGAAAGCATGCTCAGAGCTGCAGCAGCAGTGCCAAGGGTGGCAGGGCTCGGGCTGTGGGCAGTGGGGAAGCAGCCGAGGGGCTGCTGACTCATCTCACAGCTGCCTGGAAAGAGGTAGGAGCTGCCATTTGGAGAGAGGATCTGGTGTGTAGGTTGAGCAATATGGAGGGAGCAAATCTGAGGAGAAGGTTAGCGGAGCAGGGGAGCATCTGCACCAGGCAGGAGGGATCTGCAGGGACAACACTCTGCAGTCCCCTTCCTGATCCAGCAGTGTCAAGGTCTCTGCCCCTCCCTGCCCACACTTCATCACCCTCCACCCCCCTGATGCCACCTTGGCTAGGGAGAGGATGTTTTTCACTTCAGGCAAAAACCCACCAGGTTAATTCAGACCAACAATTAAAACTGCAAATACCAGTGGATTTTTACCTAATGCTGCTTCAGTGTGTAGTCAGGGAATGCCCCGGGCAGTGGGATCAGGAATGAACAGATGGGGAGGTGAGGAGTGACTGATCTCCCTCCACATATGGGGAAACTGAGGCACAGAGATGCTGGAAGGGGACCACTAAGCAAGAAGGGTTTGGGGACACAAAGAGCATCAGAATTCATGTCTGCCAAAGCTCTGGCCCATCTTTGCCCTGGCCAAGGGTGTCTCTGTGCCAAAGGGATTGGCTTTCTCCTGTATTTTTGGAGAGCTTTTCCCTGGCTGTGTGAGCTGCATCCCGCAGCAGCTCCTGCCCTTCCCTTGCTGTACTGACCTGTCGCCCATCTGCCCTGCACCAAAATAGCAACGGAGCAGAGTGAATCCTTGCCACAAACAAGGTGGCATTCACTTTGCTGGCAGGGAGAGGAAAAAAAGCTGTAAAAATAACACAGAGAACTGCCCCATGCACAAGGGAGGTTTAGGGAGTGCACTAGCCAGCCAGTGGATTTACACAGGCTTTAAATAAGATCTTTAATATGGGAAGAGCTAGATTTACTCCCTGTCTCTCATGTGCTGGCAATGGGCCAGGTCTTCCTGTGCTGTAGCTGTGGTGGCTCCAGAGAAGCACCATGGGCAGGTCCACGGCAGTGACAGTGCCCAGCCCAGCTCCACAGTCCCCAAAGGGACCCTGACTGACCTCCCCAAGGGGACCAACACAGCAATTTTGGCCTTGGTGGAGAAGCAGGCTCTTTGTCAGCTCCTTCTTTTCCATAGGGAATCTGGTTCTCCTAAAAGTGTGTTTGTCTTGGGATTTATTTTCTGCAGCAGGATTGGATGTAACACTGGTGCCCACATCCCGTCACATTCCCAACACAGGGAGCCAGTGTCCACCCCCTCTGTGTGCCCCATGCCTCGCAAGCCAGGGCAGGACCAAGGGGACAAGCAGCCCGTGTCCCACCACACCGCCATGCAGGGAACTCACCAGAGCCAAGTGGTCCTCGGTCTGTCCGTGGGAGAACAGGGAGAGAACCGAGAGGCACCATTAACTCAAGCACCCCATCCCCGCCACGATGTGCCCACTGGCACCACACCCTTGCCTCCATGGGGCACACACAGCTTGGAGTGCTGCCTGGTACAGGCTTTGCACCATCCAGGATGGTGCAGGCAGGAATCCAAGCCTTCCTTCTCGGATCTCCCCTCCAGCACGGCCCCAGCCAGCTCCCACCACTACAGCACCAAATTCCCCTGCAGGCTGTGTGCTGGCAGGGCACCCTGTCCCAGCCCAGCTGGTGTCCCACAGACCTGCAGGCACTCACCAGGTGATGCATCAGCCCCTTCCCACTCTGTGAGGTGATCACACGCAGGTCTGGCTTGCGGCTGTTGGCGGCGAGCTGCGTGCCATGTGAGGGTGGTGGTGGGGACTTGGCTGGGATGATCTTGGCCAGGCTGCTGCCATTGGACACGGGAAGGAGACCTGGAGAGGCTCTGGCACTCACGTAGCCATTTCCTGCAGGAACACGGGTGACAGAGAGGAAGGAGGTGAAGGCATGGTGACAGCTGGATGCATGCAGTGGTGAATGCACAGTGGTGAACACATGGTGATGGTGAACACAGGGCAATGGTGAATGCCTGGTGATGAATGGTGAACGCACAGCTGTGGTAAACACATCCATGGAGAGTGGTGCTGCACTGGGGCTCCATGAGTGCTCCTCCTTGTGGGACAGCAGCACTGCATCCCCCCAGGCTCCCCAAAACCCCCCTGCACCCCAGCAGGCTCACCCTGCAGGGTGAAGCCAGGACAGGCAGCAGTCCCGAGCCCACAGTGTTCAGGGCAGCTCCTTAACCTGCAGGGATTCCCCTTTGTTCCTGCAGTAACAACCAGCAAATCTCAGAGCCTGATCTGCAGCCAGGCTCTTTCCCCGCTTTGGCCGGGCACCGCAGCCCTACCAAGATGGGTAATTACTGGCACATTCACTTCTAAAGTCTCTTTATGGTACTGAGGCAGTGAAAAGGGGCTGTGGCAGAGTGAGGACTCAGTTCACTGCTCCCACTGCCCCTTTGAAGATCTAAGATTCCCTCCTCCTCCTCCTCCTGCTGCCCCACTTAAGGATTTTATGTGCAAGGAGAGGGGAAAAAAAAGAAGAAAGGAAAGGAAGAAAAAAAATAAAAAGGAAAAGATTTGATGAACATCAGGAAAGGAATAAATTGGATCAGATTACTGTTCTGATGAGGGTTGGTTTTTTTTCATGAATAGGCCCCAAAGATAGAAAGGCATTCAGCAATCACCAGGATTCAGCCCTCATATTCATTGCACGTTAGACCAGGAAAAATAGGTCGCTGATTGCATTATTAATCACATCTACCATTGCGCTGCATCTGCATTTCAGCAGGCGGCTGGTGGCAGTGACGCTGCAGCGTGTGGGGGCCGAGTGCCAGCCCCTGCCTCCCCAGAGCTGTCCTGGGCTGGACACTCAGGGATGGGCTCAACCAGGCACTGGGGGTGGCCACGCTCCCCGGGCACTGATCCCACAGATGGCACTGGGGATGGGAGGTGCTGCCCCAGGGGGTGCCCATCAGGGACACCCATGGTGGCCAGGCTGCTGCAACTGTGGCATCCATGTCCCTGATGGAGGGAGAGGACCAGCCTTCCTGTCCCCGAAAAGGTATCCTCCCAGTCCCAAATCACTGTGAGCAGTGTGCAAGGCATGTGCCTGGTGCATCAGGCCCTGGCACCTCCATGCACTGTGAGCTGCTGGAATCCTGCTCACAAGGCCACTGGCTTTTAGATTTATTAACAATGAAGGTGCAGAAATTCCTCAAGTGACCTTGGCTACCCACAGTGCTGGCGGCCACAGAAAAGCCAAGAGAAATGTTAAACCCTTTGATATTCTCCTTCCCAAGGCACCACCGGCATGGATGCACACAGGGCTCTCATAGCGACTCCCTGTTTGAGGTACATCATGTTATCTGTGCATCACCTGGGGTGTGGATTGTGGTGGCTCCCTGTGCAGGAGAGGAGCTGGTTTAGGTTCCAGTGCTGCCACTCACCCCCAAAGATGGATGGCCTTGGGCTGTCATTGCTTCTGTCATTGCCATGTCCACCCAGCACGGACCTGGCCACCCCTGTGAGCCAGAGAGAGAAGGGCTACACTCCCACCAGGACTTCCCAACCAAGGGCCCCCACCAAAAAAAGAGTCTGAAAGAGGAGCACTCTGGCCTGCCTTTGCACCACACTGGTGTGAATTTGAGTGGGGTAGTCAGGGCTCAGCATCCCCCCGTGGGCCAGGCGGGGTGGAGCGGGTGCTGCCTCCTGAGGGTGGCACACACCATGCAGCGTGGGCAGGATGCAGGGATACAGCGACATCGCTGCAGGATCCGGCCACAGGCACCCGCAGCTGATGACTCAGAGGCAGCAGGTGATCACTCAGTGCTGCAGAGACTGCAAGGGAGGAGGAGGAGGTGGAGGAGGAGGAAGAGGAGGAGGAAGAGATGTACCAGGTATTTGAAAACTGCAAGTGCAGTGCCAGAGCCAGAGCCACAGTGCCCTCCTGCAGCCACAAGGGGAGCCCCAGGGAGGGCACGGGTCCGGGGACAGCAGGGGTCCGGGGCTGACCACAGCCAGGCTGTCCCTGCTCCTCACACCCATTTCCTCAGTGGCAGCAGGAACGCAGGGAATGCTTGGGTGACGTCAATGCTGACATTCAGGGGCCCTGCCAAGCCCTGCAACCTCCATGGCTGCTCCCGACAGCTGCCATGGGGGCGGCTGCAGGGGACCGGGGCCACGGAGGTGCCTGGGGGCTGTGCCATGATGGCCCCTTCCCTCTGCCCTCAAGGATCTCTGCACTGTGTGCTGTGAGAACCCAGGGAAACACTGCCCCACAAACCACCCTGGCAGGTTTTTCTCTGCTCAGAAATCCCTCTGGCACTGGCACGGCTGCTGTCCAGCACAGGGAAATGGCTACTCCTGGCAGTAGCCACGGTGCAGGGGATGGGGTTGGGTGGCCACGGTGCTTCAGAACCACAACTCGACCAACCCCACCCAAAAACAAGTGGGACCTGGCTCCAGTTTGGTTTTAACTGGGGCAATGTGGAATTCCACACTCCTCCTCCATGCTGTCAGCTGGACACTCACTGTAAAAAGGCCCAGAAAGGGTGAGGAGTCAGGCTCCTCGAGTAAGGCTGCCTTTGCCCTGGGATGGATGGCATCTACCCTGCCAAGCCTGGGACCACAGCCAAGCCGATAGCAGCAGCTGTTTCCCAGCAAGAGCTGGGGCTGTTGCTGGTTTTTGGGCTGTGCCTACACCAGTAGTAGCCCAACATCCTCAGCCTGCAGACAGCAGAGGCAGATGTGGGGATGGAGATATTGTTAGTGCATTTTACAGCTGAGGAGCTGAGCCATGAGGCCTGAGCCTCATTAGCACTGAAGCTCTCACAGTGGAAAAGGCCCTTAATGAGCTTTTTTTCCTTGCAGTAAAGTTCCTTTATAGGGCCCAAGCACGAGGAGAAACTGGGTGTTAATTGATCACCCGAGGATGGTGGAGAACTGGCTGTAGCACCAGGAGCTAAACCTAGAGCTACCCAAATCGTGGTCTTCAGGGGTCACCTCCCTGATCTGCAGGTCTCCTCTGAGAGAGAGACCCTGAGTAGATGGAGACTCCTTGGTCACTGGGGTCTCCACTGAAACCAGCAACCCCAACAAAGGTGCTGGCCTGGAGCTAACCCCTCCCACTGCCAAGAGCAGCAAAATCTTCTCCAGCACTTCCCTATGGACCAGCAGGGCTCAATAGCAAAGCAAAATCCTATGGGACACATGGGGAAACCAAGGGCAGGAATGCCAGATAGCTGGGGGCACAGGGCTGAAAGGTTCCTTACTTACCCACGGGGCTTGGGCAGGCTCCATTCGTGTTGTTCAGGTCTCCCCCAAGCATCGCCCCTGCAAAGCAAGAGGAGAGATGGGATCACCCATCAGTGCAGAAACAGGGTGAGCATCCCTGCTTTTGGGGGGCAGGAAGGCAGGGAGCACAGTGGAGAAAGACAGAGGAAAAAAAGCAGGACTGCATTCCTGGGGAGAAAGTCCTGGGCAAAACGAGTAGCATTCCTGGTGATCAGGTTGGGAAACGTTATCCAGGCAGATCCGTTTCCTTTGGGAAGGAGCCAGGTGCACAGGAGCCTGTTCCAAAGGAGGCAGCTTGGAAAACACTGCAGCTATTTTATTCCAAACTCCCCTTTGGGGGACACGGGACCGGTGCTGCTGGGGGGAGAGAGAGCCCCAGCAGCATGACGGGAAACACAATCCCCCCTGTAATGTTCACACGAATGGAAACCATCCCACACTGCCAGGATGCCACAGCAATCCAGATTCCCAAGGTCCCAACACTTGCAGCAAAGTTGGGAGCCGACGCTCCCAACCAGGCTGAGAAAAACTAGACCTTTTTATTCTCCAAAACCAGAACGTTTTGCCCCGCCTGGAAGAAGACTTGATCTTTTTCCTGCCTTGTTATGAAGTTATTTCTGAAAGCCACCTATTCCCCAGCTGGGGCTGCCTGACCATGCCGCAGGCAGCAACTGCAGCCAAGAGCCGGCGCGGAGGCTCCGGAGCTGCGACCGCAGTCAACCCGGAGCCCTGGGCTGGCAAACGAGGGGCTTTCAATGCCAAACCCCACTTCTAACCACTGCCCAGCCCTTCTCAACCCAGATGGGGAAACCTGAGACACAAACCTTTACCCAGCCCGTGGCTCTCAGCTTTGGGCTTGCAGCGAGCCCCTTGAAGCTGGAGGAGGGTGGGAAGGCCGAGCTGCTGCTGTGCAGGGAAGCACAGTTGCTCCCCTACGGGAGCAGGATTGGGAACGGCAGTGGCCCCAAAAATTGTATGGCCTGAGAAGGGGTGAAGTGACCCACTAAATGTGGCAAGTGTGACACCGCAGCACCCTCCCCTCAACGGATGGGGATGCAAAGCCAGAGGTCCCTCTGCCTCCAAAGTCCCAGAGGAGGGACTCCAACAGGATTTTGTGGCTGTGCCCTGCTGTGGGACCCCACTCGCACCCCAGGCACTGGTGCCTATG
Source organism: Rhabdornis inornatus (assembly GCA_013397075.1). Classification (NCBI taxonomy): domain Eukaryota; kingdom Metazoa; phylum Chordata; class Aves; order Passeriformes; family Rhabdornithidae; genus Rhabdornis; species Rhabdornis inornatus. Next base: position 270,658 of record VWZS01008896.1, on the reverse strand, counting down.
CTACCAAAGAAGGCTCACCTCCTCGGGTGAGTGATGCCAACCCCGCCCCCAGCCCTGTACACCCCCGCTTGGCTGCCCTTCTCCCACACCATCCCCAAGCCAACAGCACCAGGCACTGTCAAGGCACCCACCCAGCACTTGCTGTCCATTTGCTTTGGAAACAACACAACGAGCTCTGGTGCAATGCTAAAAAAATTTTAGGGAAAAAAAGGAGTTTTTCTAACATACAAGGCCCTGGCTCCTATAAACAGGATTTCTTCCGTGTCCCAGGCAGCGAGTGAATGAGACACAGATGGCTGGACTTGGAACACCTCAGACTCATAACCACAAAATGATCCCCCTAAATGAGCAGTGAGTGAGCTGTAAATGGGAGCCCCCAGAGGGGTCTGCTTTACCAGGAAGCCTCTTCTGTTCTCAGCTGAGGGGCCTAAGAGAGGGCAGGAGATCCCTGCAGCCAGAGCAATGGCTGCCTGTGCCCGAGAAAGGCTCTGCCACCCTGCCTGGAGTGAGACGCTGCTCCATGGGAACAGTCCTAGAGCAGAATGACCCCTGTCCTGCAAGTCTGGGGCCTCATTCTGATACCTGAGTACTTCAAGGCACCTTGGACTGAGATCTCTGCAGTGAGAGCAGTGAGCAAACAAGCTGTCTCTGAACCACGCATTCCAGCCAGGCCATTCCTCCTGCTCACCCTGACCCACCACACAACCTGATTCTGGAGGCACCTCAGAGCCCTCCTCTCCTAATCCATCCCTTTGCAAAGCTCCTTGGAGCTCTCAAAGCCCCAGGGGCCACAGCTGAGGGCCCAGACACCACTGGCACCAGCTCTGCCATCTGCAGCCTGGGTGACTTTTACAGATCATCTGTGACATCCAAAATAGCAGAAGGGGCTTTCTGCACACTATTATTATTTATGATCATACTGCAGGACAGCCGGGCTGTGGTCACACGTTGTCCCTGTCCCGCCCTGCCACTGCAGGGGACGTGGGTGACAGCACCTCTCCCCCACCCTGTCCTCTGCCACCCTTCACTGGTCCCTGCTGGAAATGACTGCTCCTCTGATCTGTCAGCACAGCCACATGAGTAATCGCCCACGGCCAACTGCAACCAGCATGGCCCAACTCAGAACAGCCCTTTTTAGGCAGCCAGACCCATGTCACCGGAGTGCCACCAGCCAGCAGGATGCCAGCAGCCACCCCCAAGCCCGGGAATGGCACCAGGTGACTCATCTTGCACTGCCCGACCCGAAACAGATCCCTGCAGAGATCCAGCTCTCAAAGAGACCTAGGTAAGGTGGAAGGTTGGCCTCAGTTTGGGGCCAAGGCACAAACAGAAGGCATCAATGTCTGGCAGGAGGGCAGGAGCACACATCGAGGGGCAACAACCCTTCCAGGATGCTCCTGCCACCCACAGGTGCTGGAATGTGGACCCTGGACAGCGGATGGAAGCAGCAGAAGTGTCCTCTCCCTCAGGGATGCCCCATGCTCGGTGCTGCAAGCCCAGCCAGGCAGGAAGGATGAGGAGGTGAGGGTGCAAAGGGGCAAGGTGTGGCTCACCTGCACTGGCTGGCCGCTGTGGCAGCCCTGGGGACACCGTGTTCCTCTGCAAGGCCGGCTGCTGCGGTGACAGGAGCCGGGGGTCTGTCAGCGAGGAGGTCACCAGGGACTGGGTCACCAGCGAGCTGCCTGGGTTGCTGAACTGCAGCGTGTTTTGGTTGGTCACCGGCACCGTCACGGGCATGGCAAAGTTCGGAGCGGGCACTGTGGACTGAACAGAGAGCAGGGGTAAAGGGGAGCCGGAGCCGAGTTCCTGCAGCCCAGCACAGCTGCTGACCAAGGGGGCCAGGTCTTCTCAAGCCTCCACTGCTGACCTGTAGTGCTGTGCTTGAACCCACACCTTGGGGGGGATGCACCAGAGCCCAGTTCCCCACCAGGGAACACTGGGAAGAGCAATGGGCTATTCTCTCGGACACACCAGAGCTCTGCGAACAACTGCTTTGGCCTCATTTTCAGGTTGTATTTATTTACCCCCTGTGTTTTCAGGGCAGGCATGAAGGAGAGGCTTGGAGCAGCCCAGAGCATGAAGGTGGGCACCAGCCTGATGGTCTGCCCCCACCTGCACTGGCAGCAGCCGAGCTTGGTACTTGGCACTACCCTTCACCCCAAGCAGGATTCTCTGATGGTTCCTCAGCCAGCAGGAAGCCAGCAGTGAATCCCCATTCTGGGTTGGTGCTGCTGCTGCTGGGAAAGACTCGTTTTCCTCCACAGAGCCCCTGGGTGACTCTCAGATCCATCCTGTCTCTTCTGGAAGCTGCTGGGAAGGAGGAGCTGATCCCAGGATGCAGGAGCATTGCTAAAGCCCTATCCTTGGCTGCAGGTTGAGGACCAGCTTCACCTACCAGCGTCCTGTGGGAGCCAGACCCGCTGCGATTATCCCAGCCGCTTGTCTTATGTCACTGATTTGCTCTTCGTTAACAGGAGCTGGCACCTGCTTAGAGGCTTTAGCACGGGCTTTGCTAAAGTCCCACTTATAATTTGCTCCAGGATGGAGAGGGAGAGTAGCTTAGCACTGAATGGGACCATCACAGGGCCAGAGGTGGAGCCCCACAGGCTGCACCAGCAATGGAAGAAGGAGCTGAGGTCCCCCCACTGCAGCTGGTGCATCTCCCCACTGCCTTGCCTTGCCTTCTCCTCCAGAAGTCTGCTCCTGGATAGGTCTTGTTCCTTAGGTGACAGAGGGGGATGGGAGGAAGGAGTAGGACAGTGCTCACCCACGCCTCGCTGCCAGGAACTCTCCCCACCTGCCTCCCAAGGGCATCCTGTCCTTCAGAGATATCCTGTGGCTGCAGCCAAGCCACGAGGACAGCGGCTCTGAGCCTGCGCTGTGGCACCACTCCTGGGACTGCCGTTCACAGGGACAGGCTCAGCAATTCCTACACCACCAGGGAGAGCTGGAACACGGAGCCCTACCTCTGCTCAGCCCGGGAGCTCATCCTGCATGGCAGCAGAATCGGAGGAGGAGGAGGAGGAGGAAGGTTTCTTGGGCGTTGCACGAACACCGGAGCAGCGTTGTGTAATAAATCACTGCCAACGCGTCCATGTGTGCACAACGTTCCCAGGGAGGGAGAGGAAGAGGAAGAGCTACAGCTCCTCCACACCACAGCATGAGCAACATGGTGGTATAGCCATGAGCTGGATACACTGGCCCCAGAGCTGAGGTTTGCCCTAACCCAGCTCCACCCCACTGCACCTGCAGACAAGCGTCAGGCTGACGCTGCCCCAGCACACCCAGGCTACCCAGGGCACAATGAGGGACACGGTTTGCACACTGGTCCAAAGTCTGAGGGAGAAGATGCACACATCAGCCAAAATCCAGGATTTCTGCTCTCGTTAGAAGTGAGGGCAAACACCAGAGGCACAAGCCCCGCCGAGGCCTCTAGTTAGCAGCTGTCGTTAATCTGCCCCGGCCACCCCGCTGGGTTAGTTCTGGTCACACACAAAACCAACCCAGCAGTTAAAATGGAAAAGCATCTTCTTCAACCGCACACACTCCACCTGCACTGCTCGGCCCCTCGCTGCCAGGGAGGTTTAGTGGGGGAGCCAGATGCTGTGCCCTGAGGAGAAGCCACCCAGCACTTGAATGCCACCTGCTGAAAGGACTTCTGGGATTGTCCCTTTGGATCAGCACGTCTGGATGATGGGGGCCCTCCCTTTGCAGCAGACACATTCTGATGCTGAGCAGCCCCTGCTCATGACGGTGCTCTGCACTAAGGACAAAGCTCAGGTGGTTTTTGAGCCTCTTTTCCCCCAGTGGCAGGGCTTGTGCCAGCTGCTGGGGGGATGCATGGCCTGCTGGGGCTCTACTCCCATGCCACACACTCTGGTAATGTGGGAACCTGCAACCCCCTAGTGAAATCAGGGAGGCTGAGGTAGATCCATGTACTGACAGAGCTAATCCTGCCCTGAACCCCTTGTGCGGCTGAGCTTGTCACAGCAGAGCTGCCAGAGATTATCATCACCTGCATCCCACTTTCCTCCACCTCCTCAGCCCTCCCAGGTCTCAGGGCAGCCTCCCCCACCCCCTCCACCCTGAGATCTAGGGGATGGAAATGCAGGTTTTGGGATTCTTTCGAGGCTAGTGGAGCAACACAACGCTGAGTCAGCAAAATAAAACCTGGGGATTTCACAAGGCCCAGTTCTCAAGAAAAGCCAGAATTTTAACTTGTGGGGGCTTGCAAAGCACAGAAGGGCAGATTATTTTGGGTGGGGCTGTGTGTGTACCATTTTTGCTGGGCTGCATTCACCCCTGGAAAAGGAGCCTCCCCCCTGCTCCCGCAGCATTAATTACGGCTGCAGCGACTCAGGGCTAATCCCCCAAGAGCCGTTGCCTGCATCAATAGTCTCTGCTCCCTTGAACTAACAACTAATTTGAAACGTGTCCCCCTCCTCCTCTCGTCTCCTGACACAAATCCCTTTCAGCACTGTCCTGATGCCACCCCGGTGCCAGTGACAGCTCCGGGATCACAGGCTAAAACCTCCATGGATTTCTGCCAGGGCCACCAGCTGCCCCAAGGGCTCGGTGGATTTGGGGGGAATTAACGTGGAATAGCCCAAACCAGACTGAGCTTTCCAAGGATGTGAGGGGGTCAGCACCCACCACCAGCTCACACGAACACTGGGATCTTAACCCAGACAAAAATCTGTTTTTTTGAGGAAAAGAGGGCAAAAAAGGAGGCCCTAATCCACTACTTGTAGTAGAGGAGAGGAGACAAGCAATACCATCCTGCACTGCCTGGCCAGAGCCAACGAGTCAGGACTGCCAGAGCTAGCAGGAAGGATCTTCCCAAGGATGGGAAACAGGAAGGGCACTCAAGAGCCAGGTGTATTCAGGGCTTCAGGGGCTGTTGGCATCGGCTCCCAAGGCATGGCACGGCTCCGAAGCAAAGCCATGCAAAATCCACCCCCCCATCACCTGGAGGCACTGGGGAGGGGACCAGGGGGCTGCAGGCCACCAGCTACTCACTGCGAGCCGGTAACTCTGCATCATTTTATCAAATTCCTCATCAATCTTTTTATATTTCTCTTCCGTCTGCGGGGTCAGCGCAAACACTTCATCCCCTTCCGGGCTCTCGCACTCCCTGTGCTTCTTGTTCAGCGCCTGTTACGTGTGGGGGGACACGGGGGCGTCGGGGAGGGAGTGGGGACGAGGTCGAGGGGAGGTCGAACAGAAGAGAAACAAAACAGAAAAGAACATATAATGAAGGTTTTCCAGCCACGGGCAGGTACTTACACCATATCTCTTGAACAGGATATCCAGATCCTCGCTGCCTTTGCGGTATTTATCCTCCATCAAGGGGCTCTGGTCTATGGAGTCGTCACCGTCGGGCTCTGGGCTGTCACAGCCGTTAAAACCTTTCTTTCTTAACGTCTGAAAACACAACCGGAACAGTCTGAGATCAGGGAGTGGAGATGGGGAACACGGGCAGGTTCCCCCCAGAACATCCCCTGGCCTGGATGGACCAGGACTTGCCCCTGTACAAATCAACACCATCACCCCAAGATGTCGCTGACCTCAATGGGATTAAAAAGTCAGGATACAGCCCCTGGGTTTTGATGCCAGGGTGTCGCTAATTTAGGAATTACAGCATGGAGAGCGACGGAGCGAAACTTCCTTGTTTTCAAAGGTTCTGTTTATACCAGGACTGAATTTGGCCCTGCATGAACTCAGGCATCTTCGTCACTTTCAGGCGCCACAACACCATGAAGGGGAAAAAAACCTTAATGCTCTTTGTTGTCCTGCAAAAAACATGGAAAACCTGCTTACAAACAGCCAAATAGGAAAATAAACCCCAAAACACAGGCAAATTGTCATATTTGTCAGAATTTCCTGACAAAACCAGACAAGTGGCATTTGCCAAATGCAAAGGTGCCACAGGAAGAGCATCACATGACAGGGCATGTTGCATGGTGACAGCTGCAAGCCCTGTCACCCATCACAGGGGGTGATGGTGACAACACTGGGCAGCAGACCCCACACCAAGACTGGGCTCCAAAACAGGAAAGGACCTGGGCACTGCTACATCGAGGTAATGAGGTGGCACAACCACTCCTCATCAGGAGGAGCCTGGTGACCACAGGGCACGGTGACATCCCAAAGTCACCCACTCATATTCTGCAGCCAACTGAGATCCACTTTGAATCCCTCTATTCTCAATACACCAAAAGCTATTCGGCATTATGACGGAACCAGCACTTTGCCAACTCTTTTTTTTTTAGAAGTCAAAGCTACAGAATTTCCTGGAAGTCTTGATCCCTTTTCATGCCAAATTCAGCAGGGAAAAAAGAAAAAGAGTCTTGACAATTCTCTGTCTTCCTAAACAGCAACAAACATCACCGTTCTGAGGCCAAAGCATGTTTGGGAGTGGTTCTTCAACTACCTGTGAGCTCCAGGAAACACAGGGCTTCTGGGGGAAATGCTGCTGGAGCACATCAAACCCAGGATGTCTCCAGAAGGGTTGGGATTTGTGGGCAGGATTTGCTCAGCACCACAGGTCGGGCTCAGGGGATGCTTGTGCCAGGTAGCCACGGCCAAGCAATGGGCACCACACCCACCCCAGCTTGTTCTCCATCCAGCTGCAGCTTTTCACAATATTTTCCATTAAAACTACTCCTTCCTGGGCCTTCCCATGTGGCATTTTCACCCTCATCACTGGATTCAGTTGCAGAGGGGAAACGTCCTCATTCACACACAGCTCCACAAGAGAAAGACCGAACCCACTCCTGACCATGGTGGCATTTGATGCCGTTTGGTGTCATCAGTAATTCCTGATACCTAATAATTATTAACTAATTATCTAATAATTATAATGATTATGAATAATTCTTATACCTAATATTAATATTATATCTAATAATACTTAATAATTCCTGGCATCCCTCATTCCTGTGTTGACTCTCTATAGAGAAAGGCAGTGGGAATCAGTCACTGCCATGAACAGGAGATTCCCAGAGCTTTTGCTGCTCTGTTTCCCGAGGACTTTTCCCTGTTATTTTTCTATTTTTGTACATGTCCTTGTTTGTTCTCAGAATGGTCCAAAAGAGGAAGAGGTGCTGCTGGTGGGGAAGGAACAGCTTTGCCTTTTTTTTTTTTAAACTGCTTTTAGTGGATTTTTTTTTCCAAAACCTTTTGTCTTGCCGATGCAGCCAAAAGACGGAAAGTTGAGCTTTCCTCTAAAAAAACAAAAAGATTTTTCCTTTTTCTCTTTCAGAGGCAAAATGGAAAAAGTTGTTCCATGAGCAGTGAAGCAATGAAGCCGGGTTTCCTTCAGGCACTGCAGAGACTCTCTGGTGTCTAACAGGGGGCTGTGCCCACCTTGACATGATTCCCTTTGCAGTGACAGGAGCTGGACCTCTCATCTCTGCCCTCCCATCCCTGCCTGGAAATCAGGAAGATAACCCCTCACATCCCAGAGAACTCCTCTCCTCCAGCAACAGCTCTTGGCAGGTTCAGAAGTTGGAGGGATGGATGAGAGGGAACCTTACAGTGGGATTTTTCAAGAGGTTTCAGCCACGCATAAGCATTCTTCTTTCTAAAACTTGCAGCAACGCTGCCACCAGGGAGGTTTTTAGGCATCTCTCAGTGGCTTCAGCTCTGCCCAGCACAGAGATGAGCAAGGGGCTGCCACCACCAGCTGCAGCATTTTGCCATTTCTAGGTCCACACAAAATCATCCTGGGGGCTCCTCCCTCAACAAGCCTGTCAAGGAAAGCAGTGGAACAGACGGATGTGGCTCTGCTCACCCAGACCCCGAAACAGCTCACAGCATCACCCCTTCATCTTTCCCAAGGCCTTTCTCTGTGGGCCTAACACATTTGGTGTGCCAGCTTTGCCTTGGTCTCTTTGCTCTCCCCAGCCACCAACTTCATAAAATCAGTCGTAACTTCATTGTCTATGAGACCCACAGTTCCTCACAGGGGTGAGTCCTCAGCAGCTGAGTTGTGAAGGGCAGCTGTGGTGCCACCATCCCTGCTCCTGCAGGAAACCTGCCAGCAGCCCCAGGATGTGTGCAGGGAAAAAAATCCTTCCTGAACGCTACAGGCAGCAGCGTGAGCTGGGACTGTAAACCTGTGAGCTGGGACTGTGCCCCTGACCTGGGACTGTGACCTTGGGGCTGGGATTGTAACCTGTACCACTGTGAGGGGCTGCAGGGAAGGCGAGGGGGACAAGCTCCAGTGCTGGCAGGACTGAGCACAGGGCTCATCTGCAGCACAGAGGGACGGAAGCACCGGCGGCAGGGAGTGACCAGGCTGGAGTCGCAGCAGGACACGAGCCAAGGCAGAGTGGCTTGCAGCAATCTGCTGCTCAATGAGAGGTTTGGGACAACAAAATGCCATTTCCAGCCATACGGACATTGGCTGCTGGTTCTTTCAGGGTTTTTTTACCAAAAAAAAAAAAAAAAAAGCATGTCCCACATTTTTAGCTTTTTGTCAAGATGATGTAAAAGGAAAACAATTCTGCTGGAGCGGGAATCAAACCCAAAGATTCCTGTTTTTGGGACCTCCACAAGGTCCTTTAGAAAAGAACTTTCCTTCTCATTCCTCCTCCTTCTTTTTGCCAGGGAAAAAACAGAAGATGCAAAAAGGTTTTCAGGAAACCTTTCTGTCACTGGGCTGCAGCCAGCGGAACACAATTTTTCATATGGAAGAGATTTAGAAGCAATTCCTTTCCAGCAGAAAATTTTCAGAGAAAACCAGGGTGAGAACTTCTCATAGCAAAAACCCACCTCAGTCATCACCTGCCCCTCTCTCTGCCACACTCAGGTACTCCCATTCTATCAGGACCCACTGCACATCCTGCTTTTCCAGGCAATATTCTCACTTCCATTATCCCAGCTCACATGGGAGCAGATTTCCAACCTGAAGAGGGTAAGAGAGCAGCAGGAAATGCAGAACATGTGAGAGGAAACGATGCTCAACCAGGATGCAGGCTGACTTCCCCTAGAGCAGGGAGACTCAACCACTCTGGGCTTTGAGGAAGTCTGGATGAGGATAAGGATGAGAATGAGGATGAAGACTGGCAGCTGCCCCTGCGTTTCACCACCTCCCCAGCATCCTGCAAAATGTCTGATTTAACACATCCTGGGGAATGACAACCCCAGGAAGGAGAATTAGGAGAAAATCAGCCCCTACAGGACATTCAGCCAAGGAAAGGGCAGTGTGGCTTTAACTGCCTGTGGAGCATCCTGGTGCCCAGCGAGCTCTGCTCTGTCCAAGCCCCTTATCAGGAACTGGCACGTCAGCCAGGCTGTGGGGAAACGAGAAGCGACAGCGAGGACCAAAGCCGGCGTGATCCCAGGCCGGGCGTGCACGTGGCACCCAGCGTGCCTGTCTGGGGGCTCAGCTGTCCCCCGCCTGATTAAGGAAACCCCCCTCTCTGCATTAGAGAGATTTTCTCTGACTTAAAAGCCTGCAATAACCAGGACTTTGCCTGGCACAGAGAAGCCACAGGGGTTGTGTGGCTGAATCCCACTCCTGACAGCCGCTGCTGAGCCCTGGCACAGCTGAAACATGGCGGTGTGCCTGCAGGGAATGGTCCCCAAAAGGAGCCAGGGTGTGGAACCCTTCTTGAACTTCTATGCTCAGCATGGAGCTCTGCCTCTCACTAAATATCATGGGGAAAAGCCCCTCAAGGAAATTCCTGTGCAGCATGGGATGGGGCGCACCCAGTCCCACCCTCAGATGCACCTCTCCAGGACTAAAAACCAGGAGACCTCATGTTGTTTTAAAACATAATTTGGACAGAGCAACTCATCCTGCCTTGAGCTGTGGTACCAGTGCTTCTGGCCACAGGAGCCCCTACCCTGGAAGTGCTTGGCTTAGCCCTCTGGAGCCACTGCTCGCTCCCCTTCCACTAGAAAAACAAAATCAAGAGGCTTTTGCCTCAATTCCTCCAGGTCCTGGCTGCTCCTCATCCTTCCTGATGAGGAAGCCACTTCCTGCCAGAGCCACTCAGGGCTGAATTCCTCAGCAGGAAGGGGCTGTAGGTCACAGGGAAGATGGGTTGATGTAGCAGCCCCTTGAAATCCACTTTAAATCATATTTGGTGGCAAATTCCCAGCCTAGGTTTTCACAGCCTCTAAATGCTCAATGTGGGGAAGCTTCCAGAATGAGAAGATACTTTTTGTGAGTCAAGTTCCACTGGGAGCCACCAAGAAACATGAGATAAATTGGATTTGTGTGCAGTGGGGACACAGCTGGGCTGGTGGAACCTGACCTGGGCGAGGGGAAATGGAAATCAGCACCAAGAGCAGGAATGGTCTCCTGGGAGCATGGATTCAGAAAAGAGTAAAAATCTTACAGCAGCCCCAACCCTGCGCCCAGACAAGACAAGGATGAGGAGGGATGCTTGAGCAGCCTCCAAACCTGACTGCACCCCAGCAGGTTTTGCTCCATGACAGCTCTGCCAGCAAGACATGCCGAGCCCGGCGTGTTTGGGCTCTTTTTCTTGCCATCCACCAATATCCTTCCGCTCCCGATGTTCCTCTCCTTGGCTTTGGAAGCAGATCCAGCTTTTCATGTGGTGCAAACACAGTGTTTCTTTGGGTGCCAAGGACTGTGTGTAACTTGTCGGCTTGGGAGTGTTTGCATCTTGGACCATAAGGGAACAGAGAACGCTGCCCAAAATGTTTACGGTATTTTTAGGCCAAGACAAATCTGTTCAATGCCACAAGCGCCGCAGTTTGAGCATCCCAGAGAGGCTGCGCCGCCGAGCACGGCAGGGAACTGCTGGCATTTGAACAGTGAAGGGGCATTACCTGCCTCAAACAGGCCAAAAAGGACACTTCTGAACCATTTTGAAGGCCCCTACAAAACTGTGCTGTGGCAGAAGAGTCTCCAAACTCCAGCAAGGGAAGGCAGATGCTGCAAGATGCTTGGTCACGGCTCAGCCACGGGGTTAAAACCTCAAGTCCAAATGTCTCAAAAAGACACCTTTTACAACGCATAAAGAAGAAAAAGAAAGTAAGATTTTGGGCGGTGGAGGCAGGCTGGGTTTTTTCCCTTCTTCGTGAAATCAAAGCCTGAGCACGCTGGCCAAGGGGCAACAAAGGGATTCAAAGGCCGAAACAAAAGTCCAATTCCTCCAGCAGTGCAGGCCATGCTGCTCCACTCTGCCACCAGTAGCTCTGAGGGCATTAATTGATGTCTACAATGCCACTAATTACAAAGCCAAGCCCTTCATTTGCCTGTCTGTCCAGGTTTAATGGCAGCTGCCTCCATGCTGAGGACCACGCAGCTCCATCTGCACAGCTACTGCAGAGGGAGAGATGTGACCAGTGACCGAGGCACTGCTGGCACTCTCCTGTGAGCCAAATGTGCCCCGTGCTCCAGCCCAGCACCAGGGACAAGGACAAAGCTGTGGAGAGGGCCAGAGTGGGGGCACCAGCAGCACTATGGCAGCTGAGCATATCCTGTGATGTCAGCAGGATGGAGGAGGGCAGCCTTGAAGTGAGCACAGTTTGGGCACAGTGCCAGTGGCAGTGCTGGGGATGGGTCAGACTGGACGTGGTTGGGCCATCCCTGGAGACCCACAAAATGCAGCCAAGACAAGCCTTGAGCAAATCCACCAACTCATGAACTTGGCTGTGCTTTGAGCAGGCACTGGACAAGAGGCACAGGGTCCATCCCACCTGAATTCCTCTGCGATCTGGCCACCGGTGCCCTCCCACAACCCCACTGTGCCTGTCTGAATATCAGGCTGGGGCAATGTCACCAGCTGTACCAGGCACTTCAGAACAATGCCACCAGTTGCACCAGGCACTCCAATGCAGCAGCCCCAGGAGCTGCCTCAAAATCCATCTCATGGTTTGCCTGGACTACAGTGGAGTCTCACAAAGCAAACCCACACCTCAAGTTTCAAGGCAACAGGTCAACTCACAACTGGAGACAGCTTCAACTCTACCACCCAGAATGGAGTATTTTTGTAGGCTGAACCAAAACCATGCGAAATCCATCTGGCATTGAGTATGGGAGATCTGCTTGCTCCATCCCCACCCTGCACCAACCTCCTGCATGCAGTGTGGTACCAGACTCAGCCCTGGCTCTACCACAGTGGCAAAGCTGGGGAGCAGACAGGCCTCACCTCAATGATGTCTGCATTGGTCCGGCTCTCATGGGGCTCATTGTACTCGGTGTACTTGAGCAGCACCTTGTCCATGTCGGTGCTGGCATACTGGAACAGCTTGTTGGAGTGGTTGAAGATGATGAGGGCAATCTCACAGTCACACAGGACACTCAGCTCATAGGCTTTCTTCATCAAGCCGAACTTGCGCTTGGTGAAGGTCACCTGAAAGCAATGACAGCCATGGTGAGAAGCTGTGTCCATGCTGCCACAGACCCAACACCTCCCAGAGAAAAACAGAATGACCACTGGAGGAAGAGCAAAAGGAAGGGGAATGCAGAGGGAATATTCTGTCTCAGTTTCCCCAATTGGACCCAACCCCAAGCTCTCCTCTCTCGCCTCCCTCTTCCAAACGGTTCATATTGCTGCCTATTTTGGGATCCTCCAAAGGCAGACACTTCACAAGCACAAAGATGATTATCAGCGTTGGAAATCACATATTGCCAAATCAAGAGAAAATAAATTTCAGCAAAATCCCCAGCAGAGCTGCCATCTGTCCGGGGGCTGCGGGTTTTTAAGTGGAATATTCAAGCGATGGAGATCTTGTCCTCACTCGCTGCAGCTGCACTGCGAGTGCCCAGCCCCAGGGGACACAGAGCTGGGGCTCAGCACCCCAAAACTGCCCAGAGGTGCCCACCCACTCTGACCCACTCTCCTGCTCACCAGCCCCCACTTATCTTGGTAGGCTATGCTTCCCCAAGGGCACCACAAGCCCCCCTGTGCCAGGGGCCCACCCTGCTGCTGCTTTCATCTCTCTGTGCCTTTGTGTAACCTCGCTGGGGTGTTTTTCCTCATTGCCTGCCCAACTGGGGTCCCTATCTCCCCAGCCCACCCTTCCTTGAGCTGTAACCAGAGCTGTCAGCTGACAAGGCAGCTTCTGCAGGACTGATCCTGGAGAGCTGGCTGGGGGCTGGGGCCAGGACTGGGGCTGGGTGCTGGCTCCAACACCAGCTCCAGCTGCTGGGCAGACGTTGGGCTGTGATTCCCAGCCCACGCTCAACTCTCACCACCACACTCCTAACAGGACCCAGCTGGTGGAGAGGGAGCTGGTTTGGGGCTCCCTGTCCTGGCTGCAGTGCAGACAGCTGCTGAGGGACCCCCACCCCCCCAGAACACGCAGCACACTGACAGGGAAGGTGCAATGCTTGGCCAATGCCCTCCCAGCAAATAAAAAGCAGAAAAAGAAAATAAGAGGGAGGAGGTCACCGCTTTGTGCTCAGCATTGCTCTGGGGCCAAAGCAGCCTCCAGGGGAAAGGCTGGAGATGAGCTGAGATGCCCCTGAGTGCCAAGACCTGCTCCCTTCTCCATAGGGGAGGGCTGGACTCCACTCTGGGCCTCCACCACAGCATCAGTTTTGCAACTGAGCAGCTTTAATTCGCAGAGCTGAGGGAGGAAAGAGAATGAGGCTGCTGCCTTTGCTCAGCCTGTCAGCGGTGTCACAGCCACGGTCCAAAGAGCGCAACATGGAGCTGCCAGGAGCACCCAGTATGTACCCTCAGAGTCCTGCACCCCTCGAGACAAAACCAGGTTCCCTCAATGTATTGGGAGGGCAGAGCAGGGGCAGCTCTGGGCACGCTTGGCAAGGGGAGCTGCTGCCCCTCCCCACCATCTCCCAGAGATGATTAAGCAGTAACGAGATTCAGCTCTAATCGCCTCATCCCCTGGAAAGTGTAGGGCTGGTGCCCTGTGCTGCTGTGGCCGCCACGTGTGCCTGCTTTGCCCACGGCTGGGCTGCAGCCAGGCCACTCACGTTGCCAGCACTGCCCCAGCCCCGGCACACTCTGGTGCAAATTAAATCACTTGAGGCCAGCTCCCGTGTCACCAATAACTCCCCCTCCCCAGTAGCATTCCAGACATCTCAGTCACCCAAAACCTCTGCTGCCAGGCGAAGACCAGGAGCCAGCAGTGTCACAGCACAGCTGTGGCTGTACTGTGACTTCAGGTGGGACCCAGCTATGGTTCTGCTCCTGCAGCGTGGCAGGGACAGGCATCAAAACCAAGACCTGTCTCTCTGCCCCCTTCCCCAGCCTTGCCAGTCTCACTGTCCCTGCTGGGAACATCCCCCAAGCAGCTTGAGGAGCCCCTGGAGGAAAACACGGAGAGTCTCCACCAGAACAGAGGGAGCAGCCAAGGGTGGCTGTTCCTGCAGCTGCCAGTGCCAGGGACACCTCACCAAAACAAACCTTGCCAGGCACCACCACAGGCTCAGCCACCAAGATTGGAGGCAATGGGGAGAGGCCAAGACGTGGGGGCTGAACAATGGGGTAGCTCTTGGCCTTGAAGACCAGTGACAAGTATGGCTTGGGTTTTGCCCTTGAGAAGCAAAGAGTGTAGGATCATCTTCCCCAAATCAACCAGAAACCTGGGCAGAGCTGAGCAGGACACAAAACACCAAATTATCCCTCTCGAGATGAGGGGATATTCCCTCTGCAGACAGGGCACAAGAGCATCCCTCTCTATTGGCACCTCTGCATCTTGCAGAGAAAAGCGAAGATTCGCCATTTAGCCATCATATCACATAAAAGCATCACCTAACACTGCTTTGTGCATCCACTCATGACCCGGGACAGAAACCTCAAACCATCCCCTGATGCCATGCACGAGCCTCATCTAGAAGAATTAACCTTGTAAGTCTAAGAGGGTAATCAAATCTCATGCTTCAGGGCATAAGCCGATCACCAAAGGGGTCAGGAAGGAATTACTGCCCCACACTAGCAGGAGATTTTTTGCCTTTCCCTTGATGCAAACCATATTGGCAGTTGCCAGAGTCAGCAGCCTGGCCCTGAAGGACTGATGGCCTGATCTGTTGTGGCAAATCCTCTCCAGTAATTCCTCTAATGACATTAGTGACTCTTACTTGCTCTCCTCCCCTGGTTTTGGCTGCTGCTGTAATTCACAGAATCACACACTGGTTTGGGTTGGAAGGGAACTTAAAGCCCATCTCGTCCCACCCCCCTGCCATGGGCAGGGACACCTTCCACTGTCCCAGGCTGCTCCAAGCCCTGTCCAGCCTGGCCTTGGACACTGCCAGGAATGGGGCAGCCACAGCTTCTCTGGGCACCCTGTGCCAGGGCCTGACCACCCTCACAAGAAAAATTTCCTCCTAATATCCCACCTAAATCTCCCCTTTTTCAGTTTAAAATCATGTCCCTTATCCCATCACTATCTGCTCATGTAAAACATCCCTCTCTGATAAGCCCCTTTAAGCACTGGAAGGCTGCAGTGAGGTCTCCCTGGAGACACCTCTGGCTTCTCACTCTCCTTCCCTCCCTCTCCTGCTGTTGCTGTGGATCAGTGATGAGGAGAGGAGTGTCCATTTCCCTCTTTTCAGTTTAAAACCATGCCCCCTTTGTCCTGTCACACCAGGTCCTTGTCCAAAGCCCCTCTCCAGTTTTCCTGGAGCCCCTTTAGATCTCCACGGAGCCTTCTCTTCTCCAGGCTGAACACCCCCAGGTGTCCCAGCCTGGCTCCAGAGTAGAGGTGCTCCAGCCCTCAGAGCATCTCCATGGGCTCCTCTGGACCCACTCCAGCAGCTCCACATCCTGCTGGAGCCTCCATGTGGGCTCGTGGTCTGTGCAAACCTGGGACACGATCCTCCTGGTCAGATGGTGCTGCAGGCTCAGTGTGAGATGCAGGGGAAGAGCTTCACCTCCCAGCAAAGGCTCTGGAGAGCTCCTGCTCAGCTTCAGCTCTCCCTGAGGGCCATGATGCCTCAGCAGCCCCAAGCCACTGCTCGGGATGACCTTGGCAGCACGAGTGGAAACACAAGTGTCAAAAGCAGCTCTGCCTCCACCTCCTTGCACCACCACTGGTGAGTCCCTCATTCTGCAGGGCATCCCTGCACCATTCCCATTCCTCTCCCAGCAGGTGCAGGTACTGTTGCAGCCACCCAGTCATGCCAAGGACCAGCACAGCTGGGGCAGCCAGCCCTGCATTCACTGAAATGGGCCCCATCCAGAATTCATCACGGTTGGGCAGGGAGAGCTGACTGTGCCCTCTGCTCCCAGCCAGAGCAGGGGGGCTGCCATGGGGACAGGGGTGGGCTGAGGATGCTCCCAGATGCTGGGTTTAAGCCAGCTTAGCCAGCAGCCACGGCAGGCACGCATGCACGGACGCTCCTGTCCTCATCACCAATCCGCAGCAACAGCAGGAGAAGGAGGGAAGGAGAGTGAGAAGCCAGAGGTGTCTCCAGGGAGACCTCACTGCAGCCTTCCAGCACTTAAAGCGGCTTATCAGAGAGGGATGTTTTACATGAGCAGATAGTGATGGGATAAGGGACATGATTTTAAACTGAAAAAGGGGAGATTTAGGTGGGATATTAGGAGGAAATTTTTCTTGTGAGGGTGGTCAGGCCCTGGCACAGGGTGCCCAGAGAAGCTGTGGCTGCCCCATTCCTGGCAGTGTCCAAGGCCAGGCTGGACAGGGCTTGGAGCAGCCTGGGACAGTGGAAGGTGTCCCTGCCCATGGCAGGGGGGTGGGACAAGATGGGCTTTAAGATCCCTTCCAACCCAAATTCTATGAGATAAAGCAATATGGGACACTTCTGACTCTGGGGAGTGGATCCTGGCATTGCACATGTACAGCATGGACCAGAAGAGTGGAGCAAGAGAGTTCTCACCCTCTTCACAGCTCCTACCACAGTGGATAGAGCAGATCCCATCGCCTGGAGGAGTCCTTTTTCATTAAATGTCCCATCTTCCTGGTATGTCCTTTTTTTCCCAAAGAAAGTGAGCAGTGAAAATTGACTGCAAAGCTGTGCTGGTGACCAATTAAACAGCTGCTACTTTGCTGACACCCAATTTGATCAGGCTGGTTTCTGGGAAGCAAAGCAAGATGTGCTGCACCGGGGCGGTGCTCCTGTGCTGGGTTTTGGAAGAACTAGCCCAGCCAGGAGAAAACCAGTGTCCCCCAGTATGGGGAACTGGGCTTTGGGGACACCTGACATCAGAGATGTGCTAAAGCCATGACACCCAGCCATGCAAAGCAACTCCTGCTGCCCCAACTAATACTGTGAGACCTCAGCAAGGGTCTTTACCTCCAGCCAGTGCCAAAGAGCAGCTTATCCCTCAGAAACAGTCCCATCACCCGGTTGCTGCCCCTGCAGAAAAGTGCCTCTTTCCTTTTCCAAAGGTCTATCCAGCAGGGCGAGGCTGTGCCATCCCCCTCCAGCATTACCAATTATTTTCCATTTGTTTGAACTTCCAGCAGGGCTCCAGTCACTGCAGATCTCTCAGTCCCCTCTGCAGCACTGCCCCATAAAATACATTCTGGATCCTTCAATAACCCCTAAGGCCCTGTTTCCTCCTCAAGATGGATATAAACAGCCCCAGGAGCTACTGGGACATCAGCAAAAACTATCTGATGCCCATCCCAGCCCCCACCACCAAGTGAAGCTATAATGAGGAAAACCCGCCATTTCCTATTGTTTTGCTGCAGAGCAATAAAGTGGTTCATCCAGTTCTGTTCTTTGTCATTCTTTAAGGATTAGGAATATATCCACATGCTTTTTTATTGTTTTTTCTGTTTTTCTTGAGTGAAAGTGGCAGGAAAGAAGTGTGGCAGATCATGCTGGGGTGCAGTAGTGGCTGGACTAAAGGCATAGGCTTGGATCTGCTGAGCCAAACTCCAGAGCACAGAAAGCAAAGGGACCTGCCTGGAAGTCTTGTGGTTATGGGAAATACATTGACAGAGTCATCCCAGAGCAAACCTGGGCTGGCAAAGTACTGCTGCTCCACCACTTCAGTTTAAGGAACATGGAAATTTGGGAAAAATCTGCTGGTTTCTGTTTTTCCTCTGAGATACATGAACGCATTCCTACACACATGCACATGCGTATGTGTCTTGGGCTTGGCTTCAAGAGAGCCCAAGAAAAAAAGCCCTGGAGTCATTTAAGTTTACAATTGATGAAAAAAAAAAGGAATAATTTGAGTTGTTTGCATTCAGCAAAATGGATACTGGTTGTAGCTGTTTTTTATTGGAAAAACCACATGGAAAACGTCAACTGAAATGTATTTTCTGCAAGACAAAAATAAAAAAAAGGGGAACTAAGTGGAGAAGATACTTTCTTCTGGAAAAGCACTTAGATGGAAACTACTCAAGGAGCTCCAAGGCAAGGAGCAATGCCTGGATGGGGGCAGAGCAGTGGGGCCGTTTGCCTGGTCCTGGATCCGCCTGGATCCAGCCTCAGCACCAAGTCTCGCCCATCTGCTTATTTTATGGATAGGGAAAAACACAGCACTAGTGGCCCAAAATGGGATAGAAATGGGTCATTTTGAAACATGACACTTAAAATCCCCAGTGGGAGGAGAAGGGTGAGGTGAGGGAGCGGGGAGGGACAGCACTGACCTGCCGATTGCGCTCGTCCGTGATCCGCTGGATCTGGATCTTTTTTCTCCCCATCTTCTCCGGAAATCCTCACGGCACCCGGGACGACTTCGGCTCAGGGGAGGGGAGGAGCAACCCCACTTTAAAATGCTTTCATTAAAGAGCGTGAGGGGCTTTTTTCTCAGATAGAAAACAAACCCAAAAAAGCCAAAACAAAAAAAAAAAAAAAAAACAGTTTTGCGTGGCTCTGTGCTCAGTTCATGGTACTGTTGTGCGCGGCCAGATCCAGTGGGGCTGAGATGTCAGCAGCTGCTCAGAAACCTGCACAATGAGAGAGACAGCAGTGAGATGCTCTGTTCCCAAACCCCACCCAGAACCTGGCACCCCACTGGCATCCTCCTACCACCAGCACAGATCCCACCCCCGAGGCCAGGATAGTCTCTGGTTCTTTGTCCCAACCAGCTCTGGTGCCAGGAGAGCTGCAGAGGGATTTATCCAAACTGCTCTCAAAGAAGCCCAAGGATGGAGGCCAGGAATGCCACAGCACATGTGTGGGCCAGGCACTGACACTGGACGAGGAGGAGGAGATGGCAGCAATGCATCCGTGAATCACTCACTATTCCTCCCTGACACTCCAGACTTTTTTTTTCTCTTAATAAAGTCATAAGCAGTCGAGTGGCTGGTGATTAGCTTGGGCAATTTAAATCCGTCTCCAGTTTCTGCACTAATCTTCAATTTGGAATTTTAAAATGTCTTTATTCGATTATTTGAAAGAAACCTTATAACCAGGCAGAGAAACCTAATTCTTATGGGGAAGGAGGGCTCCGAAGGCAGCTGAGACAGCCTGGCCTTCCACTGGGCTCAGCCACCAGATGTTTCCATGGGTCTGGGGCATGTGATTGGCTCGGGGTTATCTTGTGCCCAAATCTCTCCCCAAAGGGACAAGTGCTGCAGGTATCAGGGGCTCCTTCTGCAGCCTTCCCATGGTAACCTGCATCCCTCCCAGGGCCAGAGGCTGCATACAGATGTACCAGGGCACCTGCTGGCACAGCCCCCCAGCCCATCTCACCCTGTTTGCCAGCACGTGCTGCACTGCAGCGAGGGGACAAAGAGGAAACTTCAGCCAGTTCATTTTCCACAGGTATGTCTTTCTCCCTGCTCTCTCTCTGAGCAACTGCATAACAGCAGTGATAACATTGCATTTAAGGCAAGGTGCCCTGTACCAAGACCCCGCAGAGGGAAAAACCAGTCCCAAAATAGCTTCCTATCTGCCTCAACTTGGCAGTCCCCAGCCCTCGGTCTTGTTGCAAAAAGCGTAAAAACAAAACAAAAGCTTTTTCTCCCAAACCATCATCCCAAAATCAAAGCAGCGCCACAGCCAACCTGACCAAGCTCCTCCTGTTCCTCTACCACCCCAGAGCACCCCCAGACCCTGCTGAAGACCTTGGTCCCATTCTTTGCCTCCTCATCAGACCATGCTCCAACAACAAACAAGCCGTAATGGTCTCACTCCCACACTTGTTTTTGGGGTTCACTGAGTCATGTGAGTCACTTAATCTTTTTCTCTGCTTTTTTTTGGGGTAAAGTTATGCATCATGCATCATGTTCTGTGGTTTCAGTGCAAGTTTGAGGAGCCCCAAGGAGAATGGGGAGTCTTTTCCCCATCCGGACATCCACAATTTGCCCTCTAGGGAGGATGAGGTATGGGGAGGACAGGAAGAAGACCAGAGAGATAAAGGGCAGCAAAACCTGGGTTAAATAAACAAACAAATATATAAATAAATAAATCCCACCAGTAAGACTCTTTGCAAGGACAGACCATACAGGGATGGCATTTAATTCTTGGATCATTATTTACCAAAATAGGTGCATGTTTCCCTCCCAGAAGCAAGTAGGAGCAACCATCCAGCTGTGATGAGGAAAACCTGGGGCCAGGAGAGCTGCATGTCACCATGGGGAACACTGAGCCAGTGCCAGCCTTTGGCTGCTGCTCCCCATCCCACCACAGGAAGCCTAAAAAAGATAGGTCCCAGAGCATCACCAGTTCCAGAGTATCACCAGTGCTGGGGCACCAGCAGTTCCACAGCATCACTAGTTTCAGAGCATCACTGCTCCAGTTTTCACCACGTGAGTGTCCCTTGAAGATCAGTGATACAGGAAGAGCCAAAAGGAAAGCGAGGATTTTCATTTCATCCACCTCAAGTGTCCACTCGGTTTTTCCCTCACTGTGAGCCTACACAGGAGAGAACCCACAGCCCAAAGGCTTGGAACCAAGGTGAGGATTTTGCACACACAAAGAAACTTTGGAAGAGGAGGAACTTTTTGTTGGGTTGGGTTTGCTTTGCCGCTTTTCCCTTCGGAGTTTCCACTTCTCTAAACTGGCTGAAAAATATTCACCTTCAGCATCTTCAAAACCACCAGCAGCAGCACAAAGTAGCAGCAGCTCCACAACCAGACCAGGGCAAGATGCTAATTCTTTCCGTGTGCTGCAGCTCTTGGACAGAGAAACCCTCTGAAAGACAGCGGATTTACCGTCCAAACCAGAGAGGAACTCTCCAGAAGCAACAATAAACACTGGAGAACAACAGGCAGTAAATTTAAACTGAGTAAAAGGAAACATATTTTAACACAATTTCATTGCGAGACTTGTTCACAGGATGCTATGGCAGCCAAAAGCTCCACAGTGCTCCAAGAGATGGGATGTTTGTAGGGATGAGGAGAAAACCCTGGTGCTGCTCGTCCCTGCCCTCAGCTCCACATGAACTGGCATTTCTTGCATGGGAGCAGTGGGATTCAAACCACATTCCTCTCCCCAGGCCACAAACACACCTCAAGTGTTTCAAACCAAATCCCCTTTTTCAACCACCAAACCAGGTTCCCTCCTGCTGCTCTGAATCCTGACTCTGCATCCTCAGCACCTTGGCTGGATGGGGACCATTGTCCCAGCCTCAGGGTTTGCTCATGCTCCTGAGCATGAAGTTTTCCTCAGGAAAAAGGTGACTTAAGAGATTTTTGCTCATCATCATGGGGAGAAAAGGAACTGCCATGTGATGCTCTTGACCACTCTACCCTGCTTGAGAAGGAAAACACCCCACAGGGAGGGCAGCCCTGTGAAGAGGAGGGATGGAGAAGAGCACAGCATGTTTGCTGCCCTCCGAATGCACCTGACACAGAGGATTTCAAACCCCGCCCTTTTCTCTGGATGGAATTGGGGTTTTGGGGTGAGTTTATTTGTTTTTAGGTTGGGTTTTTTCCCCACCATATTTTTAAACACAGGTATTTTCACGTTTCCTGCCCAGGTGGCTGTTTCAGAAAGTCCAACCACTGGCTCGAGTTTCTGAACAGCAGCTGGAAGAGCAAGAAACCTGGAGAGCCGCCCTCATCTCTCCTGCCCCTCTTGCTGGCACTGCTGCTGCAGTTCAGCCCCAACCCAGCAGCATCCCCTCTGCCCCTGGAGCTCCCTCTCCTTCACCACCAAATTGCTTTGGCACCCTGATTGCCCAGCCAAGATCACCCATGACCCTCCTCCGTGCTCAGGTGGAATTTAAGCACCTGAATGCCTACATAGCCAAGTACCCAAAACACAGGACTGCTACAAGGAGCTGAGCTCCTAAATAACTCCTAACTTTCAGGGTCTCAAGTGATTTTATATACCATAACCCCACTCATTAAATCATCATCTCCTCCTTCTCAGACAGCAGCTTCTTTCTTTCTCCTGAGCCTTGTTTTCCAAGGAAACTGCCAAACATCCCAGCTACTATACCCCAACAAGGAGGGTCCAAGGGCATGGAAAGGGACCTACAAATCCCCTGGAAAGCAAATGACAGGTGGTGCACTGGAAAAAAGCCACCCTGACCCTCTTCCACTCCCAAAAATCTGAACAAGGATCAGCGAATTCGGCATCACTTGGGGAGGCAGCGAGAAGCTCTGGGATGGAGGCAGCCACCAGCGCCCGCTTCTCCCTCCCTATGCTCTGCTCGAACAAGTGTGACTATCACGGCAATTAGCACACATGCCAATTAACTCAGAGCAGGTGCTGGTTAACTCTGTGCTGAGTAATTCATCCCCGGCTCCCAGTAAATTGCTCCAAATTGGAGAGACAGGCGAGAGAGCAGAGTTAGCATTTTGCAAATGGGGGAAGAAAGAAAAAGCACAGAGGAATCTCAGCTGGAAGATGTTTTTACAAAACAAGGAATTTGGGGGGCTGAATCCCCAGCTCCAAGAGCTGGGGACACAGAGGAGCTGCTATCTCTTTCAAGTCTTTATTTCTGGATTTTTTTATCTACTGTACAAATTTCTGATCTGTTTCACCTACTTCAAAGTGGTTTCACCTTTGCTTTGCACAAGCAGCGGGGTGCTCTGCACTGCTCCATAACTTGTCACTTTTCCATTCCTACTGAACAGCCCCACGTTTCTCTTGGCACGAGCAGGGACACTGAGAGTCTCACATCCACTTTCTACAGCCATTTGCTATTTTTAATATACTTTTATTGCATCCCTTTTTAGTCACTCCTTACTAAAGTTAGCTTGACACACCGCCCCTCTCCAGGGCGAAGGAATTCAGCTGCCCTTCCTCAACACCCGCCTTGCAACGCCGTGTGCTCTCAGCACAATGTCAGCTGAAAGAAACCAAACCTTGGCCACGCAGCTGCAGAGGGAAGATCAAAAAGATTAATCTGAAAGCTTTAGGAAGATAAATAAAGGCAAATAAATGCATCCTTTCCAAAAATGTATTTTCCTTTGGAGCTCTTTGCTTTTCCCAGCATGTAGCACCATGCTTCCCCAATCCACTCGTGCCTTTGCAGGAACACATAGCAGAGCCAGAG
Organism: Rhabdornis inornatus; assembly: GCA_013397075.1. Classification (NCBI taxonomy): domain Eukaryota; kingdom Metazoa; phylum Chordata; class Aves; order Passeriformes; family Rhabdornithidae; genus Rhabdornis; species Rhabdornis inornatus. The sequence goes on along the minus strand of VWZS01008896.1, from coordinate 247,334 downwards.
ACATGAGTGACTGCAAAACTGGGATGGGTTCAACGTGGCACCAGTTCAAGGGATGTTTTCCTGATCTCTATCCCCAAAACAGGTCCAGTGCAATGGGGACATCCTTGGCTGTAAGGAAATCTGCAAAAGGAGTTTCAAAGGACATTTGGAGGCTGGGAAAACAAGAAACACGCCATCCTGCAAAGACGCAGCTCATCTTATGGAGGCACAGAAAGTCCCCGTTTGAAGGGAGAAATGCAGGTGACAGGTATGGCAGATCACAGCCCAACCCAGCAACTGCTCCCCCCAGGCACCCAATGCTCTCGCTGTGGGACCAATCTTTTACCCAAGATTTGCAGAATGCTCCCCAAGAAGCGTTTTTCCTTAACAGGATCCATCAAGTCAAGGGGCTGGTTGACAGTAAAGGAAGGGTCCTCCCCACCACTACCCACTCCCAAGGAACCTGATGACTGAATTCACTGACCCAAGCCCCAAAACATTTTGGGGAGTGTCAGGTTTATCCACATCCAGAAATGACAGCAATAACATGTCCCAGTCTTGCAGCTTCTCTGTGGGAAAAAGGTCATTACAAGGGAGCTTCGGCACACAACCAGTGGGCATGTGGGGTACAAGGTGCAGGGTGTTAGAGAGCCACAGAATGGTCTGGATTGGATGGATTCTTAAAGCTCATCTCATCCCACCTCTCTGTCACCCACTCACAGGGAAGGATTTCTTCCCAGTTTCCCACCTAACCCTGCCCTCTGGCAGTGGGAAGCCTTGTTCCGTCACTCCAGGTCCTTGTCCAAAGTCCCTCTCCAGCTCTCTTGGAGCCCCTTTATGTACTGGAAGGAGTTCTAAGGTCTCCCCAGACTCCTCTACAGGTGGAACAGCCCCAGCTCTCCCAGCCTGTCTCCAGAACAGAGGGGATCCAGCCCTCAGAGCATCTCCATGGTCTCCTCTGGACTCACTCCAAGCAAATTTTTATTCTTCCTACTCTGGGAACCCCAGAGCTGGAGGCAGCACTGCAGGGGCGTCTCACCAGAGTGGGGCAGAGGGGCACAATCGCAGCCCCTCACATGCTGCCCATGCCCGTGGGATCACCTGGGCACAGCACTGGCTTTCCAGGCTGCCAGTGCCAATAGCTAGGTCATGTCCATATTCTTGTCCACCAACAACTCATCCTGTCTGTCCACTAACGAGAGCAGAGCCCAGGTGAGGAAATGCTGCTGTGCTGAAAACCAGCCCCTGAGCTCGGCCTGCAAAGGGAAGTGGATTCCACCCACCACACCGAGCCTCTGCTAAGCCCTTCACTGCCCTGCTGGGTGGGGGGAACGGGCCAAGGGAGGGAGGGAGGAAGCAATGATGCTCTCAAGGTAGCAATGATGCTTTGGAGGTGACAAGAGCAGCCCCTCATTCTGCTGCATCACTCCTGCCACAAACCTGCAGCTTTTACCACGAGCAGCAGCTGTTGAGAGGCGACGTGGCCGTGCTGCCCCAGCAGCCCCCAGCACAGCTGTGACCCTCCACCTGCTGCACAGAGCTACAAAAGCAATTGCAAATACAGAGCAACTGCAGCCGAGGTGTCTGAGCCTCACCTCGAGGACACCAAGCCCTGCGCTGACAAAGACCAAGTCGCTTCCCCGCCCATGACCAGGGCTGGATCCCATCCCTTAGGACATGGATTCAGCCCAAGTCACCTCTTGAACCCGCCTGTTCAACTGCAGTTCTTGCCTTCCTGTTTCCTTTCTTGCTGCCTTTTGTGAGTTAATGGTTGTTTTTTTTAATATATCCTCCATGCTGACACCGAGGACTTTTAGTTTCCTTCTGTGTGGTTTCTGGATCAGCAGGACTAACTTCCTTCTCCTTTTGCAAAGCCCCCTTCCCTAAAACACAGTGCCAGTATTCATGTTAGTGCTGCTCTTCCTCTCTGGCAAAGCCACTGGCATGGTGCTGGTCATCACCCCTGCTTTGCTGTGGGATGGGGGGCAGTGCTGCCAGGGGAATGTGGCACCCAGGAGTGATGCAGCACCCATACGGGGACGTCCTTGGCAGGACAGTAGGCAGCAAGGGCAGGTGCCAGCAAGTCCCCAGCCCCAGTGCACACACCATGAGGGACTCCAACTCGCCAGCTTAGCATTGTTTAGCACCTCTTTATCTCCAAACCGAGATAAAAACCACACAAACATGCTCAAGTCTCCTCCAAAGCTTCTATTCTGGTTTCAGGATGATGCTATCTGGGTTCCTGTGTTGAACCTCCAGATGCAGGCAGGGGGAGGGGAGAGGAAGGTGGCCGAAACATGGCTCCACAGCAAACCTGCTCAGAAACGCAGCTGCTTGACCCTGCCTGGGGCCAAATCCTGCTCACCAGGCAGGTGCCAACCCAGTGCTGAGCTGCCATCCCTGCTGCACACCTGTCACCCACGTCAGGGCCCCATTTCCCTGGGATAGGCAGCCAAACCAGCACTCAGCTCCTCCTGCCTGCAGGAGGGAATCAGTCCCACCAGCTGCAGGTGAAAACCTTGGGAGCTCAGGGGAGCAGGAGTGAGGCTGGATTCAGTCAGGCCCCCAAGGAATTTGAAAGAGACACATATATTCCTGACCCAGATTCAGGCACTCTCTGAAGAAAAGCAGATGCCAACCCTGCAAACAGCTCTGCTGAGCTGTAACAAAACCTCGCACAGTGCCAAGCCACGCAGAGGCTAAGGAAAAGCACAGCCCTGACACAGCACTGGAGAACTGGTGTTTGCTGTGCAAGGGTGGGTGAAAGAAAGGATTTAGGGGAAATTATTAAACTGGGGTTGATCTTCTCTTCCCCTGCAATTTGTGTGCCAGTGTGGAGTCAGACGACACCCTCAAGAAAGGATGACAGTCCCAACATCAGCACAAGAACTGGAGGCAGCACCCAAACCAGGAACCCTGGTCCCCTACACCCCAAATCACAGTTTCATCCCACACCACATGTAGCCAGGGATGCCATCACATGCAGTACCACAGGAGCTTGCACATACCAGACTGGGGATGGGTTCTGCAGAGGCAGGGTGACAGCAGGTATAGCCAGTGACCTTCTCTGCACTGCCAGCATGGCCAAAGACAACAGAGGCTGGAGGGGACACAGGGAAAGGACACTGGGCAGGAGCTCCAGGCAAAGTCACTGGCAAACCCACGACACTACTTGGCGCTGTCCAAAATTCAACCAGGGAACCCTCAACCAAGGTGAGGACACCATTTCAGGAAGGGAAAGCCTGCAGGACCAGGACAAGCAGGGACTTGCAGCCCCTCACAGCACGTGGCTTCCCAGAGAGGCAACTGGTCCTGTCTCCTGGAGATGCTACAGGGAGGGACCAGCAGGGACAAGTCGCTGCAGGTCTTGGTGTTAAACAGGAGGGCTTGGACAGTCCCTTGCTAAAGTGACCTTCAGAGGACCCTGAGAACAGCAACCAAAGCCTGATGCAGCTGCCAGAAAAGCCTCATGACCTTGAGCAGTGACCTTGGTGGTGATATCCTCATAGCAGGGGTCATCTACCACCATGAGCCTGACTACAGTCTCCCAGGTAGCTCAGCAGCTGCATATCCAGGCTGGGAACCCTGCATACCCCGGGGGCTCCCCAATATAAGCACAACATCCCCCTCCCCAGCAGGTACCAACTGCTTGCACAGTGCAGCCCTGTGCCATCTCCATCCCTATCCATCCTCCATCCCCATCTATCCTCACCCCCAGCAACCCTCATCTCCTTCCACCTTTCATCCCCATCCACCCTTCATCCCCATTTACCCTCCATACCCAAGCACTCATCCCAAGCCACCCGCCGTGCCCAGGGAGGAGCAGCCAGACCCCCAAAGCTGTTCCACTTCCCCCATGCTCTCTATCTATCACCAGCTCCAGAGTCAGAGACTGGGGGTAATTTTTCCCTCTGCACTAAGTAGGGTTTTCTAAATGATGGGAAGCAAGAGCCCATTATCCAGCTCCATTGCCCACCCCCACGGCTCCCTGCAGGGCATGAAATAACCACCTGCCAGCTCCCCGGAGCCCCGCGCCATGGCAATGAGATCGCAGCTTCCCCTGTCACTATTGTCAGAGCAAAATTTAGATACCTGGTAATGAGGAGGTTTAATATGACAGATGAGAGGTTGACTCATTAAAAAAAAGAGCGAGAAGGAGAGGGAGCTGAATTCGGGGTCGGATCCTGCACTCAGCAGATCAGGAGAGGAGTCTGTCAGAGCCAACCCCGCACTGCTGGGGAGCAAGAGCAGTTCTCAACCCCAAACCAGCCCCACACTGGGGACTTATCACTGGTGCTGAGGCCACAGGAAGGAAAGCGGAGGCATGGAGGGGGAGGACATGGCTACAGTTCTTGGGGCCATCCAGTTCTGCTCCCCACAGAGCTGCCTGCTGCTCTGGGGTGGGGGGATGTGAGCCCAGGAAAAGCCTCAGCACCCAATGGCAGCGGTGTTTCCCTTCGAGAGCTTTTCTCTCTCAGTGAATCCTACAGCAGCACCCCAACATTACCTCCACTCTCCTTGGCACCCCTATCCTGAGGGTGCACCCATCCCCCAGAGCAGCCCAGCCAGGACCCCAGTGCCAGTGCCCTTACTATGGGTCACTGTCACCACTGTGGTCACCAAGGACATTGGTGACTTGTGTGTCCCAAAACACAACACGCTCAAAGAGGACAATCACTGCCTTCAGCTCCAGCACAGGGGGCAGGATCTCAACACTGGGACCCAATGGGGCTCCCAGGGGCAGCTCAGCAACATCAGGGCAAAGCCCTCCCTGCTGGGAATTTAGGGGCTCTCCATAAAGGGGACGGGATTTCCTCCAGTAGCAGAGGGAACAACTCTCTCCTCCTGGTGGGTTTTACCCAGGGGAAATTCCATGAGACCCAACTGCTGCTCCAGGCCATCTGTGAGAGCAATGGAAATCCACAGCAGCCCCACAGGACATGGCTGAGAATGAAACTGTGCCAGGGGAAACTCTGCTCTTCCCTCCTGTGTCAGTGGGATGGAGACTGGGGATATGTCCTCTGTAGCCAGCCTGGGATATATTTATTTATTGGACATATAAAGGCCTACTACCCTTTGCCCAAGGGCACTGTGGCACAAATCATGAAATCCTNCCACAGGACATGGCTGAGAATGAAACTGTGCCAGGGGAAACTCTGCTCTTCCCTCCTGTGTCAGTGGGATGGAGACTGGGGATATGTCCTCTGTAGCCAGCCTGGGATATATTTATTTATTGGACATATAAAGGCCTACTACCCTTTGCCCAAGGGCACTGTGGCACAAATCATGAAATCCTAGAATGGTTTGGGTTGGCAGGAAACTTAAAACTCATTCCAACCTCTATCCCAGGTTGCTCCAAGCCCCATCCAACCTGGTCTTGAACACTTCCAGGGATGGGGCAGCCACAGCTTCTCTGGGCAGCCTCTGCCAGGGCGTCACTACCCTCACAGGCAAGAATTTGAACACATCCCATCTAAACCTGCCTGCTGGCAGTGGGAAGCCATTCCCCCTTGTTCTGTCATTCCAGGCTCTTGTCCCTCCCCATCCAGGTCCAAAGCCCCTCTCCAGCTCTCTTGAAGCCCCTTTAGGCACTGGAAGGGGCTCTAAGGTCTCCCTGGAGCCTTCCCCTTTTCAGGCTGAACAGCCCCAGCTCTCCCAGCCTCATCTCCAGCTCACCTCCATCCCCAGCCCAGACACATGTCCCATGACTCTGTGTCCCATCCCCACCCAGGAAGAGACACCCCAGAGCAGCTTTTCAGACCCTCCAGCACCCAAAGCCCAGTGCTGGCTCAGCCTGGGAGCCAGGGCTGCCAAGAGGTCCCCAGTGATCCTGGAACTCAGCCCTTGGCACAATTCTCCCTCCCAGCAGTGCCACTCCCAAAGGCTCAGTCCTTTCCCAAGGGCCACCAAGATCTTTCAAACCAGCCTCCTACAATCATTTCTTTGTTGGTTTTGCACCCCCAAGCACTGGTGAGTAACAGCCGTGGTGCCCAAAGTCACGGGGCTGCTGATTTGATTTGCATCCACCGACTGCTGACTGCATCCATGCCCAAGGCAAGCATCGCTTCCATCGGGTCCAAAGTGGGCAATGCAGAAGCAGATGTTGCTCCTGCACTGTCCCATGCCACACTCTCCATCAGGGTCTACAAGCCTTGAGCTCCTGGGAAAGAAGCACCAGGTTCCCCAGAGGCTGCAGTGTCCAGCACTCATCTGGGGTGCAAAGGAGCTGGTGAAGTCAGGAGCTTCCCAGTGCTGGGAAGGTGATGGTGGTCACCAGCTCCACTTGACCAGTCAAAGGATAAGAAGCAAAAGACCTTAATTTGTCACTCATATGGCAATGCTAATTACTGTGTGGGTGATGCCATATCAGAGCTCACTAGAAGAGTCCTTAGGAGAGATGGATGGAAAAATCTGGCCAACACCAACAGGACCAGGCAGGACCAAGCTCCAGCCTCCATCAGACTCCACCATCACAGCTTCAACCTGCCCGTGGCACTTCTAGCCTGGAAACAAAGCCGCAAAAATTGTCATAGTGGCCATCTCCCTTTCTCAGAGGTGGACATACCCACCCATCTCTACATATTCCCCAAAACCCACTTTGGTCCATAGCCACAGGCTTGTGCTCAGAGCACACTGCTGTACTACAGCTCACCACCAGACATCGTTGTTTTATGTAATAGAAGAAACAAAGGCCCAAACCTAGCATTAGTTGTTTGCGACTGTAAAAGCACCAAAACCAGAGATCAAGGCCCTGGGCATGAGAATCTGTCCCTTGGCCCCAAGATCTACAGCTGAGGAGGCACCACCAAAGCCCACCAGGAGGCACAGACCATGGTCTGGCTCCACTGAACCCCAACCCAACTCACTCTAAGCAAACAGGAGGAACTGGGACAAGATGCCACATGGCAAAGACACGTTTAACTTCCTCTTCCCATGTGCTGCCTTGAAAACACAGTGTCTCCAACCCAGCACATAAATAACACCAGCCACCACCAGAACTCCACTACCCAGAGCCCCAGCAGGGCACCACTGGAGCACCCCAGGGTGCCCAGAGCTGCTGCAGCCAAAGCCAGGCTGGGGAGAGAGTCACAAACCAGTTCAAGGTCCCTCGTCCCCAGTGTGACTCAGGGCTGCTGGGACCAGGGGACGCCCCTTGTGCCACAAAGGCTTTGCCATCAGCCAGGACCTGACCATGCTCCCCAGCTCAGCCACAGCTTGTACCCACATGCATCCTGAGCCACATGCCAATGAGCCAGAGGGGTAAGAATCCAGGCCCAGCTCATCAGGCAGCTCAAATCCACCAGGACAGCTGGTTCTCAGCTGTTGCTGCTCACTCACAGGACACACATTCTTGTCCCAGGCACACAGATCCTGTCCTGCTCCCCGTCACTGGCTGGGCCACCGCAGTGAGGCCATGATGTCTGCCCACCCCATGGCAGCCACTTCCAGACCTGGATGATGGCTCCCACTGAGACAGATTCATCCAGAGCTCATCCCAGCACACATCCTCCAGGAACAGCATTCTGTCTTACAAGGGGATTTTTTAAAGCCAAACTCTGTGTTTCAGCAAGGGGGATTTAGGTGGTGGGTGAAGGTCCCCAACCAGCTGAGACCTTCTCTGTGGCTGCACCAAAAGCCACACGCCAGAAGGGTGATGATTTTGGCCAGCCCTCAGGATGCAGATGCTGCCCACATGCCCCTCAAGGACATCCCAAAAAAGCATGGAGGTGATGCTCAGGAGAGCAGTGGGGATGCTCAGACATGGTGGGAAATGCCAACGCTTGGCACTTTCCAGAAGCACTATTACATCCTGGGTCTGGCACACTCCAAAATCCCATGTGGAGCGTCACTGACACATGGCCATAGCTCAGGCCAAGGGCTTGTCATGGTTTCCAGCCACATTATCAGAGAGGTCGCAGAAAAGCCGCTGGGATGCTCCTGCAGCACAGAGGAGATGGACCCTGAGGGCAGGTAAGAGCCATTGTGAGTGCAGGAATGTTATGAATTAACATCAGCCACAATTCCTCTTGGAAAAGGGAAAATATCGGGGAAGAAAATTGAATACCACAGCTTTTTGTCAATACTCCCCATGCAAAGGTAGGATGAGAAAAGGTGAGGCATGAGTTTGTAGAAAGAAATATTTCAGTCAGAATTTTTGCTGAAGGGTGGGGATGTAAAAATGTATCAATAAAGAGTTGCCCAAATGAGGAGGAGGAGGAAAGGGCTCTGCCCTCTGTGTAGGGCAGTACTGAGGGCAGCCACTCAGTTCCAAAAGCAGAATCTTGGGACCCTGTAGTTGTTCCCACAACAAAGGAGACCACCTTGTGAAAAGTCCCTCCAAGTCAGAAGGGCAGAACCCACCTCACCCATGACCAGAAATGGGTAAAGGGCTGGGTTTAAGCCAAAGTACACCTAAAGCTTATCCTCCAGCCCGATCCATGAGCATCAGAGCCAGTACATGCCTGCGAAGGGAAACACTTCTCTCTCCCTCTTGGGAGGGAAACACTAACACCCTCTTGGGAGGGAAAGATCCCCTTCCTACAGGCTCTACACCTCCATTTTCACAGGCATAGATATGAAGATTATCAGCATTATTAACTGTTACCCCAAAGCAGCATCAGCATAAAAACCCTGAAAAAAATCAAATGGAAAAAGATTTTTCTAGGATGAGCCAAGCTCAGGACTGGTCTCAGCCCCACCACATCCACCCCCACCACCAGCCAGGCTGGGCTCTAGAGCAAAACAAACATTTAGGAAACAGTCCAGGGAGAAGGAACTGGACAGAGAGCCCCAGTGTGCCACTTCACCTGACACCCAGTGCCTGGTACCTGGCTCAACTCCGGTGTGGCCGCATGCTCCTGCAGGGCATCCAGCTCTGGCCAAAAGGATCCAGCACCAAGCAGGAAGGTGTTAAAAGTCCCCAGTACCAACCTCTGAGGAACCACAATAAATAACCTCTGAGTAAACACAGCGGCTGCTCCCCATTCGCCTTCCTGTTTGCTTTCGCAGATCCGGGCTGGGACGTCCACTTCCAACTGCTGGCCCCATCCCGTGCTGGCGTAGCCGAGCTGTGGCCGCGGCAGAGCCGCCAGTGGCACCGTGCTGTCAGTGGCACCGAGCTGTCACTGGTACCGTGCTGTCACTGGCACTCTCCACCCGCACGTCGGGCCCCGGGACCGTCCCTGTCACAGGGGACCGTGGGCACAAGCTTCCCAAAGGGATTTATCCCCGGGACAGGCACTGATCCTGCATCTGAGCCCGTGCATGCTGCCTTTGCCTTCCTGCTCTGTGTTTGATTCCAAAAAGAGGAAATCCCAGCTCACCCACTCCCAATCAGAGAGCCATGCCCCTCTCTGTGCCTCAGTTTCCCCCTCTCTCCAGCATGGGAGCCCAAGATCACTCGGACTCCCCTCTCCCTCCCTGCCCATCCAGCCCTGGAAAACGAAAAAAAAAAAAGGAACGGGTCCTGATTTACGGGCACTTCTGTGCTTTACCACGAACACAAAGGAGAGGGAAAAACAACAAGCGGCAAACTCACAGCGAGGATCTGTGTCAGGAGCAACTACGGGGTCTGGGGCAACCCCCCTGGCAGAGCAGCGCCGACCGCCGAGTCTGACAATAGATAAGGAGCTAAATTGGGAGCTGGGCTCCGGCCCCGGGCTCTGAAAGGCGATCGGAGTGGGGGAGCGCCGGGCTGTTTATTTGGCTCCAAACTCCGCACCGACACTGCAGCGTCACCCGTGTTTAAAATAGGAAGGAACGAAAAAAAAGGGGAGGGGGGACAATAAAAAAATAAATAAAGCAACAAAAAGGGAGAAAAGTGCATGCACACGTTGAACAATAACAACAAAACTAAAACAAAAATCAAGAAAAAAGGAGCCGGAGGACGGGGGGGAAATAAAAGGAAACCCAGTTGGGCTGGCGAGGTTTAAAGCGACGCCTGCTTTAAAAAAAGAAGTTGCTAATTTTAACTCTCCAGTGGAAAGAGTGAGAGGTACTTACAGGAGACAGGGTGGCTGCGTCCTTCTCCACGGCTGCTGCGCGCTGGCGGCCGGGAGGAAGCGCCGGCCGGAGCCGCCATCCCCGAGCGCCGGTAGCGCTGCCCCGGCCACCGCCGGCCCCGAGCCCCCCGAGCGGGGCCGCAGCTGAAGGGCAGAGGCAGATGCGGAGGCTGAAGGGGGGAAGGGAGCGGCCAGAGCTTGCCAAAACCAGCGGCCGGGCTCGCTTCCTCCAGCAGCCCGAAGCCGGAGCACTGGGACGCGGGGAGTGGACGCTGCAGGACCCCCGGGGAGGCGGGAGCCAGCTGCTGGATCAGATGACATTTCTGCGCGGACGTTTCTGACCACGCTGGCTTTTCCCCAAGAGAAAAGGGCTTTGAAGACAGTTTTTTTTCCCCGCCAGTGGCAAAATAGAGGATGAGCTCAGAACCCAAAGTGCAGGGCAGAGCCATGACCAGAGAAGGCCACCCGGCTCCAGGGGGACTGGAAAGGTGACCTCCAGTAGCTCAGCCACGTTTCAGCTGCGGCAAACACAGCAGGAAGCCACTGCTTTACCAAATTCAGTATTCCATATCCAAAAGGGTCAAGAGTGGGGATTTGGTTTCAGTGCACCCACTGTCTAGATTTTACAAGCTCTCCCCGGAGATCCAGGAGGATCTTGCCACATGCAAAGAGCCAGGTGCCAGGTGAGGTGGCACACTCACACCTCCAGCACAGTGGGAGCCTGGAAGTTGCAAACTCCAGTTGCCAATGAACCTTCAAAGAACACAGGCAAGGCCTCAGACAGCAGAGGAACAGACCTGGTGACCCAAGGGCTCTTCCCAAGCAGCTGGAAATGAGCCTCAGGCTGCAAAATCTCACCAGGAGAGAAGCAGGTGCATGCAGGGATGGACACGTGATTTACCAAGCATGGCTGCAGCAAGAGATGTGACCGTCTTCAGGACATGAAAGAGTTGATTCAATTAAGGTCACAGGCCCTAGAAGAGTCTTCTGTCACAGAAGAAGGTTTGCCTGGTTCACCTCAAATGGGGCTGGCCTCAGACAAAATGCCTATTGATCGCAGGCAGCGATGCTGCACGTCCAGGACGTGAGGACGTGGCTTCACTGGGATTAAATCGCCCGGTGCCGGCCGTCACACGCTTCTGAGGCTGGGTCGATATTGCTCCTCTAATTGCTCAGCTCCTGTCACTCGCAGAGCCAAGGGGACAAGTCTTAAAGCAGTCCCCAGAGATGCTTTTCAAAATCCTCCTCCCCAAGCGCACCACTTGCTGAGCTGCTCCTTGGAGTGAGCAGTTCTGCAGTTGCAGAAATCACTAAGCTGCTCCTCCCCACTCAAAACTCTGTGCTGGCACCAGTGGCAGTACGAAGGCTTTGCGAGAGGACACCGCCAACCCAAAACCCGAGAATTTGTGTGAAACTAGAAAACAAGGAGCTGTTGTCACTGGTCAGGACGGAGCTGGCGGAGCTCATGTCTCCAGCAGCAAGCAGTGATGTGGAGGAGAACGCAGTTACCAAGAGATCCTGCCACCACCCACCAGCATCCGGGCTGGGAGACGGAACGTGCACGGTCCATCAGGACTGCAGTGTTTGGGAGCCAAGGAGGGTCCTGCCCTCCACACACAGGCCACAGCAGACATACCCATCGCCCCAACACTCCAAGTAATCATTCACCACATGGAAACATGTGGCCCTCAGCTAGAATTCATCTGTGCCCAGAGCAAGTGGCTCAGAGCAGGTCCCATACCAGCCCCCAGAGAACATTCCCAGAGCACTCAGCTCAGCCACAGCAGGACAGACCCAGCCAAGCCCTCCAATCCTCCTGTCCTCTGGCACACCATGGCCCAGAGGGCCATTGGCACACACCAAGCACCACTGAGACACAGCAGGGCCCTTCTGCTGCACTCCCCCTGACCCAGCCTGGGGAGCTGCTCTTGGTTTCTACCAGCAGATGAAGTCCTTGGTGTTGACCTTGCAGAGGATGCAGTGATGCTGCCCCCATCTCCCACCACCAGGCCTCCAAATAAATTACCTGCCCCCTCTCCAGCACTAAAAGCCATCACAACCCCACAAAACTGCTCACTAAGCAGTCATGACAGAGCCCCCTCCGTTCAGGAGCTGGGGGCATATTATTTTAAAAAATCTTTCCTTTTATTGATTTCACTCTCAGGTACAGAAGATGCATTACATGAAACCATAGAGCCCTCATAAACCAGGCCGAGGTGGTGTCTGTACCACAACCTCACTGCAGACACAGGAGACACAAACATTTACTGTAAGAGCAATAAACAGGCCAAGACGGTTGAAAAGGAAGAAAACCTGGATGTGAGCAGCGCCTTATTTCAGAGGAATGCAAGGGACAAAATAACAGCAGGTTTGGCCACAAGTCTCGTCTACACTGGGAGAAAACAGGGCAGAAAAACCTTCCTTTGCACTGATACACGGGGCTGTGTTGCAAAACACCGAAGAGCCCCAAATCAGTGCTGTGGCTACGGCTGGGAGCCATCAGAGCCGTGCCAGATGGGGAAGTGAAGGGAAAGATGGGCACTGCAGAACAGCAGTGGCACTCATTGCTGGGTGCCACCTCCCTGCCCTGCTCTGGAGGCTCTGCTGCCCCATCCTGCACACCAGGACCCCCACATGCAGAGCAGGTGAGGAGTGCACAGTGGAGCAGGGTGTTCCCTGTGCCCTTCCAGCACCAGACCTCACTGCTCCTCCTGTCACTGGAGCAGGGCTGCAGGGTCTGGCTGGCACCACTGTGGGAGCCTGAGACCCTTGAGCTGCATCCTCTGTGCTCCCTCCCAGCCTGCAGCAGGGGAGATGCATGTGGCCAAGTAAACCCAAAGGGAAAGCAGGAACCCAGAGTTTGGGATTTCCCCCATACCTGCTATGCAGCCTCCTGCATCTTCAGCTCCTGCCAGGGATGAGCTGCAGCCACCGCTCCTCAATCCAGCTGCAAAGACAAAGCAAGCAGCTGTCAGTCTGAGGGGACAGAGGCAAGGACAGGACTCCCCATGTGTCCCATCCAAGCACAGCCAGATGGAGGGAACAGTGAGGGGAGCCCAGTATCCCTTGCAGACCTGGCTGATGGGACAGGGGCTGCAGGGTCCCGCCCTGCACTGCCCTGATCCTTAGCATCACTGCAAGGGCCATGCAGGCTGGATGGGACCTGGCCAGGCACCTGCAGGGATCCAGGGAACCAGGAGCCCTGGGGCTATGCAATGGGGAAAGCATCCCAGTGAGACCAGAGGGAAAGAAATTAAATAGAGTTCAGGAATGAAACAAATCATAAACCAAAAGTTAACATTAACAAGGGATGTGGCCCAGGCAGACAGCGTGGCCGGCAGAGAGTTGCTCAAAGTTTAGGTAACTTTGTGTTTTCTGGGAAGATTCTCAAGTACATTCCACAAGAAAAAGCACTGATCTGCTTGCTCAGACACTCTCCCAGGGAATGCAAGCAGCACATGTGCTTGGCCCACGGAGAAACTGCCAGAACTGGCCCAGAAGGAAATGCAGCTCCTAAACTCATCCCACTCATCACTAGGAGATGGGAGGAGACCCACGGGGCAAAGCCCAGTGGCTTCAGCCGGCCTTGTGCTGGTCATTACCGGTGGTCACAACCATCTGGCACTTGAGCAGAGCCCATCACCACAGCACACTCCCATGAGAGGAACGGCGCTGAACAAAAGGGAAACTGAGGCACAGAGACCAGCACCACGAGCTCCCAAGCTGCAGCCTCACCCCCAGCACCTGCAACAGAGCGAGGAATTGTGCTCAGCTTTCCGGCGTCCTCATCCTCCGCTCCAACCACAAAACCAGCCTTCCTCCCCCTGCTGCCTCCCCTCCCACAGCCAGCTCATTTCCTGACATTACAAAATTCAGCCTGAACAAAGACAGAGCGAGGAGCGCGTGGCTCTGTCCGGGGCTGCATCTTCCTCTCGCTCCCGAGGAGCCAAGTGGAGGGGACACCCCCAAACAGCCGAGGTGCAAGTGGCTTTCCAGCCTCAGACCTCACAGCACTTGGGCTGGGGTTCTGTGAACGGACCAGTCCCAGGGATTCCCTCATCAGGACAGACAGATGAGTCTGTCTTCCACAACGGGGGAGCAGTGGGAACAAGGATGGGGGGCTCCAGGTACTGCCACACTTGCACCCACTCTTCCCAGACCAACCTGTCATCACTCCTTTATTTCCCTGAATAAAACAGAGTGTCCTACAGAATGACTGACCACGTGGGGACAGGAACACCCACAGAAGAAGCACCACCTTGCAAGTGCCACGCTCCCAGCCAGGACAAGAGAAGTGGTGTTTAACGAAAAGAGTCTCTCAATGGGTTCCTGAACCTCCTCTTGGTGTCCGAGTAGCTCTCACTGGTCTCAGCACTGCAGTGCTGGTGGCAGAGCCACGTGGGGACCGAGGACCACAGCCCAGGCTGGTGGAGGATGTGGCCAAGGTCTGTGCCCAGGCTGGCTCTGCTTTTGGTCAGCTCTACATCCCACTAGGATGCAATGGGGGACATGCAGCCAGGCAAGTCCTCATATGTCTGTACACAGAGTTGCTTCCTCTCAGTGGGAGATGCTGCTGGACAAGCCAGGAATGTCCATTTTCAAAAGCTCCAGGATGCCCATGGTGCCATGGGACAGCCAGTACAGCCACACAATCGCCACCCAGACTCACACTGATACAACTGCCCATGGCTGGTGGCTAGCAGCAGCCACATCCCTGGCTCCCACAACCCACCAGGCCATCAGGACAACAACTTCTGTCCAACACCTTACCCCATGCAGCCCTTGGCTGTGCCACAGACCCCAGGTCGTGACCACTAACAGCAGTGCCTTTGCTGACCCAATCTGGCAGACAAGCTGCCCAAGGGGCCAAGACGGGGAACTCCAGGGGCAGCAGGATTGTTCTTGGGGTGTTCAGCCTGCAGGCAGTTCTGACATTGCAGGGTTGCAGCCGAGTGTCATCCAAGGCAGGGACGAACAGCACACATGGGGTGACAGTCCTGAGGCCTTGACCCTGTCCAGCCTGACAGCTCCCGGGCTGCTTCATGCCCCACCCTAGCTGCAGAAGCCTCTGCCCTTTGGACCTGGTGGTACATCCAGCACCAGCAAACCCCAGTGAATCCCCAAGTCCTCATTTTGCAACATTTTGAGCTGGTACAAAGGAGCAAAGCCCTGACTCACTGGCATTGCCAGCTCCCTTGTCTGTCCATGCATGCCCTTTGCCCCATCAAGTGAGGATCCTGGCACTGCTCCCAGAAACTCTGGAGTATTTCAAAAGGTGACCAACCATTTGACCTGCACAGTGAGAGCAGCCCTGGTGAGGGGCTGGGGCTGGGTCAGGCCACTGGCCACCCCCAGGGCTCCTGGGCACTTCCCAGCTCTCACCCCACCACACATGTGCCTTCGAAGCCTTCTTGTTATAAACAGAGAAATGCTGCCCAGGGGAGGGGAAAAGCATTATGTTTTCAAAATGTTCTGTTATTTTATAAGCTGAGGGGAAACAAACACATAGGGAAGGGATGGAGGTGGCAAAATCAAGTGAATTCCCCTTCCTGAGTGAAAAATGAAGGGGAGAGAAAGGGGTAAAGACAAGACAATCTTTATGTCCAGCCTTGGGGCAGAAATGCTGAGCAGGTGCTAACAGTGCTCCTATTTGAAAACCAAAGCTTTGGTTTGACCAAGTAACAAACCAAAATTCCTGAGGGCAGGAGAACGAGGGGAACCTCCTGGGACCCCATTTTTAAATGATGCAGTTAGGCTGGCACAACCTGCCATGCAAAGGCAGCAGGGAGCTGCTCCAACCTGCCCGTAAGGATCCTGGAGTATGTGCAGGAATGGCTTTTGGTGACTTCCCTGGATATCTGCTCAGCTGATGCTTAGCAGCCCCTGTGCCACAGCTGGTCTTTGCTTACACCCTCAAACACATATATATTCCCACATATGTAACTCCCAAAAATATTATATTAATATTCTCATACACATAGCCCTCTCAAAATACACATATTCCCATCTATGTAACCCACCAAATATATATCTATTCCCGTATGTATAGATAAAGCCCCAAATATATATTTATTCCCATATATAAAAACCCTAAACATATACAACCCCTGCCTACATCACATATACATGTAAGACCCCCAAATAAATCATCTGTGGGCACTGCCATGGGGACTTCCAAGCACACAGCTGGAAAGTGAAGGGGAGATGGATGGGCAGAATCATCAGCTCTGGAGCTGGAGGGGCCAAGAGGGAGGCGCAGATTGCGGAGGGGAAGAGCCGTGACCGCAATCTCTCCTTCCTCTTTTTTCATGTTTCCTCTAGCAACGGGCCTGGGGCTGCAAACATTTGGATGCCAAACCCGAATTTCCTCACTTCAGACTGCCAACCCAGCCTGCTGCTCCTCTGCCAGGTGCTCATGGACTCCCACCACAAACCAGGGAGACTCCAGACCCCATTTCCCAGAGCTGTGCCATCCAGGGAGTCCCAACAACAGCAAGGTGAAGACAAAATTTTTAAAAAAATGACNAAGAAAAGAAAAGAAAAGAAAGTACTTTCCCCATTTTTTTCCATTTTCTCTGTTTTTCTCTATTTTTCTCCATTTTTCTCAATTTCCCCAGCCCACGAAACTAAGGCATCTCAGCCATGGCCCAGGCTTCAGTTTGCACAAGCCACTGGGAATATCCCCAGGGTTTAATTAGACCTGTTGAGTCTTCTCCAGTTGGGTTTCCTCTGGCTTGACACCAAGAGGTGGGAAGGAACAAACTGGGAGATAGCTCACTGCAAGCAGGAGCATCAGGCAGGACAGGCTGGCAGTTAAATGCAGTGAGGAACCCCAGCTCCTAACCATCCAATGGTGCCAGAGCACAGCAGCACAGCACCAGGGGCTGTGGAAGGGGACAGGTGGGAGCCAGGAGGAGGAAATCCACCTCTAGTGGCACAGGAGGCTCAGCTGCCCAGCATGACAATGCAGCAGTGAGCAATGACCACTGTGCCAAGATGCAGAGTGTGACCACCACCACTGGAGCTCCTCCAAACCCCACACAGGGATGGAGCGTGTGCACCCCAGATCAAGGCAGGGTAGGAATTGTGAGGGCTCACAGCCCTACTCCACCAGGTCACCTTGCAGAGGCGTTGCCTCACAAGGGTCCCAGCACGGCACCAAATCCTGGATTTGGGAGGGGAGCTGGAAATCACTCTCCATGAGCTGAGCCACACGCCAGGGAAGGTCAGAGCAGCCAAGTGGCACAGCTGTCGCTGCAAGTGTTGCAACAGCAGCTGCTGGCCCTGCCAGGACCTAGGGGACATGAGGGGGTGTCAGGGAGGGGGGGCACAAGTGCAACCGTTGGAGCCACCAAGTTTCACTCTCGCTGGCTGAGTTCCCCTTGGGCAGCAGAGATGCAGAACTGAAACCTCCAGCTGTATGGACGTGGGGGTGGCTGGAGGTGCAGGAGGGCTGGGGACCAGCACAGCTCTTAGAGCAACGCCATGCACCACCACACCAGTGACCAAGGGCTGCTGGGGGCACCAGGGGAAGCATAAGACCAGAAGCAGACAGGGGTTTCCTCTGGCTCACAGCACCCATCTTGCTTCTGCCCTCTCTGTACAGCTGGGCCACCCATCTCCTTGGACCCAGCACATCTGGTGGGAGCAGAAATACCCCTGGGCATGCAGGTACCCACACCTGGGCAGGCCCCAGCTGGCATGTACCCACTCCAAGAGCCTGTGCAGGGGCTGACACTGCTGCAGGATAATGCACTCCCAGTCCACTGGGCAAGTGCTGGTCAGCAGGACCATGACTGCCTGCATGGAGTGGTCCCAGCACCAGCAGAACCACCTGCACCTCCTACTGCAGGGAAACTGAGGAACAAAGAGGGGAAGCAAACTGCAGAGCTGACACTCAAGCGTCCCCCAAATCCCAATTTCTTCCCCCTGACGAAGCCACTCGCCTGCCTCCTTGTCCCAACCCGCTGACACAGCAGCACAAGGAAGACCCCAAAACTGACCCCAGAACCCCTAAGGACATCATGGGGGCTCTCATGAGAGCACAGGGATACCAAGATGTAGGTGCCCTATACCCCAAGCACCCAGTGCTTGCCCTCAGCCTGGTGACAGTGACTACTTCAGGCCACATTGCCACCTGCTGGCACCAGCCCTGGGGGCTGAGGGCACTGGCACCTTCCTTGATGGAGACAGCAAGGAGCTCTGTGCTGGGTATCAGGTCCAGGTCCAGGTCTAGGTTTGGGTACAACGGGCCATGTCACATCCAACTGGAGCAGCCACCACTCACTTCCCTGAACTAATTTTATCCAGCTTCATGGCAACCTGGGACAGTGCATGTGCAGCCCAAACCCACCTTAGAGGTGCTGAGAGGGGCTGTGGGTGCCTCCACCCTGCTCACACCCCCCATACTCTCTGGAGCACCATGTGAAAGTGCTGTTCCAGGGGTGCAGGAGACTTCACAGCAGTGATGACAGCTGCTCCAGATCTGCAGCTCCAGCTCCTGCTGGCATTCCAAGGCAGAGGTAAAGCAGAGATGGTACCATCAACTGTTTTGTCCCCTAGACTCCCTGTAAGCCTTCCTGATGCCCCAACAACCTCTTTTTTCCACTGCTGCCTCTCCCCAGAGGCTACAGATCTAATTCCCACCTGTCCCCCAGGCCATGCTCTCCCTTCTGTGACATGTGGGGATGGATCCTCTGCCACTGCTCTGCAGCCATCCTTGCATCCAGGCATCCACATTTCCCATCCACACAAACCCCACACGAGGCATGGAGGAGTGGAAATCCCACCTGCACATATGGTGACAAACACCAGCAATTCATCCCTGACACTCCGTGGCCACTGACTAACACAACTGCCCATGGGTTACACAATCAGAGCCAGAGGAAAATCAACACAGAGTGTGGTTCTTCAACACACACATCGAGAGCTGCCACTGTCCCTGGAGGGCAGCAGGTCTGGGAGGCCCTGGCAGGGGTGACAGGCACAAGGAGCAGGTGGGTGATGTTGGATGGGACCCTACCCACAATCTCATCCCAGCACACCTGATGTACATACATCAGCACCGGCCTGGCCACCACCAATGGCCTCGTTTCAGGCAGGGTTCACGTGTTGGCAGCACTGACATGGATCCATCCATGTGAGTGGCTCGCAGAAGGCACCAGGAGCTGCTGTGTGTATGCACAGCACGGGCAAAGCACACCGAGCCCTGGCAAATGGGTGCCAGCTCCTCTCACCTCCTGCTTTGGGAAGGATCCTGCACTGGGCAGGTCTCCAAGGACCCCATGGGAGTTGTCCCAGGCAGACACAGCACTTCCCTCACCCAGAGCCTGGGAACCCAGCTGCTCTGGCTGTCTCCACCCCAGCTGGTGTCGAGGCCAGCTCTGGCTCTGCCAGACAGGTCCAAACTCCAGGGCCACTGGGTGAGGCGTGGCCGAGCAGTGAGTGCTGAGCCAGGTGGGGGAGACAATCACCATCTCTAAGAGAAAAGCCCTGGCCCCTCATGGCCTTGCTCTGCCATCACCTGAGTCAGGAACCGCCAACCATGGGGACCTTCTTCATTGCCACAGCCTCAGCAGGCGGCTCAGGCTACCACCGGTCACTCCCCATGGAAACCAAACAAACATCATCACCCATGTCCAAAACTTCCAGCTCATCGGTCTCCTCACTCTGACAGATGGTAGCAGGTCCTAAGACACCTCTCAGCTGCAACTGGGTGACATGCTGGGCTGGCAGAGGGCTTTCCCAGCATGGGCTGCCAGATGATCCCCCAAAATCCCTCCCAACACCACTGCAAAGGAAGAAGGAGGAGTTGGGCACATGTGAGGTAGGGGGACCAGGCAAACCTCCACCTGCCCCTTGCTGCTGTCCCCCACTCCAGGGAACGGGGACAGATCCTGGCCCAGCCCTGCCACCCTTGCTGGAAGCTGAGAGCTTTTTTTAAACCTGTTTGTAAGGGCAACTCGCAAACAAGAAAAGAAAGCTCCTTGTGGGGAGGAGAGGGGCTCCATGGTCAAATACCAGCACCTGGGAGACTCCCACTTAATTCTGGGTTGTGCTACGGCCCTTCCAGTGTGTCTGGAGTGGAGCCAGCTATGCCAGGGCTGCTGCCTCCAGCACCCTTCAACAACCCCTCCTGGCACCACTCCAGCACCCAGCCCAGCAGTGCCAGCCATTGACAGCAGCACCACCAGACAAACCCCTGCAAGCAGCTGGAAAATCATCTGGCAGAGACACGACCTGAGTCAGAGCCAGGGCTGCTCAGCCTTGGGAAACAAAAACGGTGTTCACCCCACAGCCAGTGTGCAAACACTGACCCCTCACACAAACTAGGAGTCCCATGGCTGAGCATGGCGCTTCACTGGCTGCAAAGGGAGAAAGTAGGTGTCACATCCCAATGGAGCAAGGCTTTGCCACCCAGCTCCTTCTGAAAACCCAGCTGGGGAAAACTCCGAGCCAGAGACAAAATCATCCTTGGGGTGACCCAAATCTCCCAGTTCAAGATCAGCTCTTTTTGCATCCTTGGCAAATCTCTGTGTGGAGGGCACCTACTCCCCAAAATTCAGATCCACTATTTATAAAAAAAATAAATTAAAAAAAACCAACAAGAAAAAAAGATTAAAATATTTCTCCCCAGTGAAGTGCAGAGAAACACTTGCACATTCGATGCCGTCATCAGCAACTCCTACACCACCCCCCACGTACACCGGAGCAAGGAGGGAGCAGAAGGGGGTTTATAGGCACCTACAGAGAAAAAGTAAGATTTCTGCATAATTTGGTTAATCAGTCAACCAAACAGTATGAATCCATAGGAGACTGTCCTGTGCTCCCCAAACAACTCAGTCCCTCGTGGGGCAACCAAACCTCCGTGGCCGGTACACGCATCACCTCCCTCTAACAGAACCACAGCAGTGACCAAAAAAAAGTTCCAAATTCCAAATGCAAAAAAAATAGTGTTTATCAAGTCTTGAAATCACTAGAAAAACTCATAGCGCTCAAAGGGGACCCAGCACAAGCCTGTGGACCTCACCCTCCCCTGTGCTTCTTCTCTTCAAAACCCTTCAGTCACTAAAGCAAAATTNGGGAAGCAGCTCACTGGCCCAGAAGCCAATTACAACAAGTGGAAAGTGTTTTGCTTTTTAATCTCATGATTTTTTTTAGCTAATCTCTCCTTTGGAAAGGGACGATTGGCTCAGCAGCAGGATGCTGCCAGGGGAATACAGCACGTGTGGAGTCCCGGCTGGAATGGAAACTCAAGTCCTTGCTCTCCAATCCTGTCCTTTTCGGTGGATTTATCCCAGTTTTTTTCTCAGAATGACTGTCCAGAGGCAGAGAAACAATAGCAAAACTTTGGGAAACTTCTGAACACGGGATTTTGCTGTGTTTCTGTATCTCTTTTCTGAAGAAGAGAGTTTTCTCTTTCCAAAATACTCTCTTCATTTTGAGTTTTTCACCAGTTTGCACAGGAGGGTTTGGAGGTGGGAAAACCCTCTCCAGCCCCTGCAGACCCTTCTGCTTCTGTGGGCTTTGCCCTCCTTTGAAGAAAAAACAAGTCCTATTCCTCACCTGCCCAGAGATCATGTAATCACAGAATTACAGAATCATTTCAGTTGGAAAAGACCTTTAAGGCCATCAAGATGATCCTTTTCCTGCTGAAAAGGAAGTTCCATTCTTGGGAACTTGATAAAAATGAGAAGTTTTAGAAGTGAAAAGGACCATGCACACCCAGAAATGGGTTTGTTTCCTTCTCCAGGCCTGGACAAGACCACAACAGGATCCAGCAGAAGGGGAAAACCAGACCCAACAGTCCAGGAGAAGACAGGAACCTCCTCACCCACCACCACAGGACAGCACACTGGAGCTGGGAACCAGTTGGAACCTCTTCACCAACCCAGACTCTCCCAAGCACATGGAGAGCCAGAGGAGGAAGGAGGCCATTGGATGCCATCCCCAGAGCCCATAAATTACAGCAGGGAACAGAGTTGCATTTGCCCTATTTCTTATCTGCTTGGAAATTGTGCTGCTTTCCCAGCTGCAAAGGCAGCTCTGTTCCCAAGAATTTCAGCAAAGCCATGACCTCTTTCCAGGATCGTACAGTATATGGTGGCGGGGAGCCAGGGCTAATTATAGGCACAGGAAAAGGGGAGAGAGGCATTTGGGAAAGCTCTACCTTCCCAGCCATGGGGAGCAGGGCAGCACAGCCACAGCCAATCCCCGATGGGAGCACCCCAAAGGGCTGCAAAACCCAGGGAAGGAGAGAGAATCCCAAGGATCCCATCCTCCTGGACTTCACTATCCTAGAGCCAGCATAAATCTCATCTGACAATACTTCACGATTGCAAAGTGCTCTGGTGTAGAGGGGGAGCTCCTCAGGAGGAGCAGGACCCTCACCGCCCTGGCACAGGTCGAGCATCAGTACAGCACCACCCTGGCCACAGCAAGAACCAGAGTCTGTCAGTCCGACACCTGGGATCTGAGCTGCTTGGGTTCCCTGCAGAGCCCCATTCCCAAAGGTGAACGATGCCAAAAGCCCCTCACTGTACCCTTGTGCCCCAGCACTGCCCAAAAATAAGACCTGCAGAGACACTCCCCAACCTGGAGGCAAATAAATGTGCCTTAATTTAAACACCAGCCAAGGCTCTCGGGCAAAGCCACGTGCAGGCTTAGAGCCGAGTTCATTGTCACTTGCTGAGCAATGTCACAGGAGCCACCTCCCTTCCCTGACCCGCTGCAGAAGTGGACAAGGACATGGTGACACGTGTGCCCACGAGACCTTCCGGCAGGGAGGAAGCTGGGCAGGAAAGCACAAAACAGGCAGCAACTCTTTTAACCACCAGGCTCCTCTTCAGAGCCACGTTTCTGCACAAAACAAAACCTGGAGAAGGTAAAAATCCCACCTTTCTTTGAGGAAGGAAAAAGAAAAGCCGGGAACCTTCTTGCTTGCCGCAATGGTTTTCATTTTCCACCAAATGAAGTCGAGTCTCGACTCTGGCTGCCGGCAGACCCCCTCCCTGCCTGCTCACTGCCATGTGTGCCTGCGCTTGTGGGAATGTGTGGGTGTGTGGGTTTTGTTTTGCTTTCTGCACCGGCTCTGCAGACCATCTCCTGCTCTCGCCCATCGCAGCCTGCAAGGCTCAGCCCAGCTCCATTATCTGCCAGGGTGGACTTCCCACTTCTCTGGCTACAGCCTTGTGCAGGGCCACTCTCCTTCTCCGAGAAGTTCCAGAAACATGGCTTGCAGCTATCCCAGCCCTCTGGGTGCTGCAGAGCTGTTGCCATTGCCAGTCACTCCGAGAAGGTGCCTGTGTGGAGGAGAGGGTGCCAAGGCTGGGTGCTGCAGGGTGCTGCCACGGCCGTGCCCCCTGGGACAGCACCAAGCAGGGCACCAGTGCAGCCTCCCAGCAGGAGAGCACCTCTCACTAAAGGAAGGAATCTGCCTGAGCATGCTGGGTCCAACTGATGCCCTTTTCTAACGCTCTGTGGCAGCAGGGAGGGCGATCAGTGCACACTAAGTTTGCCCTACTCCTAGAGAGACCCTTGGGATCACCTCCCACCAGCCTCCTGGATAACAACTCCAGCTAAAACCCTGCCCTTGGTGCCAGGCCCCAGCACTGCAACGCCCAGAAACTCTCCAAAGACCGCCCAAGCCTTGGTACAAACCAAAACCAGCACTTTCCACATGACACCCCTTCTCCCCAGCTCCAATACTCCCAATGGGCACATCAAGGAATGCAGGGGAAGGTAAACAGGAACAACTTCCCCACGGCTCACACCAAAGACCCCGGTATCACCAGTACCCAGCATCCACCCCAATTGTCACAGCAGCAGGACGGAGCACAGACACCCATCCCCACAGAGCTGAGCCCAGCTCGCTGGCACTGCTGGCACATCCTGGTGGGGCACATGGCCTGGGCAGGGCCCACACAGCCCCTGCCATGCACGGCTCCACAGGCGCCGCCATGCACGGCTCAGCCCTAACGGGATAACAAGCTCACAATGAGATCCTAATGAAGGATTAGCGAAATGCAGTTTAAAGAGATTAAGTCTGGGTGTAGCACTGAAACTTTTTTATTTATTTAATTTTTTCCTGACAGCCCATCAGAGGTGAGACACAGATTACAGCCAACGTGGATGGAGCTGGCATTCGCCGCTGGCTCCAGCGACTCGGGATGGTTTTCGCATTGCATTTGTGCAAAGAGGGGCCAGGGCTGTAAAAACGATGGAGGAACACACAAAAAATGGCTCGTGGCGCCTGCAAGCCCTGCCCAAGGCGCTTCACAGCCAGCCAGAGGCTTCCTTCATCTCTCCCCTCCCACACCAGTCCCTTCCCATCTGCATCCCAGCTGCGCCTGATGCTCCCAATCCCGTTCATAATGACTGCTGATGTTATCCGCCCGAGCCGGAGCCTTCCACGGAGCCCCAGGGAAGCAGGTACTCAACTCTCATTCAGGGAAAGTTATTAATAGTAATTTCTTGGCTCTACACAAACAGAGCCAGAAGTCAGCCCTGGCCTGGGAGAGCTTGGCGTGACTGCCAGCCCCACGTGCTCCAAAAGGTCAGGAGTCTGGTTCACCCCCAAATCAAACGAGGATGTTTAAAATAGAAGGCAACACATCTGGGGCTGCTTTTTGGCTTGTTTCGACCACTCATGTTTTTTTGTGCAACCACCAACACCACAAATTTTCTTCTCCTGAGAAAGGGCAACGTGACAGTCACCCCATCACGGGAATCCAGGACTAGGAATTTGCTAAACCAGCCCCAAGAGTGCTAATGCCCAGGGGGAAATGGACAAACAAGGCTGGTGCCGGGGGACGGGCTTGTTCCATGAGCAGTGGGGTGACTGCTCAAACCCACCACTCATTTCAGCCAAATCCTCAAAAGCCACGCGACAAGAGAGAGGTGGGGAGCTGAGAAACATCCCTGTTGAGAGACTACAAAACAAATCAAATGAAGATGTTTGGAGCAGATCCAGATGTTTATTAGTGACGCACACGGAGGTATAAATAATTATCCGGTAGGAATTTTGTTCACAGGCAGCTCTCCCTTATCTAATCAGATCTCAGTGCGACCTGGCCCTGGCCCCCCCTGCTTAAAAAGTCTTGAGAAAACCAGATGCAAAATAAAAAAACCTCACTAGGGGCACCAATTTAATCCCATTAATCACTGGATACTGGGAGCAGAGCTGCCAGCACTCAGATCTCATCCGGCACAGCTTAAGGGAGGATTTTTTCCTTCAGCAGGAGCACTGGCAGAGGGTCAGATCCTGCACGACGGTGCAGAGAAAGGCCAGGAGCTGAACCCTAGCACCCTGCCCCATGTCCAGCACTAGGCATGGGTAAAGTGGCATCTGTGGGGACAGGAGCCACCGTGGCATTGGCTGGGCCCCTCCACACCAGTGCAAGGAGCTGGACAAGCTCTTGCCTGTAAAAAACCAACTGCTCAAAATACCCTGGCCAACAAACCCCTCCCTTGTCCGGCTGCGTGGTACCGACCAGCCTCTCCAGCATCCGGACACTGCAATTACCTAAAAATAAAATGGACCACAAACCTCGAGAGGCCAAATGGCTGAGGGGGATGAGGACAGCAGAGAACGTGCCCCAGCAGCACCGAGCCTGGCTGGAGGGACCAGGAGTGGCTATCACGGCACCACCATGAAGCCCAAGCCCAAGGGTTCACATGCAACCAAAAAACAGATTTAAAAAAGGCTTTAACAGCTCAAAAACACCACCTGAGCTGATTTTTCATCACCTAACCCATGGGAGGTGCTGGCCCACTGAGCCGCACCACCACCCCCACATCAGCAGCCCCTCACCCTGCCAACCCCCCACCAGCATTTCCGATGGTTTTACAAAAATTTAACCCAACCCACCCATCACAGGCGAGGCTGCAGAGGGTTTTGCAGAGGCCAGAGAGGAGCAGTGTTGGAAACTTACTGTAGGAAATTGGCCGCTCGGCTCCAGCTCCTTGTCCCTACTGGTGGGAAAGTCTATAAATCTCTAATAAAGAAAAAAAAAAAAAATCCCCTCCTATTTTATTCCTTCTCTCTCCCCCCTTCCAAAGGATTGCGAAATGGAGAGGGCAGCCAGGGCTTGGATTCGCAGCATTTCTGAGTTCCTACAGAGTCTGGGCTCCCTGCCATCAGCAACAGCGGCTCTGGGGGTGTGGAAAAAGGGAGGAAAAAAAATAAAAAGAAGAAGAGGAGTAAAAAAAATATATAAAAAAAGTCCTGTTTATTTTGGGGGATGAGAGAGAAAGCTTGCACTGCACACAAAGCGGGGTGGAGGGGGAGTGAGGCTCTGGCACTCCTGCAGGCATTTGGGAATCAAAAAGGCTGAGTTAAAACACCTCAATTTTGGGTGGGAATACTGAGCTTGCAGAGGATGCTCTTTCCCAGAGTGTACATGGGCAATAAGCAATCTCGTGTAGAGGGAGGCAGCACCCCCCAGAGCAGCTGGAGGCCCTCGAGGGCACCCATGGGTGCCAGTGGCAGCTCTCCTCTGCCCTGCCCTGCCCTGGCGCGGCCCCGGGCACTGTAAAGGGAATTACTGAAGACAGGCTGGAAGAAAAGCCTGCTCCAGCCGTGACCCAGATTCCCCTCCAGCCTGATCCCTCACTGAAGTCATAATCCTTGGAGGGCTTCTGGTCTTTTTTTTTTTTTAAAATACATCCCTGAGCGTTGCCATGGTGACGAGGGGGATGCTATAATTTCAGCATTATAGACTTCAGCGCGAGAACAGGAGGGAGAAGGTGGTAGAAATATGGATGAGCTGCACTGGTAATGCATTTAGGGAAAAAAAGAATTAAGAAAAAGAAAGAAAGAACCAAGGCAGCACCTCAGCTTGGGCAGCAGAGGCTGGAGGAACAGGGCCATGTCAGAGCTGAAGGGATGCAGGGGATCACGGAATCATGGAATGGTTTGGGTTGGAGAGGACCATAAAGATGGTCTCATTCCACCCCCTGCCATGGGCAGGGACACCTTCCACTAGACCAGGTTGCTCCAAGCCCTGTCCAGCCTGGCCTTTGGCACTTCCAGGGATGGGGCAACCTAAGCAACCTCTGCCAGGGCCTTACCACCCTCAGAAGGAGTATATTGTTCCCAACATCCCACCTAACCCTGCCTTCTGTCAGCATGAAGCTGTTCCCCCCTTGTCCTGTCACTTCAGGCCCTTGTCCAAAGTCATCTCCAGTTCCCTTGGAGCCCTTTAGGCTTTGGAAAAGACTCTGAGGTTTACCTGCAGCACTCTCTTCCCTGGAATGGGCACCTGCTCCTGTCCCACAGCCAGAGTACCCACTTTGGGGCATTGTCAGGGCAGCAGCTTCCCTGGGCATGGACACTCCAGACCCCACAGGGCTTTGGGGGATGCAGGCTGCCACCCTGCCAGGACACAGCAACACGTCCTAAATCCCCCAGAAAACCTTGTGGAGCCCAAGGCAGCCCTGAGCAGGGGCACCCTATTTTGGGGTGGCCTTAGCTCAGCCCACCACAGCTCAGCACCCAGCAGATGCCAAAACTTTGCAAAGATGCAACTCCAAAAGAGCTGCCCTCCCCTTTTTACCTCTATTTCCTACCACCTTTCCTTTCTGCTTGCCTTGTCCATAGCAGGTGCCCAAGGTATCCCATGCAAGCAGGATGTGGGAGACCCTGTGTTCCTGTCCTGCTCTCAGATGGAATAAAACCCACCACTGCCTGTGATTTTGCAAGCAGATGAGATACCTCTGGGTGTTCTTAACATCACACCACCTTGCTTCAGCCCTAGAGAGCCCCTGGGCTGGTGTCTGTGAGTTTTCAGGCTGGTAAGTGACCTGTGACCCTCCACAGGGAGGGATGAACCAGAAACCTGACGGCTTCAGCCCGCCCCAGACCCTTGGGACCTCAAGCTCTCCTGTGGCACAGAAATAGCAAAACTGTATGAACAGAAGCCAAACCAGTCTTAGGCATGTTTCCACCCTGCTCACAGCCCTTCCCGCCCCATTGCTAGGCACTGAACCGGCACCTGCTGTTGACGAAAGATTTCCGAAAGACGCACAAATAAAAATAAGATCATACACAAACACCTCTGCCCAAACCCAGACCAACGGCCCATGACCCCATCACAAGAGAGATGGGCTGCCAGGGACTCACAGGGTCCCAGAGGAAGCCAGGCTGCCCCGGGGGATGCCAGGTCCACACCATGCACAAGTGGGGAGATGAGAAAAAGCTCCGGTCTGCTGCGTGGCACTTGGCACCACGTCCTCTGGCCATGCAGCCTGCACCCCTCAGCCTCTCTGAGGGTTGGGAGAGAGATCCTGACCACAAAACCCAGGTGGCCAGTGTTGGGGGGCACTGAGACATCACTGTCTCAGTCCTGCACTGCAGCCTCCGTGTCTGGGCACAGCTCAGTGGGGATCCTTGAATGCCAGCATGATGCTGGGACAAAAGGGTCTCCTGAGCTCTGAAAGCCTAAATAAAACCACAGCATATCACTGCAAAAGTGGGAACTCCAGGTGTGGGGTGGCAGTAGGT
Organism: Rhabdornis inornatus; assembly: GCA_013397075.1. NCBI lineage: Eukaryota > Metazoa > Chordata > Aves > Passeriformes > Rhabdornithidae > Rhabdornis > Rhabdornis inornatus. The sequence goes on along the minus strand of VWZS01008896.1, from coordinate 218,852 downwards.
GCCAAGGACCCTCCACCAGGACTCAACGTGCTCGTTCCTCACTGCAAGAAAGCTCGTGTAACCCCAGTGGAAAAAACATCGTGACTGTTTTATTTCCGAAGGGGAGCCAAACCCCCAAACTACCATCTTCAGCATCTGACCTGTCAGGCCTTGGGCCATCAGGGCGCTTTCAGCAGTGCCCCGAGCTCCAAATTTAGCCTCAAAAGGTATTTATCTCTGAGAAGCTAAAACCAAAGCTGCATTTGCATAACAAAAAGACCCCGATGCTCGGTGCAAGTGCTGCTGGCAGGGGAAAGGACATGCAAAGCAGACTCTCTAGCCAAGCAGATGAAGGTCACCCAGGCAGATGCTGAGCTCGCCATGGCTGGTCCTCTCCACTGGAAAGGACAAGGCAAGAACATCTTCCCATAAGGAAAGCATCTTCCCAACCTTCCCACTTCCACCTCGTCCGGTTGGCACAAAGGCAGGTGTGAAATCCTGCTCGCTAAAGCACACATTCACATCTGGCCCTAATGCTGAAAGACCTGAGGGCAATTACTGGGATTTTTCCAAACTCTCCCAATCTGTGTTGAGAGCTGGGCTCACCATTTTCCTCTCCTGGGTGCCAGTGGCTGGCACAAGGACAGGCGGCTTCATCCCCGCAGGTGCAGTGCCCATGGGGAAGCAGGAGGGGCCCCCAGGAACCCATCCCACTGGGACCCCCGCCTTTCCCAGCACAGCAGCTCTGTGCTCAGCTGTCTGACACCAGGTCAGCACCTGCTGGTGCCTGCGGCTCAACCCAGCACCTGTCCCATCGTTTTGGGACAAAGTCCCTTCGGGAACTGGCGTCACCCGACTCCCTGTCTCCTCCTTATCTCACACCGACTGAATCCCCTCCTGCCCTGCCATCCCCACAGCTCACTCAAATCTCAACTATTCCAAAACCCCAGGGCATCACACTGAACCCAATAAAACATCGCTGTGCCCCAGGCTGCCCGAAGAGCCAGATGTTCACGTCTCACCCCCCTCTCCCCCCTCCCACAGGGAAACGCCAGCTCTGGGGAGAGGATTGATGGAGGAGCAAGAAGCAGCCACCAGCTGCCGCGGGAAGAGGCCTTGGCTGCCTTCACCACCAGCATCTTGCTCCAACCATTTGTTCTGCTTCTATTTTCGAAAGCGCTGGGGCTCGGCGCTCCGCAGATCCCAGCCTCCCTCCCAGCCTCCCCACCGCCGAGCAAGGCGACATATTTCTGCTAAGGGGGAGCGCCGGCTCCGCTCCCCATCTTGGCAGCAGCATCCACGCAGGACTGGGGATATTTTTGATCGAGCGAGCCGAGAGGTGCTAGTTTTCCCGGCGGCTCATTGCCGGCGCGTGGGAAGGACGGCCATGGCGAGTCAGGGGAGGTTGAGGATGGATCTGTGACTGATCCCTGTGCTTAAAACCCTGGAGATGGGGTGTCAAATCCTCCTAAAGTCATGCAAAGTGAGATGTCCAGTGGCACATGGAGCTCTCTGGGAAAGCATCACCCAAGAGACAAGGTTGGAGATGAGACCTCACTTTAGCTGCATCCCAACCCCCTGAGCCCTTCTGGGAGCCCCCACACTGGCCCATGCTCCCAGAGGAGAGCTGGCACGCACACAATGTCCATGTGATCCCAAGTGCTGCTCCTCACCAGAATACTCGATGGAAAACTGCCCCATGCCCATGTCCAAGTAAGCCCTGCCTTCACCCAACCCTTCCACATCCCGTTCCAGTTATTGAAATAAATTTGCTGCTACAGCAGGCTTTTCCTAGGGGCAGAGACATGTCTCCAGGGAACATGTGGTTTACCCCTGGGATAAACCTGAGGGTTGGAACGAGATGATTTTTAAGGTCCCTTCCCACCTAAACAATTCCATGTGTCTGTGATAACTGTGCCTAGAGGCACCTCCTCACCTCCATGACCCTCCCAGTGGTGCCAGCACCAGACACAACTGGTGACACACAAACACTTTCCTTTCCCCCATGGTTCTTCCAGCAAGTTCTGCACCAGTCCAAGTGCTGCATGTCAGGCTCCGTGTCTGACAGAGCCAAAGCCAGAGCTCCCTGCAGGGAAATTCTAAAGGCCAAAAATCCACACAGCTCCCAGCAGGAAGAGGGTGCTGGTGGCAGAGCCAGGCTCCAGCAACACCAGGATTTTAACAAGCTCTGGGGTCTTCATCTTCAGCCACTCCAACCTGCCACTCATCACTGAGCAGCACCAGGGTCCCCACCCAGAGGAGGTGCCACGGGTGCTACAGGACACCATAGCCCAGGGATGGACACCATTCCCAACCACTGGCATTTGGACAAAGTGGGCTGTTCCTCCCAGGGCTGGCAGCTCGCTCAGATGCCAGCAAGAAGCCTGCAGGTACCAGCTCCACGGGGACATTTATCACATTTAGACAAAGCATGACAGCTCAGCCCTCACCTACAGTTACACAAACGCACAGCCACTCTGCCTCTGTATATCCAAAATGGGTGAAAAACACCCATTTCTTGGCCAGCCCAAGCTTGCAGGTGGTCCTTCCCCATGGATGCCACCACAGACCTAGAGCACCCACGCCTGGAGCCTGATCCCTGCCATTCCCTGCCCCAGCCCCTCACCACAGCCATTTATCTCCTGCTCCCAGCACTGAGCACAGCAGCTGCGGTGCAGGACAGTCTCAGTGACTGCCTGTGCAAAATAAAAAAAGGCTGGTCGGTCAAAATAACTTGTCCACATTCTTTATTGTAATTTTTTTCTTCCCTGCTAGTGGAAACTCCTGCTCCGGCACCATGTCTCAAGGTTACTGCTAGGGGTGGGGGAGGATTTCAGGTTTTACAACTGAAAAATTCCAGAAAGAAACCCAGAAATGTTGCCAGCCTTTTACTGAGCAGAAGTTCTTTATCCAATTAATTTATTTAACTTATATATTTTTTTTTTTACATTTGATGCAGCAGGTTTAAGCAAGCTCTGTTTTTTTCAGCCCCTCAAATTTTGCCTGCTTTGATAGAAAATTCTCACCGATGCCATGAACATTTCCAATTCTCAATTTCTTTTTTAAGGAAAACTAAACCAGATTAATCTGACTCCACATATTTTCCCCACCTGCATGACATGGGATGTGTTCCTGGGTATGGCACCTAGCAATTTTTCCCTTAAAAATAATTTCTTCCAATAACTGGAAAGGAAAAAATTTAAGAGTAAAAAGAAAAAGTTCATCTTCAAAACACGAAAAGAAAAAAGATTTTGAAAAGGATGGAGGAAAGCCACTTTGTTCCAAAAGGCACTTCCATTTAAAAAAGAAGATGAAAATTTCCAAGTAGGGCTAGTTATTACCACTGCTTATATCCATCAATAACTCCTTGCACCCAAAGCTCCACCACATCCTCCAGAGCAGGTACCCCCAGGCCCACAGCCCTAGCAGCCCCAGGGCCGTGAGCTGCAGGATCCATCATGCAGGAGATGCTGATAATCCCCCTATGGCAGCAGGAGGAGAGGGGAGAAGGAGGAATCCCACTAGGAATCCTAAGATGATCCCTTGGCAGCCCTGGGGTGGGCTCAGGTCAGGGACCTGGCCCCACAGGCAGGTGCCGCTCCCCAAATTTCATTACTACTTTTTGGGGATTGAAAAAAAAAAGATAAAAAAATAATTCGGGAGCCATGGATTTGTCCTGCCTCCAAAAAGGACAAATTTTCCAAAAGAAAAAGGCTGATGCAACAGCAGTGCTGCAGTGGGAGGTCACCCTTCCCCACAGCCCCCAGGTCCCCACCCATGCCCCAAGCTGGGGGGGCTGCGGGCATCTCCTCCTGGAAGCAGTTTGGGGTTTGTGCCGGACACTTGCAGAAAGCTGTTTGGAGCTCTGGAAAGAGAAACTATTCCTCCTCCTCCTCTTCCTCCCTGCCCAGAAATAGGTAATTTAATTACCCCCTTTCCAAGCCCAACCACCACTGACTCAGGACAGGAGGTGGGAGTGCTTCCACCCTGCGCCGGCTCATGCCCAGCAGCAGCCCAAAGCCACTGTGCACAGCTTTGACCTTGAGCCATTGTGCCAGCAGGACTGGGCTGTGCCAGCACAGCCAGGGCTCAGCTCCCCACCTCTGCATTCCTACTAGTGCTGCTCACTAAAAGCAAGCAGGGTCAGGCCATGGGTGCTGTGACCCCCTCCACGCACAGCCACGGGCAGGGCCATATGCTACCTCCAGGAAAACCCACGGCTAATTGCAAGCTGGGAAAATCCTACATGTCCTTCTCGGCACAAAGAGTGAAACGTGCAGCCTGGCTGCTTTGGGATGGGACACCACGGTAGCTCCTGAGTGGTGGTTGGAGCCTGACACATCCCAGCACAGGCATCATCCCACCCTTCCAGGACACCCGCCCGGCACCGCTCCGGCTGCTCGGGCTTCGCATTTGGCAGCAAAAGAGCAGCACCACATGCTGGGGACTGGAGGGGCACAAAGCTGTTTTGAAGTCCCACTGGGCACCATGGCAGTACCCAGCACTGGCAGCAGGCCCCAGCAGCTGCTCCAGAATTCCAGCAGTCAACCACAACCAGGACATCTCCCGAAGGGTGACACAAATGGCGGCAGCAAGGACCCACCACCACTGCATGCACCTCATTTCATTGCCCCTTTTTATACAGGGGAAGTTGTTCACCTATAGCTCAGAAGCAGCCTGGGAATTGTGGAGGAGCTGCTGTGTCCCCCCAGCCCTGTCATGGCCGACACAAAAACAGGACAAGTTTCCCCAAAAAACTGTTCCCATGCAGCTCAGAGACCCAAGCCCCCCATCTTTTGAGCTCCCATTTAAGAGAAAGCAAACCTAGACCCCACTCTCCCAAAATAAATCACTCCAAATTGGAGTATTTGTCAAACCTTTGCTCTCCATGTGGGCACTTTTTTTAGGATTTTTTAAAGGATGCAGACGACTCTTGTCTGTTTTGCAAGCAGTGGGGAGCTACAGCAGGGAGACACCGAGAGTAAGGGGAAAGGAAAAATTAAAGAAGAACCACAAGCAAAGCAAAGTGGAGTGCAAGATGCAAACCGACAGATCCAGGGAGGCAGAGCTGCTGGCAGGCAGACGGCGAGATCCATCTTGAAAGCAAAAGCAAACTGCTGCTCACACAGGCAGAGGGAAAAATCTAGAGGTCTTCAGCACTGCCTGTGCTCTGATCAAACAAAGTGATTAACAAATCTCAGCTTTTTACTGAAAGCTTCTCTAATTAGAGGAAAAAAAGGAAAGGAAAAAACAAAACCAAACCCCTGCAAGTCACATCGAGTGGTGAAGTTCCAGACAGTGTTGGGTGAAGCTGAGGGGGTAATGCACCCCCAAGTCCTGCTGGCACAGGGAGGGCAAGCACAGCCAGGGGCACCCAGCACTCACCCCGTGGCACCAGAACAGCCACACATCTCCATGCCTCCCCAGCCTTCCTCCTCCCCTTCCTCCTCCTCACTTGCTTTCTGCTCACCGCGCCGGGCTCAGCAGCAGAGCTGAACCTTCCCGGGAGCAGGACTGTCATCTACAATAGAGTCACCTCTGAACTCGGGACGGCTCGGCCTCCAGGAACTGCCAAAATAGCGATAAAAATAAGAAAGAGCCCCTGGCCCGAGGAGTTCACCCTCCGAACAGATGGGACGGCGGCAGGGTGAGGCAGGGGAATATTTTTAGCTCTGGTTGCAGATGGGGAAGTCCGGCACAGCATAGACACGGCAGCCCCATGGCTGCCCGTGCAGCTCACCGTGCCTGGGTCACCTCCGTGTGCACTCCCGGGTATTAAGAGGATTTAATGGGATGCTGCCTGCTCACTTCCTGAGCCTCAGGCACCACCTTCCAGGCCAGTTCACACCATCACAGCTCCACATGGCATCTCACCACCACTGCTGGGGGCAGCCAGTGGGGCAGCAGTGGTCCGGGGGAGTGGAGGCAATGTCAGCAACCCACACCCCTCTCTCTTTCCCCTTCATTCCCAAAATGTCCCTGCAATCCATCAGAGGAGAGACACCACGCAGCACCCCACAGCGGGTTCCTCCCAGCACGCTCCAGGCGATGCCAACCTGACCCTGGGAAGCATTCTGGTGCAGAAAAAAGAGGGAAAAGCCATTTCTGCCCCTCACCACAGATGGTTTCTTAGGTTCAAATGACTCGCCCAGGGTGCCAGATGCATAGCTTGTAGCTGAGCCCTCCACACCTAGCTGAAGCCCTCCTGTTCACTCGGGATGTGCCAAGCAGCATCTCCCCCCACCCTCACGTCCATCCCTCCTTCGTGAGCCAGGGCCTGCTCCAGCACGGACACCTCCCTGCCAGGCAGCTGCCGGCACCAGCTCCCAGCACACGCCAGCACCGCGGCAGCTGCGTCCCGCTCCCGTACTTTTCGTCCGACACTTTCGGCTTTGTTCTCCCTCTCACAAAGCCGACGTGAGGCTGCCCTGGCAGCACGAAGGGACCTTGAAGTGGATGCAGTTTATGACCATATTTAGGCTCCTTTATGTTGCCAGAGTCACAGTAAAGGGCTGCAGCATTAAATGAGACTCAGACCCCACTTGTTTCACTTGGCAGCCTGGGAAAAATCCACCCTGGGTGACTCCAGCACCATCCATGCCTCCGCCCTGCCCGCTCAGGGACAGCACAAAATAGCAACAGCCCTTTCCAGCTCTGCAGTTGCACTTCCCAAGAGGAGCCAGGAGCCCCATAGCAGTGAGGAGGGGGGATTAAACACATTAACCACCTCCCTCAGTCCGAGAACAACACCAAAGCGTGGGGAAGCAAAGGGATGTGCCCAAGGTCACCTACTGACAAAGGCAGCACTTCCCAAGGTCCCAAGAGCCCCCCAGCAGGACTGAGCACACATAGGGATGTGACCACCCAGCATGAGGAGCCCCCAAGTCGGTTTGTGCTGAGGGAGAGCCTGGGCAGGAGTGGGAGCCCTGAGCCACCTGACACAGGAGCCAATGCCCCTTCAACATGAGCATGTTAAATCCCTGCTGTGGCGGAGGCACCAGCGAAACCCGAGCAGTGGCCCCCACTGCTGCGGGGACATTGGCCACCTGCTCAGAGCCGGCACAAGTGCAGATGCCTCAGCTTGGCAAAGCCGTGACAACTGTAGGGGCTGAAGGGCATGGTGGTGGGGGTGGAAAGGAGAATTCATGAGGCCCATCCAGAGGTCTGTGACCTTCAGGAGCCCATGGCAGTGATCCTAAGGGCAGGGCAAGCAGCTCACTTTGGAGGTCCAAAGAGACAGGGACAGCTCAGTGCCACCAGCACCAAATCAGCTCAGGGGAGGACAGAACATAAGCAGAATAACCTTTACCTACACCTAAAACCTGCACCCCTGGCCTGATGAGCATTCCCGTTGCACTGAGGCCGGCACAGCCCCTTCCCCATCAACAGCAAGATTTCAGGCTGGCTGTCCTGGGACAGTGGATTGAGAACACCCACCTTGGTCAAGCAACACCAGCCCAAAAATCCATACACAGCCATGCACTGTGGGAGAAGGGGCTTTGGAGGGAAAGAATCTGGCCTTCCCGGGGTGGGGGCAGGCAGAGGTGCTGAGCTGAAGTGCAAGGGCAATTTGCACCAGAACAGGTATCTCTGTCTCTGCCCAGACCCCTGCCCACAGCAAAGGGGAGTCACCAGCCAAAACCGCGTGGAAGCTCCGACACTTGTGGAGGATGAAGAGGAGGGGACAGCCCAGCTGGTGGCCGCGCAGAGCTGGGGGTACCACGGGGCTCCACGGGCGCAGGGGGAAGAGCTGCACGTGTGGTACACGCATGTGCTGACCGTGTGCTGCTCTTGTGCGTGAGGGGAGAAAAGGAAAATATATAAAAAAATAAAAACCAACGACAAAGCCAAAGAGGTTTGGGAGATGCAGGGAAGGTAAAAGCTGCAGGCGAACCGGCATCACAGATGCTGAACAGCCACAGATGCCGGCCGCCCTGTCACCGCATCCCTGCTCAGCATCGCCGGTGCCTCTGGCCAAGGAAGCGCTCGGCACCCCGGGGAGGCCGTGCTTTAGTGACGCGGTTTGGCCCCACCACGATGCCCTGCTCCGGCCGCTGTGGGATGGAGCTGAGGCGCTGAGCCCCCCCGGACAAACAATCCCAGCTGTCGGCTCCGGAGCCGGCTCACGGCCAAGGCATGGACGCTCCAGGATTCGATTTACCGCCGGCTCTCCCAAAATCTGCTCTTGCCAATCAAAATGCAGCCCCCACCGGCACCCGGAGCCTCGCCGGCGGGTCCCCCCACAGCGCCCATGACATCGGCAAATGTCCTGCCAGGGAGGGCACCCCCCCAGCCCCCGAAATCCACCGGGCCCTGCTTCTCCTGGGGTCCCGCCAGGCCGCAGCGGGTCCCGTTCGGGGGTGGACGCAGTGTCGCGAGTGAGCTCATGATCTGTCACCACGGGGGTCCTACGGGCACGTTGTCCACCGCCCCAAAGCGGGTTGGGCACCCCCAGTGCCGCCCCCACCCCACCGGCAGCACCCAGCGGGACCATCCCGGTGTGCCGCACCCGGCACCCGCACCCCACCGCGTCCCGCACCCCACCGCGTCCTGCACCCCACCGTGTCCCGCGTCACGCGCCGCCCTCACCTGTCCCCGCAGCGCTCAGGCCGAGCCGCCACCTCTTCCCCTTCCTCCCGCTCCCTCCTTCACCTCTGCACCATTTTGGTGACGGTTTGTTTTGAAGCCGAGGGGGGAGGAGGAA
>VWZS01008896.1:174472-210050 GCA_013397075.1 Rhabdornis inornatus | reverse complement strand
GGGCAGCGGGAATCGCGGCCGGCAGGACGGTATGCTGGGCCGGGACCTCCCCTCTCCCACCCTCAGAGTCTGGCCTGGCCCCCACTCGTTTTGCCCAGGGTGGGAAGCAGTGTCCGGCCCGGCCCAGCCCCGCGGCCGGAGCAGCTGCCCCGGGATGATGAGGGCATGGTGGGTTCTGCCCCAGCTTCCATAGGGGGTTGGGATCAGGCAGTGTGTCAGTGGGGTCCAAGTGTCCCTAAAGCTACACAGCATCAGCTGAGCAGCATCACCCTGAAGGTCCTAGCTGTGCTGCCAGGATGATGGATCTGGCGCTCAGATGCAGTGGAAGGTCCCAGTTCTGTGTCTGGCAGGGCTCTCGTGGGTGCAGTGCTGCCCGGTGTGCCCGGACACAGCCCAGGGGCTGCTCCTGCCTCCGGTGTTCTCACTGCACTGGGCTCCCTGTGCTCCCAGCCCTAACCCAGTCCTTCCCACAGCACCAGATCCTCAGCTGAGACATGGCACCAGCACTGGGCTCCCTGTGCTCCTAGCCCTAACCCAGCCCTTCCCACAGCACCAGATCCTCAGCTGAGACATGGCACTAGCACTGGGCTCCCTGTGCTCCTCGGCAGCTGGGCCACAGCATCCTGACCCTGCTCCAAGCCAGGGCTCTACATTCCCAGCTCCTAAAGTAGCTGCAACACAGATAAATCACTTTGTGCTACCCGCAAGAAATCCGACAGGTCAAACACTGACTCCCATCTCTCCCGGGACAGTTTGGGGCTGTGGCCTGGGGCAGGGATGTGGTTTTTAGGGAGTTGGGTGACTGGTTCTGTTCCTTTCTCACCACCATGTCCAGTGCCACTTATCCACAGCCTCAGAGCAGTCAGTGGTGGGCACAAGCATCCTTGGGGCTGGGGGGATGCAGACCACCCACCTGTACCCCAGGTCTGCACTGAGTGGCATGGTAGGAGCTGGTGTTGCCACTGCATGAGCTCTCCCACCACTGGCAATGCTGGAGGATTGCCATATGGCAGGGCTGGGGGTCAGCGTGCGACACAGGTTTTCCTTTCCCAGGGACACATGTAGCATGGCAGGCCTGGGCAGGCTCCCACATGCCACACAAAGCAGTAAAAATAAAAATCAGGCTGGTGTGGGACTGCTCCTGGCAGAAAAAGACTGGTGCCAGGGGTCAGAGCCTCCATGATAGATGGTTCCATTGGTTCCCCCGACTGGCCCACCTTCCATACTGGTGACATGGAGCCAGCACGAGTCTAGTGCAACTCCAGTGCTCCATGAGAATACTGAGTGATGGCTCTGTCACATACAGTGGACAAAGCCACTGTCCCAGCTCAAGGGGGGACTAGGGGGCAGTGACAGGGATGTCCCAGACCTGTTGGGTCACATTCAGCTGAACCACTGGGAATATGAGTGCTGCAAGTGTCACTGGAGCACAAAACCAGCACAGGGCAGCTCCTGGGCATGGGGACAGAGTCACTGTGTTTTCAGCCAGATGATGCCCATAGCCATTAATGCAGCAGCACTGCATTAATGCACTGTGGTCCCCCTGCACTGGCCTCCACAACGCAGGGCACTGTACAAGCCCAAAACACCCAATTTCCTCTCCAAACGCTCAGGGTGGCATGGGATGGGGCTGGGATGTGCTCCCATCACTGCTGTTCGTCACGACCAGCTCTGCCCTGAGCTCCATCCCAGGCCGGGAGGGCAGGAAGAAGTTCCCTGATGCCAGTGACTCAGCTGAGGGGGTTGTTTTGCAACACTCTGGGTGTGGGAGGCTCCTGGTGTGTGGAAAGTAGGCGACAAATTATCCAAATTAGCCGAGGTGTGTGGTGAGCTCAGGGCCCGGGGAGGCTGGTGGGCACAGAGCAAGCCTGGGGTGATGGACCTGCATCCAGAGCTGGGCTAGGGGGTCCCACTCTCAGCAGGTGCTTGAGGCCAGGATAGTGACTCTGGGATGAGCTTCCCCAGGGTCTGGTGCCCATGGACCTCCCTCACACTGATCTGGGACAAAGAAAGCAAAGGCACAAGGGTGAGAGAGGGGCTGGATCTGACCAAGCATCGCTGGTGGCATGGGCACCTCAGCTGCCGCCACCCCTCTGACTCAGTGACACAGTTTTCTGCTGGCTCCTTCCCCCATCCCAATATGTATTTCTAGTGGACTTTTCAGTGTGTTTGACTTTTTGGGGCTGTTTGTTGTCAGTTAGTTATTTCATTATATTTATTGTTAGAAATAAGGCTATTTTTAGCACACTGTTGGTTTAGATAGAGATGGGATTAGTCATCTCACCAAGAGCTGTTTGCAGTCTCTCCTCAAGGATTCTCTGGGGTTTGTTTTCCAATCAACTGAGATCATGCATCCAAAGAAATAAAAAATAAAAATAGTCACAATAATACGCAGCAGCCGCGCTCTGGTGCCTCTCCATGAGTTATGGGATGAAAACGAGGGAAGGATCCAACCCAGGATATTTATGAGACAAAGACAAGAACATTACTATGAACCTCAAAGTATTTTGGAAAGTCAGTTTGAGCTGCTTTTTTTTTTTTTCGTCTCTTGGGAGCTGAATGCTGAGTAACTCCCTTCCCACACCAGGCTGCTGCTTTGTACAGCTGGTGCGCAGCCTCTTGACAGTGGAAACTGCTTTCCCTTGTCCTATGCCAGCAGGAAGGAGGCAGGACTCCTGGGTCCTCCAAGATATCCAGCCACCTACACCCTTCAGGCTATTTAATAAAAAATGGCACCCAAAAACCTAAAGTGGGAAAGACATTTGTTCCTTTCCTGCAAAAAGCTCAGGGAGGGGCGTGTGGTGAGGGCTGGTGACCAAACCAAGAGGCCGAGAGCAGAGTCTCGCATTGTGGAGCAGTATCTCCAGCCTCCTTGCCACAACTTTTTGTCTCTCTCTGCCAGTGTTCCTCCCTCTGAACCAAGTGGGAGCCAGGTTCCATGGGAGTTTTGGGGAGACCAAAACTTTTGGCTCTTAAAGACTGGGGTTGGATGCAGGGAGGAATCAAAGTTCATAGTTCATCTCATCTCATCTCATCTCATCTCATCTCATCTCATCTCATCTCATCTCATCTCATCTCATCTCATCTCTCACTGGAGTGGAAATGCTGCTGCCAGCTTGTCCCTGGCACTGCCAGTGCCCTTGGTATGCAGAGCCGAAAGCAAAGGAGGGGGATGGGGGTCCTGTCATGCCACATCAGCTGGACCCTGGCCCGGGGTGGGGCTGATGCCCTTGGCAGTGGCACAGCCCATCTCGGGACAGGGCAAGGAGCAGAGTGGAGATGCACTCCTGGGGTCATCCCCAGCTCCCCAGCCCCGAGCCGAGGGACAGCCCCGGTGATCACCAGGGTCTCTGCCAGCCCTGCTCCTGTCCTGGGGCAGCTGTGACCTCCTGCCTGCGCTGGGCTGACATGCCCAGGGCACAGCACGGCACAGCCGAGGACAAGAGTGGCACACGTGTGGTGCCAGGCCGGGGGGGCAGGGAGGAAGCGCCGCCTTCACGTGGCCCCTCAGGCCCCCCTGCCCACCCCGGCCTGGCCACGGCAGGAGGATTACTTGCCCTCGCAGCTGGCCGAGGCCCCAGCATATGCCGGGGAGACTGGGGGGGGGGAACATTGCACGGACCAAGCTGCCAGCGATGCTCCTGGGCGACCCTGCAGGGCTGGCAGCAGGGTCTGTCCTGCCCCGGCCGTGCACCCCCGCCGGCCCCCGCTCCTGCAAACGCTCCCTTCCTCCCTGCCCCCCCTTCCTCTCCAAGTCTAAATTCTCCCACAGCGTCCATTGACGTCCTGCCTGCGTCACCGTCTCCAGCACAACCAGACAGCACGTGGGAGAGGCAGGTTAAAGCGGCAGGGCCCTGAGAGGGCTCCAGCTGCGCACCCCAGCAGCGGGGCTGTGCGGGGAGGGGCCACCCCTGAACCCCCTGAACCCCCCACCCAAACGGGACCCGGGTCCCGGTGCCTCCGGAAGGTGTTTCTTGCCTCACCCCAGGGGCAAGCAGCACCGTCTGGGGGAAGAGGCTTTTTCTCACCCATCTCGCCCGAGGCTTGCACGGGAGCGTGAACACATTTTGCTTCCAGGTCTATGCCTGCGTCCTCCCCTCCTCCCCGCTGTGCTCCAAACCCACCCCAAATGGGGACCAGCAGTTCTGTTGGCCAGGGAAGGCAGCTTGCATTGTGAGCTCCCCAAACCCACTCCCAAAGCCAGAGCCAGACTCGCGTGTTTTATTCCCGGCTGCTGGGCCCCCAGCCAGTCCTTGTGCCTCCACATCTGGGCTTTGCCTCTGCCCAAGTTACGGTGCAGCTCAGCTGGGTCCTGGGGGCTGGGATGAGGGTTTGCACGCAGGGGAAGTGCCAGAGCTCTGCCAGGGTGTGGGATGCAGCAAGTTTTGCAAGGGCTCGGGTGCGGGGTGCAGTGACTTTTACAAGGGCTCAGGTACCTCTCCTGAAGCCCACTCATCATTTCTGCTCCAGGATATTGTCTGGCAGCGCTGCAGGATGTCCCCTTGGCCGTGACTCCAGAGAACACCCCCCACCCCGAAGCACAGCCCTGCTTCCTTGCTTGTGTCCATGCTGCAACACGGGGGGCTATTTTTGTCCCTTTCCTTCTATTTATTGTGCCAGAGCCGTGTGCAGTTGGAGAAGGCTGTGGTGTTTGCTTTGTGATTGCTTCCTTCCCGCCCATAACCTTTTGCCTTAAAACGGGATTCGCCCTGATCCTGCACCCAAGGCCGGGAAGCCTGGGCAGCATGCCATGGGCGCTGGCACTGCAAGGCTCTTGGGGGACAGAGATTCCTGGCTCTGACCCTGGTTTTGATGCAAAGCTGAGTGCAAACACGCCGCCCTTCATCTCCCCATGGCACAAACTGCGGCCCTGAATCTCCTCCCCTGGAGCTTCCCCAGCCCCCGCCCAGTGCCTCCAGCACTGCCACACTCTCACCCAGCCTGAGGAATGCTCAGCTTCCAAAGGCAGACAGATGGGTGAGTGGGAACCATCGTGGTGAGCCCTCAAACAGGAGCCACCACGAGAGACAGGGGGAAAATTAAAATAACTCAAGTTGCAGAAAGCAGCCACCCTAAGTGGGGGCCACCCCTTATGGGCAGCAGGCAGAGACAGCACTGCACGAGCATCCCCAGCACACTCACTGGGACAGACCATCCTCATCCTCCCTGACACACCACTCAAGGTGTTATCAAGGGGAGGGTTATCAGCCCTGAGCTGGACTACCATGTCCCCTAGGTTTGGAGAGCACCTGATAAATTCAAGGGGGTGGGAGAGGACCCCACTGCTGTTGTAAAGCATCAGTGTTGCCTTGGCCTGGCCACTGGTCAGGACTACTTGCCAACAACCCCAGCACGCTGCTGCCTTCACCCCGCTGCAGGGTGTGGGATCTGCTCAGCAGGGCTGACACTCTGTGGGGTAACTACCAGGCCCAAACCCTGCCCAAAAGAGAAGGACTTGGGGCTGTTGGGGAACAAGAAGCTCGATGTGACCTGGCAGTACAAACTGGCAGCCAATACAAACAGTGCTGTCCCACGTGTATGGGGCTCATCCCACAGCCTGGGCATCACCTAAAGAGGGGGATTCTGCTCCTCTGCTCAGCTCTGGTGAGACCCCACCTGCAGAGCTGCCTCCAGCTCTGGGCCTCCAGCACAGGAAGGACATGGAGCTGCTGGAGTGAGTCCAGAAGATGAGATTCTAGGAAGAAATTCCTCTCTGTGGAGGTTGATGTGGTTCTGGCACAGGTTACCCAGAGAAGCTGTGGCTGCTCCATCCCTGGAAGTGCTCAAGTTCAGAATGGACGGGGCTTGGAGCAACCAGGGATAGTAGAAGGTGTCCCTGCCCATGGCAGGGGAGTGGAACAAGATGAATTTTAAGGTCCCTTCCAACCCAAACAAGTCTATAATTCTGTGATTCTGCAGGCAGCAAACCCAGCTGGGGTTTAGCTCAGCCCAAGCTGGTGGCAGCTTTGCTGGTCTGTGTTGGAGGTTTCCAGCTGGGACAGTAGCAGTTCCTGGGGCAAAACAGGCAGAGCAGAACCCCTCACCTCCTGTCGCTGGGGGTTTATCAGCTAGGTAAGCATATTTTAGCACCCAGGAGGCTTAAGCCCAGCACAATGCTTATCAGCTAATGGAGTCTGGGAACACTTTGGAGCACCTTGCAATTTTAAATTAACTTGATCGCTCCTTTTTCTTCCCGGCATAAACTGCAGCCCCGTTGTGGTGCAGGCAGTGGCTGCAGCAGCCAGCGGGTAGAGCTCCAGAAGCTCCCTAAGCAAGTGCATCTCCTCCGTGTGTAGGAGTAGCTGCTGACTAGGAGCAGCTCAATTTCCAAGAACTCCCAAAAGTTACAAGCCTTCATGTCTTGCTGAATCAGTGCAAGGTCCACAGCAGCTCCACACTCAGCAGCTCAGAGAAAGCAAAGACCCGTATCTCTGCAGCCAGAACCTCGGTGCTGAACAAAAATATCTCCATCCCCTCCTCCTCGAGATGCTCTCTGTGATTCCTGCACACATGCCTGGCCCTAATGAAAGGGCCTGGCGCCTCCCCATTGCCCAGCCAGTTGAACCTGCACAAACTGAGCCCATCATACACAAAAAGCCTCTCCTGGGTGAGTTCCTTATCACTTGTGAGTCAAGGCAGCCTCGCTGCCGTGGGTCCAACCCATCCTTGGCAGGGATAGGAGGTGCCCAGGGCTGTGCACCGCAGATCTGGCTGCTCTGCCCCAGGAGGGGAGGCTGGATCCCTGCTGGCCGTGGCCCTGGGGAGCGTGACCCCCTGTGAGGCTGTGGCCAGCCTGCCCTCGCTGCTGCTCACTTGATCTCGTCTCCTCCCTGCCTAATCCGCGCTCCCCTCCCGGTATCCTCTGCTCCACTTTAATGCCAAAGTTGGCCGGCAGCCACTCAGCTCCGAGGATGAGGACGCCTTTTTTCCTGGTTATGCAACACACGGCTGAGCTGTTTGCCTTTCTCTGTGAGGAGTTTTGGGAGGCTAGGCTGGCTACCCTGTCCGGGCAATGGGCAGGTCCTGGGATGCCCCAAATGGGGATTGAGAAGCTGCACGCTGGTTCTCCCCTGCTCTCTGCCCCAGGGCCTGCTGTCCTTTCCTAATCCATTCCCCTTCTCCTCTTCCCAGGTATCCCCCAGGGTTCAGCCCTGCTGCCTTTCTACATGGCTTCTCCATGCTGCAAGAAGAGCCTTCTTCAAGCTCACAGTGTGCCTGGCACAGCATCCCAGTGAATCCCACCACAGCACCTCAGTGAACGCTGGCACAGCATCCCAGTGAACTCTGGTGCAGCATCCTGGTAAACCCTATCACAGCACCCCAGCATCCTGGCTAACCCTGGCACGGCATCTTGGCTAAACCCGGCACAGCACCCTGGATAACCCTACCACAGCATCCCAGCATCCTGGCTAACCCTTGCACAGCATCCTGGCTAAACCTGGCACAGCATCCTGGCTAACCCTGCCATGGCATCCTGACCAAGCCTGCCATCCCAGTTACCCCTGCTGGCTCCCAGCCAGGATCAACACCAGCCCTCAGTGTGGCAGCCCCATTTCACACTGCAGTGCCATGGTACTGCTGGCACTGAGTCTCACTTTGGTTCTCCACATGAGTCAGAGCACTGTGAGCCCCCTCCAAGGACCACGAGGCACAGCCCCAAATTCCAGCACCCCCAGGGCCGAGTTCCCCCAGCTTAGGGCCTCACCTCGTTGCCTTTCCCTCGAGCCAAGGTTCCAGCAGCCCTTTTCAATGATGGGTTTATCTGCTCCAGCACAGCCCCTCTTCAGTGCTGGGAGCTTTGGAGATAAGCAAGAGCTCAGGAGAGTGCAGATTTAAGGCTCCAGCTGCCACTCCCAGGGATGCTGTTCCCAGGCTGCCACACACACCATGTGCTGGGTGGCCAACTGTGCCACCAGCTTATTTTGGGGTAGAGCTAGGGTGTCCACTGCCAGTGCCCAGGGTGGACAAGATGCTTCCAGCCATGGGTGTGGGTCCCAGGCCTTCCTCGCTGCAGCCTGGGACCCACAGATGAAGCTGCTGTGCCTTCCAAAACCCACCATGGCATAAAAAAACTTCCAAAGAGCGTCTTCCAGGGAATGAAACATCCCCAAACCTGGCTGCTTTGGAAGGCATCCAAGCCACCTGCCACCAGAACCTGGGGCTCCTGACATCAGCAGCCTCCCTGCACTCATCAGGAACCCACTGAGGTGGGAGAGGGGAAGTTTGGGACACTGAGGACACTTTCTTCCCTGCTCTCCCCTTAAATTATTCTGCCACATATAATAGATATTGGTGCTATTTTTAGGCCTTGCTTGTTTAATTATTGAGAGAGGTATTGAAGGATCTCTTGAAGGCAAGGAAACAAGCCCCTGGGGTGCTCACTGGATTTCCCATCCTGAAGCACAGGGCAGAGAGCAGGGCCCTAGCAGTTGCCACCTCCTCTTTGCCACAGGAATCCTCTGCCACCAGCTCCAGCCTGCTCAGTGCTGGCCTGCAGGGATGGATGCAGGGATGGAAGCAGGGATGGATGCAGGCATGGAGGGAGCAGGTCTGGGCTTTGGAACCACTGGGTGATCGTGAGGAGAGTGGCTCAGGAGGGACAAATGGGACAAACTCCATTCCTAAACCAACACTTGTCTGGTACACGGGACTGTGTTGGAGTTGGGAAATACTGGGTCCCAGCTCACAAAAACCGGTGCAATCCCAGCACCGGCTTCCATTAGGAATGAATGTGGCCCAGAATTCACCATTTTTATTTTTAACTGAACGGACACTTTTCTTGCTGAAAAATGACCTTATTCTCAGCTTGCTAAGCAGAATTGAGATGGCAGGATTTTTTTAAAAACCAGCTCCTTTCGTGTTTCCACTTACAAAAAGCCAGAGAATAGCCTTTATTTGAGATTAAAGAGGTTTGGTCAACTTGAAATCTGCTGGGATTTCAGCAAAATGGTATATAATGAAGCAAGAGCCAAATTCTCAACTGGTGTCCTTTGCCCTGGCTTCAGCAGCTTCAGCTTTCCAATACCTCTTTGTACCTGTCAGCAACCTGGCCCAGGACTTCAAGGGAAACATTGATTTACCTCAGCTGCCAGGGTCAGCCAGCTGGGATTAACTTCCCCCAGATGAGGATATGCAGGGTATCTGTGATCTGTCCAGGTTTCCTAAGGAATATATGTGTGTATAGTCATGTATTTGATCTGTTCATCCTCCCCCTCCCAATCCTATTAGGTACAAAGGTAAAGATATTAATTTTAATA
Source organism: Rhabdornis inornatus (assembly GCA_013397075.1). Taxonomy (NCBI): domain Eukaryota; kingdom Metazoa; phylum Chordata; class Aves; order Passeriformes; family Rhabdornithidae; genus Rhabdornis; species Rhabdornis inornatus. The sequence goes on along the minus strand of VWZS01008896.1, from coordinate 200,793 downwards.
GTGCAGATACTGAGGTGCTACATGTGGCATTAAAATAATTATCCTCCATGACAGACCCCGTGCTGACCCTGGAGAAGGACAACGGGATAACTCTGACTCCATCCCAGCAGGAATGGCCCAACAGAAGCATCATTGGTTCAAACCCCCCAAAGCCACCTCTGCCACAGCCCCCCACCTGCCTCTGGGCCCTGGTGGTTCCTGAGGAGGTCACTGAGTGATGCTGCACTGCTGGGATGCTCCAAGGACTGGCCTGAAGGAATTACTGCACTCAGAGCTGCTGGGATGAAGCCAGGTCTGGGGTGGGGACCTCATGGCAGAGCCAGGCTGCTCTGGCAGCACAGGCAAGGGGGGCAAGTTGTCAGCCCCTGCTCCTTAACACCCTGACAAGCTTATAACTATTTCATTTGTTACACTGCGAACCTTTTTAAATTAATGAGCATAAGGTTGTCACGGTTGCTGTGGCGACGACACGTTGCTGGGGCAACGGCAGCGATGCAGAGCCTGTGGAGTGGAATCAGGGGTCAGGCTGACGATGGAGCCAGGATGTGTGGGGGCTGCAGGAAGGGGCAGCCAGCCCTAGCTCCCACCAGCCCATGGCCCCACACTGCTCTCCAACCCCCAAAGCAGCACCCACAGGTAGGGAAACCAGCCCAGCTTTCCTGTCCCAGCCCCCCGAGGCAGGGAGCAGCACTGCCTCCACACCTCGGTGTGTGCACGGTGCAGGGATGTGCTGTGCTCTGTGTTCTGTGCAAGCCTGACCCACTAATGGGACAGCTCACAGAGCCCATCCCATGGGTTCACCACCTCCCCTCACCAACTCTCCCATCCCCTCTGGCTCTGTCTGGGTCTCTGGTTCCTCACCCCACCACAGCATCCACCCAAACCTAGGGTGGCTCAGGCAGAACAGACATGGCTATGGGGCAAAACCTGCACCTCCTGCAGCACCTCTCCCAAAGGGGCATGAGGACAACAAGGTGGTTTTCAGCTGTTTTGAAATCATCTGCCTTGTTCTTTCCACCAGGCAGGGGCTGGGGCCAGGGATGGAGGCAACTTATCCCACTGCTGCAGCCCTCCCCCAGCACATCTCCACCCTGGCAGTTCCAGGGCTGTGTGTAATCCAGAGGTTTTACAGCCACAAAACTCTTTAAGAGCATTTATTTCCCCCCACACCAGCAACAAGTTAGAAAAGGGAGGGAAGGGAGGGGGCAACCAAACAGCTCTGTGGGGAAACTCCCCAAAATTCAATCGGGAAAATGATTTTGTAAGATCTCTGGGCACAGGGGCTTGAGCTCCTCTTCCTAAGTCCAAGTAAAAGGATGGATAGGATAAGGAGGGAGCATTTTTAAACTAACTAAAAGAGGTTGATTTAGGCTTGATATAAGGAAGAAGTGTTTTACAAGGAAAGTAAAGAGGTTGCCCAGAGAAGCTGTGGCTGCCCCATCCCTGGAAGTACTCAAGGCCAGGTTGGATGGGGTTTGGAGCAACCTGGCATAGTGGAAGGTCTAGTGGCTGGGGGGGTGGAATGAGATGAGCTTTAAGGATTTTCCAAGCCAAACTATTCAATGATTCTATGATTTTATGGCCTCCAGTCCCTCTCACTCCCCCAGGAGCAGCTCAGCAGCCCCATACACCCAGTTCTGCGGAGCTGCCCTGTGCATGTGGCATCCCCATCCAGGAACTCCTGCAGTGGGGACCCAGCAGGAGAGCAGTGGGTCAGGGGCCAGCCTGGGAAGGCACAGCCCTGCTGGGTGTGGAAGGAGGCTCTGTACCCCCCTGGAATGAGGCAGAGCAATGGGGTGAAGCCCGAAGGGCTGGGACAAAGGGAGTGGGGTGCAGGATGGGACTGTCACCTCCACAGCACAGGGTGGGGTGGCTGCTCTCTGCTCAAGACAATGCAGCTGACATCAAAACCCGAGGGTGTGAGCAGCAGAAAAATGGGGTGGGGAAAGCAGATTCCAGGGCTGGGGACTTCTCTGCCTCCTGGAAAGGGAGGTCTGGGCTCATCCCAGAGCCATCTGCACAGAGAAGAGTAGCTCTGCTCCTCACTGACAGGCCCAAGGTCCCCACAGCATCCTGCAGCTCCAGATGGGGTTTTCACTGGCCCTTTCAAGGTACATCTGGCCCAGACACCTTCTGATGGGAAAATGGGGGGCTGGTATGGACCACAAACACCAACCCCCTTTCCAGCCCTGACAGAGCCACAACATAATGCAAAATACATAGTTGTGATATATATACTACTACTTATTTAATACTAAACTCCTATAGTGAGGTTTAATATGCTATATAGTATATTTTAATGTACTACATATATTTTTGTGTACACAAGTTTTATATATATATATATTTATTTATATTTTTGTATATTTATATATACATACACACACATCAAAAACCTCCCCAAAACCAGCTCAAACCCATCTTCTTATCCAGATTTTGAAGGTGGCTTGGTGCTGGGCTGCTGGCAAGAGGAGCAAGTGCCCCAAGTGAGCACTGATACTTCACCCTGTGGGTCTCGTGCTGCTGAGGATGCTGCGTCCCCCAGACTGATTCTTTGTGCTGAGCTTTCATCAGCACACGTGAACAGTGCTGTAGCACAGCTCTTCCAGCTCTGCTGCCTGTCAGGGAAATGTCTAAATATTTCTATTTTCCCTAAATACATTTTTCATCAGAATTGGAAAGGGAAAAAAAATTTTAAAAGCCATGAAAACACTGAAATCCACATTAAGGCTTGAACAAAAGCAGTGTCTGAGCATTGGGAGGAGGACACACCCGTGGGCCCCAGGGATGCATCCCCGTGCCTCTGGGGCTTTGCTGGGCTCTAGGGCTCCGTATCTCCCTGTTTCCATCCTGTGATGGGAGATGAAGCATATGGAGTCCCAAGGGGACAATTTGCTGGGCTGTCTCCTGAGGATATCCACACCAGCCAAGGAACAGGGACCAAAGTGGAGCCTGGCTCTGCTCAGATAACACTGTCAACCCACAGAAACCAGGCTTGTCCCAGTGAGCCCAGCAGAGGCCAAGGGATGAAGGAGATATGTCAGAGCCACCCTCCCGCTGGGAAAAGCAGGGCTGTGACGCCCAGGAGGGATGAGTGTCCATGAGACCTCCCCTGGATGGCCCTGGCACTGCTCTCTGTCACTCATCAGCAGCCACTGGGAGCTGTGGCAAAAAGCACTAAACTAAAAATGAAAATAAATAATTTTTTAAAAAATGAAAATCTGAAAACCCTCCATGACCTCTACAGGTGCTTGGTTTAACCTGGGGTTTATTTCCCAGAGCTGAGCACTGCCCTTGGTTGCTGCTCAGGGGGTCACTCACTGCCACTCCAGCCACCCCCCACCAATGCTGCCACATTTCCCAGGGAGCTGCTGAGCCCCTGCCCGAGCTTGGCAAGGAGCTTCCCTTTCCAAGAGGGTCATCTCCAGAGGCCAGTCTATGACCTGGCAGCCAAACCCCAGCTTCCCCTTCCCACAGCACCAGAGTCAGCATCATGTGCCTCAGTGATGCTGCTCCCTCCCTCCACTGCCTTTTCTATGTGCAAGGATGGAAGGAAAGAAAATGGCAAAGAAGGAAAAAGGAGCCTGACCTCACTGAACCCTGCGACTTCAAGCCAGGGCTAGCCTCAGAGAGGAAAGGACCTGCAAAATCTGCTCCAGCAGCCGTCAAGGCTAATTAAAGAGCAAATGTAGCCATTCCCAAAGGATTCAGCACTCTCCAGCTGCAGCTGCTGCTGACCCATGGCTCAACCTTGGGCTGCAGCTGACCATTATCACCTCTCTCACAGTAGCTCAGCACCCCAAAACCTGGGGTAAAGCTCCCTGCTGTGGTCATCCCAGTCTGCTTCCCTGCCTGCCCCACCTCCCCCTGGCTCAGTCAGGGAGTGCTGGGTGCCACAGGGCACATCCCAGGGCACATCCCAGGTGCTGCCCACCCCATGCTCATCCCTGATCACGCTCGCTCTCTGCAGGTTTCTCTGTCCTGAAGTCAAAGTCATTCATGCAGAAAGACTCTGCTGGTTCTCAACTTTGCTGGGCACGAGGGACTAATCCCGTTTTACAGATTAAGGAAGCATCCTGCCACGTGCTCAGTTGGAAATAGTGCCCAACTCCCTTCCCTGCTCCAACCCATAGCCACTCCAACCGCCAGCACCTCTGGTTTACTGTGTTTGTTATCTCTAATCCCCAGATTTTGGTCCTCCTGCTCCTCAGGGACAGGGCTCAGTTTCTCCTACTCAGTCCCATGGAGAACCTGCCACCTCACTCCTCACTGCCTCTTTGCCAGTACCAGGCATCTGCTGCACACCCACCTCTGCTCCTTAATCCTCCTCATCCCCATTTCTGCCTCTGCCTCAGAAAGCCCTTATCGAGCTCCCTTGTCTAACTCAGGGGCAGAGATAACTCACCATCTCCCACTCCAATCTCTTCCACTGTCTATTTTCTTCCTGCCCAGAGCTGATTCCCCTCACCTAATTGCCCAGAAAGCTCTTTTCCCTTCCTCTAATCAGTCTGGAGCAGACTTTCTCTAGATAATTGTGCTGAGACCTGATCACCCTTCTCATCTCCATCTCTCCAACACTCCCATTTCTTCACTAAATTCATCTGCTGGAGCTGCATTCCTTGGTCTAATTATTTCAAGGCTCCGTCGAGTTACTTAATTGCTTATTCGTCTGGCACCCGTATCTGGAAACTCCCAGAGCATCTGAGACAGGGCACAGGGCTGAGTTATCCTGCTATAACTGCCTTCCCAGCGGATAAAAGTGCTCCAGGTGTGTGACAGTGGGAGCCCACAGCAAAACCTGCTTGAAATAAAAATAAATTCTGAAATTCACTTGCTCAGGCTGCCCAGAGAAGCTGTGGCTGCCCCATCCCTGGGAGCACTCAAGGCCAGGTTGGTTGGGCTTTGGAACAGCTTGGGATAATGGAAGGTGTCCCTGCCCATGACAGGGGTAATGAATGTAGATGAACTCTAAGGTCCCTTCCAAGCTGAACCATTCCATGATTCTGAGACTCTGGGAAATGCAGAACTTTCTGCTTCTCTTGGTGGGAGGAGCAGCTGCCTGGTGATGTTCCACTGCAGCCCACAAGGAGCTGTGTGAGGCTTACACCAGCCACAGCCAACAACAAAATCATCTCTAGGCCAGGTGTGAATTCACTTGTGCTAAGGCCAAACTGAAATAGCCCACCAATCTCATCCCAGTGCCCCAGGTGCCCATGGCCCTTGGAGGCTCCAGCTGGGACCATTTTCCCTCTTTCCACCCCTTCCCTGCAGCTGCACCATCACCACACTCCAAGCTATTGGGGTTGTTTTGACTGGCCCCACTTCCCTATTCCCATTATCACCCAGCCACCTCCTTTTTCCCAGGCTAATTGATCCACTGTTTTGTTTTCTTATCAAATTGCTCTCAGCCTCCGATGCTCCTTTAATCAATGCTCGGCCCTATCAGTTCCAGGGACTGCTGGGAGACCTCCTCTTGCAGCCACCTCTGTGTCTAATCGCTTGGGGACTTTACCTAATTGGTGTAAAACCTGATTTCTTTCTCTAATCGCTCCGAGGCCCTGATTCACTTATCTAATCGCTCCAAAGCCCAGGCCTTGCACACCTCTCTCCATATCCTTCTCCTTCATAGGTTTTTCCCTCCCCCGTAGGTGGCCCAGCTCTCTTGACTCCCTAATCCTTCGGCTGCTTGATCGCTTTAACTAATCCAGCCAAGATTCAGCACCCGGGCTGGCTGCTCCCCTAACCCAGTGCCATGAGCAGTGACCCCCCCACAGAGCCCTTCTCCCCATCCTCCACCCACCCCACAAAGTGCAGACCCACCACGGAGGGGCTTCCACCCTTGGGAAGGGTGATGCCTGTCCCCAGCACTCGGGGCGTGGTGGCCACCCCAACGACAAAGGCGCAGCCCCCCAAGGGTCACCCCCCAGCAGAGGAATCTCCCCTCTCTGCCCGGACGGGGTGCACCGGCTCAACCAGTTCCCCCTCTGCTGCACCCACTGGGCTGGGCACAGGGAGGGACAAGGGGAATGTGAGCCCTGAGTATGGCTGCTGGCAGTGGGGGGGACCGGGACCCTGCTGCCCGAGCCCTCTCCTTCCTCCTGGTGTGTCACGCCCACTGATTCAAGAGAAAGAGCTCGACAGGGGAAAACATTCACCAGCGCCAGCCTGGAAGGATCCCAAGGCTGAGGACAGGGTGGCAGGAGCAGAGGGGATATTTATCTGTTTTTCCCTGAAGTTTCATGGAAAGTAAGCCCCATCCCCGGGTGGCTCACAGATGCCACTCACCAAGCCCCGGAATAGTCGGGAGTGCCCAAAACCTGCTCGCTGCTGCAGCAGGCTCTGATGCTGTCCCTGCAGAGAAGGAGTAGACCCCAGACCCTCCCTGAGCTCACATCCATTGCTCTGGTCCTCTTTGGCCAGCGGTTTCAGCCCCAGAGCTCATTCTTTCCTCTGGAGCATCCGGCCTGAGCAAAAACTTCCCTTTCCCGTGGCTGGCGGGGCTGTGGCCTCAGCCCACGCTGGCTCAGCAGCACAAGGTCGCTCCTGCCTTGGCAGCAGCTGCACAGGGTGACTCACGCTGGCTCCAGCTTCTGCTCAGCCCTGTGTGGAGAGGTTTTTGGGGCGGAAAGCGCTGCCCTCCCCTCACCGCCCCCCAGCTTGGGATGTGGATTCAAGTCCCAGCTCCAACCTCTTATTTCTTCAGTTTTCCTTTGCTCCCAAGACCAGGGCTTGGGTTGAAGCTGCACCCAGAGATGCTGCAACCAGTGCTGAAAGCAAAGAAATGGGCATTGGGTCTCACCTGATAGCTACCTCAGGGATGACAGAGAGCTGGGGCCTGATTCTTGCTCTCTCCTTTTCAAAAAGGGAACAGAGCAGTGAATCTCTGCACTTTGGGATTTTCCAGACCCGCATTAGTGTTAAAGTTGTGTTTCCCCTCGCCCCAGACAGCTCCAGGTACCACCAAAGCCCCTCTCTGCTCCAAGGGTGGGAGGATGCAGTGGGAGGCAGGCAGACACCCAGCCCCTTCCTGGGTCTCTGCCCTCCGTGCAGGGCCAGGAGCACGTTCCCAGAACCCAGCAGTGGGAATTTGCTGTGTTTATTTGCAATCCAACAGTGACCCCGGGACTGCGAGGAGAATGAGTCAGCTTCCAGTCCAGGGCAGGATTCTTCATCAGGCCACTCCGTTAAAAAATCATCATTTGGAGATGCAGCAATTAAACAATTTTATTAAACTGGCACTTCTGATCAGTGACAGGCTGAAAGCCTTCCACACTGGCACTTTTCGTGGGAAGCAGCAGAGCCCTCAAACCATTTTCTTGCAGGAATCTCTACCAAAACCCGGGATCTGCAGGCTCCGGGCAGATGGTGCTGCCCACAGCCCCGAGGAGCTCAGTGCTCCCACTGCAGACCCCAAAGAGTTAACACACATGTCTGGAGCTGCACAGAGCGTTCCTGGCTCCCAGGGGCACAGCCTTCACCCACCCCTGACTGCTCTGCCCTGGGGATGCCGCGGGGCACACAGGCTCCTGCTCTGACGGATGTCAGCTCGCACAGCTCAGGGGCTTCGGGAGTGAGAGAGGGGCTCTGCGAGCATCACCATCCTCCCCGAGCTGCCCTTGGCCCTGTCCCCTCCTCTGCCAGCCTCCACTGTCCTGGAATCCCCAGTCCCACGCTGCCCCTTGGGACCCTGCACGGGAGCAGCCCCTTGTACACAGACCTACAGGAGACAGAGAGCGGTGTGACCCTCCCCACACTGAGCCATGGCTCCAGAACCGGAGGAATGGAGAAAATGCAGGAAAGCTCCTGTCCTGGATGGGTGCAGATGCCCCCCACAGCCCCACAGCATTGCCTGGCACTCTCACAGCTCCTCTGGTAGCAGCTGCCCCTCCACGACGCTGCTGTTTCACTCTCTTTCCCTAGACAAGAAGAAAGAGGATGAGCCCAGGTACTCCCAGGCTCCTGGGCAACAGCAGGGCTGGCAGTTGTCCCCATGGACCCTCCAGCCAGTCTTCCTTCGCTCCTCTCCAAGCCAGGTCCCTCTCGGAGCACCCATGGGATGTGAATGCCCACCCCAGGCTCACCCCATCAATCCCCTGCCTGAAGCCTCCCATCCCCACCAGGGGCTGCCACCAGGCCAGCAGCTCATCCCTAGGGAGCAGAGCCCCGGCTCCCCACCACACTGCACTGGTACCCGCCATGCTACAGCCTGGCGTGTCTTCCCAGGGTTGCCAAAGCAACCACAGAAACACAACAAACAGCAACAACACACAGCAGACAGTCGGCAAACATTCCCCTCTTATTTTCTCCCCAGTTCGGTTTGTGCTTTTCCCCCTCTCCCACAAGGAAGCTGCTGCCATTGGAAGGGAACAACAATATTATTCCTCAGTGCAGCCTGCGCCATCCCAGCAGGAGCTGCTGTGCAGAGCTCCCAGCATTGACAGGGAAGCTGCTGCTCCTGGGGAGGAGCCTGGCACAGCTGAGCTGAGCCCTGGCTCTGCCACGGGCAGTTGGAGCTGCTCACCTGCCTCCTCCGTGCTGCCAGCAAGGCCTTGTTCTGAGTGACCAGGGCTGGGCTGAAGCCAGGTTGGCCAAGCAGGTGAATCCTCCTCCTGGTGCTTCCACAGACTGTGGGGATGTAGCAGGAGGTACAGCCCAGCCTCTATCCAATGTGACTCAGGCACCTTTTGCACAGGGCAGGAAGCACCTGAGCATCCTCAGGACTGGCAGGAGCGGGAGCAGAAGTAGGCAGAGGATGGGAGCACATCCAGGTGTGCCTGTGGAGAGCAGCTGGGTGCAGGGAGGAACACCCTGGGTTTGCCGAGGCAGCAGCACAGCCCGAGCCCCACAGCCGTGGCACCGAGGGGGATTAGCGGGCACAGCTTGGGGTGCAGGCTTTCCAAATGGGATTAGCGACACTGTGGCACGTGACAGTGGGGACAGTGGCTCTGCAGAGCGCTGCCTTTGAGCTGGGTGCTCAGCACCCAGCTCCCAACACCCAGCACCCAACAACAGCACCAGCTCCCAACAGCTTCCGCACCAGGCCAGGCAGCCCTGAGCTGGTGGGATCAGGACTTGCAGCAGCACTTTTCTGAGCCCAGTTTAACCATTTTTCATCCCTTTTGGGCATATGGGTTCCCATGAGCAGGCTGGAGTGGAACAGGGACAGTGAACTCCCAGATGTGAACCTCCCAACACTCCTTCATTCTATCTCACCTCTCCCTCACAAAGCCTGGGAGATCCCAGAAGCCCCTTTCCCACCCCAGACCAGGGCAGCAGCCCCAATGTGGGGCACCTTTCTCCACAGATTACACTTTCCTACACATGCTGGGTGCCACAGGCTGCAGGACTTACACCAAACCAGCCTGGTAAGATGTGAAATGCTGAATGCCAGTCCTGTACCCTGGTGCCAATTTTCTCTCCCTCACACATCTATACACATGCACATACTTATACATACAGTTTTCTTAACCCTCCCTCAGTCCTTTTTTTTTTTTTCTTTATTTTTTTCCAAAGTCCACCCATCTGGCAGCTCGTTTGTATCCCTGGAGGCAATTATGGCAGAAAGTGAGGAGGGAGCGGGAGCAAGGTTTTGCTGCTGAGGGGCTGTATGACACCTCGGGATGTGGCGCCTTCAGCAGCAGCATTGGGAATGCTGTATCACAGCTGAGTGTGTAGGTGCAGAGGGGGAAGTCAGTGAGGGGGTTTAATGCAAGCATGATGGTTCCCTGTGCCATGCAGGGAAGGCTGGTGGGCCAGGAATGGTGCCTGGGTGCTGAACAGGATGTGCTGGAGCTGGTCAAGGTGAAATAACACTTCCCTGTACCTGAAGAGTGACAGGGCAAGGAGGAATGGCTTCTCACTACCAGAGGACAGGGTTACATGGGATATTGGGAAGAAATTCTTCCCTGTGAGGGCAGTGAGGCTCTGGCACAGGTTGCCCAGAGAAGCTGCGGCATCCTTGGAAATGTCCAAGGCCAGGTTGGACAGGGCTTGGAGCAATCTGGGATAGTGGAAGGTGTCCCTGCCCATGGCAGGGGATGGAACTGGATGATCTTTAAGGCTCCTTTCAACCAAACCATTGTAGGATTCTCTGGTATGAAATACGAGCCCCAGGGGGAGCCCAAATTTTTCCTTTTCTCCCCCTTCCCAAATAACACCTCTCAGGATGGTCTCAGGGACAGGTTTGGGGCAGGACAGCACCACACAGACCCCAGTAAACCCAGTGCGCCCAGCGAGCCCAGTGCTCCAGGAAAAGCTGCAGGGTTGAGGAGAGGCTGTGCCGCAAGCTCTTGGCATCTGCGAGCTGCAGCCTCGTTTTGTCCGCATCGGGACGTGGTGGCAATGCTGTGGTGGATCCATCCTTGGAGCTGGGGCCACGCTGAGCATTCCCAGCCCCCAGAGGAGCCTGCGGCAGGGCTGTGCTCGCCGAGCACTCCCGGCTGGGGCCGGGTGGCCGCAGCCATTCGAGTGCCTATCCCCAGCTTGCAATGACATCTAGTGGAGCTGTCTTGGGAGGAGCTCAGTGAGCCAGCGCCAGGCCTCCTCCAGCACTCCCAGCGCTTGATTTTCCCCTCTGACCTTCTCTCCAAAACATGTGGGCAGGAGGCAAGAGGTGGCACCCTCTTTCTGAGTCATGCTTGGCCACAGCACAACTTCCTGGGAGCCAAAAAAAAAAATCACCTTTTCCACAGAAACACCGAGTCCCCTCCAGCCCATGCTGCAACTGTGCTTAGTGCATATTTGGGACTACTATTATTAGGTGGAGTTCTTTACTGCAGGTTTCCCCTCCATCCCCAAAGCACCCCAAAAAAAGCGTTTTTAGTGTGCCAAATGTTGCTGGTGCAAAGCCAAGGGCTGCTTGGCTGCTGGGGGAGGTGGCTGGCAGCAACAAACCATATTCAGCTACAGCCAGAGACATGCTGGATCCTCCTCTGAAGGCAAGGAAGGAAAAAAAATAAACAAATATGGTAACCACAAGATAAAACCTCAATGTGGTAATGGGTTATGTGCAGCAGCAGTTCCCCAGGATCCTGTCCCTGCAGATGGTGCAGCATCCAACAGGTTAATGGCAGCCTGGTCCTATTTTAAACACTGAAAAGTGCTGCAGCTTGATCCCACTTCATTCCTGTAGATATATAATCATAGTCTTTAGGAGATGTAATCATAGTATTTATTTAAGAATTAAGTGTGTCTGAAAGTGGCCTAAATTCCCTGTGCAAGAGCTGAGTTGGTGCCTCAGCACCTGACTTGGCACTGCTGCGAGGGGCTGGTCCCTGGTGTCCCTGGCCAGAAGATGAGGGGGCACCTTGCTTTGGGAACAGGGGGCTGTAGCAATGTCACCAGCCTCAAAAACCCTGGTAAGCAAGGGGAGAGGCAGGTGAGGAGCACATGGAAATGATCATCCAGAGAAATTCTGCATTTTCTGATACATCTTTATTTAGAGTAAACAAGCAGAGGCAGCATAGCAGGAATCTAGCACAGATGGGGATAGACTAAGCACAGTTACGAGAGGAGGGAAAGAAAAAACACTTAAAAACCTCACAAACAAACATCATTTTCCAAAGACAAGACAGAGCCTGAGATGCCAATAGATCAGGTACCACTGAGCTGCCTCAAGGTCCCATGGCAGTTACTGAGCAGCGAGGGAGATTCCTATTCCAATCCCCCAAAAAATTTCCTTTGTAGAGCAGGTTTGGGACCTACTCCTACTGCTCCTGTGCCTGAAGGAAAGGGGGTTGGGACTACCAGCAGCTCCCTTCCCATCCCATGGAAAGGGCTGGAGAAGGAGCTCACATGGAGAGAAAGTGCTTTAAATGCAGCCATGGCCAAACACAGTCATTGTCCCACACTTGATTAAGAGGGGACAGAGACACCACCATCCCCACAGAGATGGTGCTGTGGGGTTGTTCCACAGCAGATGCCACGCACCAGTGTGGTCCCTGCTCCAGCCCCTCAAAGCAGCCATGGGACAGCAGTGACACTGAGCCTCTCTCTTGTGTTTCATAGCCTGGCTGAAGAGCAGTGGAACTCATCTTTAAAACGAAAATTCTTCTATTGTACCTCAGCATACTAAAGAGTGTCTTCACAAATAGTTATTGCCTCTCTGTTCTGGCCTCTCCCCACCCCTCCACATAAAGACTGATTCTGACATCTCCCCAGCCTTAGTGTGAGGAAGAAATATATACATACATATAGATATATATAGATAGATATATTAGAATACCTTTATTATATCAGTAAAATCTCTGTAGTGTCCAGAAATACAGTGTCCTTGGGCAGCTGGCTGTTGGCAACACAGGAATTAAACAGCCAAAATACCCAGATAAAATAGATTTTAGAAGTATCACATGCTGCAAAAGCTTTGGCAGCTGCATCCTCCTGCAGGGAGGTCAGGCACTGGTTTAGTACCAAGCTCGAGGTGCCCAGGGCTGGGGCTGAGCCCTGTGTTCCCCAGTCAGGCATCCCTGGTGCTCAACAAGCACACTGCACCCATGCAGGAAAGCTCCATGGCCAGCAGCAGCTTCCCTGCCCTGGGACCACTAACCCTCTTTGGCAGGTTTACATTGCCCCCTTTCTCTGCAGCCCCACCCCTGACCCTGTTACTTCTTGAAGAACTTCTTGTTGAGGAGGAAAATGAGCAGGTTGACATTGACCTTGGCCTTATCGAACATCTTCATGACCGCCACACCCTCATACTGCAGCTGCAGCAGGTCCTGTGGGAGAGGGGACTGTCACTGCCACAGTGCTGTGCCCAGCCAGGGACAGGAGCTGGGTTTGCAGTGGGAGATGCACAGTGAGGCTGCCCCCAGCAGCTCAGGGCAGGGCTCCACATGGGCTCCAAGTCCCCACAAGAGCTGCAGGTGTGGGGACACCACCCAGCCCCCACATACCCCAGGTGCCCTCATCTCTCTGACCCCCAGCAGCTGCAGGACAGGCTCCTCACCTGGTAGTGCAGCTGGAAGCACTCCATGTCGATCCCCATGAATTTGGCTTTCACCTGGAACCTGCCTGATTCCTTACAGGGGACGATGTCAAAAATCACATTCTTGAGCCTGAGAAGACAGAGCCACTCACTACCAAAAGGGGCTTCACAGCTTTTAACACAACCAAGGACCAGGTCTCCCACCTTCAGCACAGCAGCCAGACCCCCAGCCCAAATCCCACTGCAAATCCCAACTTTCCTGCACTCTCCTACACAAAACAACTTGCTCCATGTGGCAGGACAGTGGCCCATGTGCATCCTTCTCCTCAGTTATTTTCCTCTACCTGCCCAAGTTTTCATAGAATCATGGAATATCCTGAGTCAGGATATTCAAGGGACCCACAAGGATCACTGAATGCATTAAATCCAACTCCTGGCCCTGCACTGAATAACCCCAAGCAGAGCTCCTCCCCTAGAGCAAGGTTACGCACTGGCTGGACGGCAGGTCCTGGATCTCCAGCAGCACCCCCTTCTCCCACAGCTGGGCTGCTGTGTAGTGCAGTGATGGCAGCTTCTTGCTCTTCCCACTGACCCTGGAAGAGAAGGGACCACATGCTGAGAGCTCATCTCCAGCCATCCACGACCCCTTGGATTCCCAACATCTCCAGGACTCACAACAACCAGAGAGCAATGAAAACAAATTTAAAAAAAAAAAAAAATAAGTTACTGATTTGTTGAAAGGAACCGTACTTGTTGCTGGCTGCCAGGTTGTCAAGGCAGGTCTTGATGTACTGGTTGTAATAATCAATTTGCTCCTCATAAAATAGAGTCTTGGCATCAAGGCCCTCCAGGGTCTGCCTCAGCTTCAGGAGCTCCCTGTGGCGCTGCTGCCGGTGACGCCGCTGGTTCCGGATGTCCTGGGGGAAACAGAGCAGTGCCAGAAAGCCAATAGATGCTATTATGGGCTGTACCAGAGCAGAACTCCAGGGGGTTCAGGAGTGATCCCTAGCTCAGTGTCCCCAGCACACCTTGGCCAGCTCATCAACGAGCTCCTGGTACTGGTTGGCAGAGTGCAGCAGCCCCAGGCTCTCCAAGCGCCGCAGGTTGCGGATGACCTTGCGCTTCTTCTCCTCCATGGAGAGCTGCCCGTTGGCAGCCAGGGAGCGATGGCGCTTCAGCTGGGCACAGGCTTGGGCATCCCGCAGCACTCGCCGGCGCACGAGGTGCTCGTGGGCAGCTTCCTAGGGATGAGAAGGGGTGAGCCTGGAGCACAGCTGGAATGGAACTGAACTCCTTCACCCACATTTTAATGTGGGTCTCTCCTGGCCCAGAACATGTGATTTTTCTGAAAACCAGAGTCCAGTCGCTGCTGGATCACAAGAGCAGTGGCCAAACCCCTAAGAGGAGCAGGGAGGGCTTTTTGCTGAGAACTTTTCTGCTGTTTGCCCATGAAGTTTTTCAGTTCATCCCCAGCAGCAGCCTCATATATCCCACCTCATGCTCTGAGGCTGGTGTCCACAGAATTTCCGGGAGGGAATCTCCTGGCTGGGCCTGGATCAAATCCACCAGCATCTGCTTGGTACTAGAGACCAGAGGTAGATGTCAGGCATCTGCTCCAGAGCATCACCCTCCACACAGTATTCAGTTGCCTCCCAAAGGTTTCTTGCCCACCTTGAGCATCCCAGCCCCCAGTACCCTCCTGATACCCTCAGAGTCTCTCCTCACCTCAGCAGCAGGCTCCTCGTGTCACTCTCCTCACTGCTGGCCACTGGCATCAGCTTGTTGGTGAGGGTGAGGGAGATCTCTGTTCTGCTGAGCTGGGAGAGCACCTGCTCAGCACCACTGTCTCCCAGACTGACAACACTCTCTCCTACAAGGGCAGAGAGAGCCCTGCTAGCCTTGTTGGGCTTTAGAAGGCTGGCTTCCCATGCCCAAAGGAAACCAGCTGAAGCTTCGTGCAGGGAAAGTGTGCCCACGTCCACCCTCCTCCCACCAGGGTAGGTGGTGGGTCCTGGAGTTCAACCTACCAACCAGGGACTGGACTGTAGGAAGCTCATCAAGATCCTCCAGGAGCTCATGCAGAGGGTCACTGTGGTGTGGTGCAATGGAGTCCTGGTGCTCGAGCAGGAGCTGGACAGTGCAAGGGATGAGGCAAAGGGGGATGCAAAGGGGGAGTGACAGAGGGGCACCCCGGAGCAACGCAATACCCTTTGCACAGGAGAGGGGATGGAAAAGATAAGGGGTTTGCAAAAGGACAAACCTGCAGAATCTAGGTTATCTCCTTGCTTGGAAGGGAAAAAAAGGGTCAGGAAGAGGGAAGCTGTGCTAGGGGTGCGATACAGAGGAATGGGAGGAAACACAGCAGAAAGCCCAGGAAGCGGGAGAAAAAG
Organism: Rhabdornis inornatus; assembly: GCA_013397075.1. NCBI lineage: Eukaryota > Metazoa > Chordata > Aves > Passeriformes > Rhabdornithidae > Rhabdornis > Rhabdornis inornatus. Next base: position 185,481 of record VWZS01008896.1, on the reverse strand, counting down.
AAACAGAGCTTGTCATAAGCTTTATGCCCTGACCTTATGTGTGTTGATGAGCTCCCCTACAGTGATGTAGATGACTGGTTTGGCCACTGCCACCATCTCTGAGTACTCATCCATGTTAAACCGCTCTTCAGGCTCAGGGATGCAACAGGCAGCAGAGATGAACCTCCTGCAGGGAGAGACCCCTTTGGTCAGCCCCAAACCCCTGCCACCAGCTCCTAGCCACCCTCCTACCCCATCACCATTCCTGGGGCCCACCTGAACTTTTTGTGGGTGTCCTCCAGATACTGGTTCACCCTGCAGAGATGGGAGCTCCCCCCCTCGAAGGCCTTGTGGGCAGCAGCGTGCTGCAGCACTTTGGCGATGCAGCCCAGGCTGCGGCGCTGGTCGGGGTGCAGGGCAGCCCCGGCTGACACGTCCACGATGTCAAAGCCATCAGGGGCCACCACTGCCGGGTTCATGAAGCGGTAGTAGAGCAGGTTCCCCACGATCTAGGACATGGGACAGGCTGGGGGGTTTGGGGCCCAAGGAGGTGGGGAACTTTGGGGCTCAGCAGGGAAGGATGTTTCATCCTTGCACTGCATGGCATGACCCTCCTAGAAGAGATGGCAGTGCAGGGAAAAGCCCACTCTTGGCATTTCCTTAGTGGCTCAAGGAAAATGTTGACTTGGAAGGTCTGAGGACCTGATCTTCTGTGGAGGGATATTGACCCTTCATGTGCAGACAGAGCTGAACCCTCCCAAACCATGCAGGTGCCCCAGCCCCACAGTACCTTATCAACCTCCTCTGCTGTGGCCTTCGGGAATTTCTCAACCAAGGATGTCCTCAGGATTTTGGCCATGTAGCGCATCCCATATCTGAGGAGATGTAGTGAGAGGACCATCAGCATATGAGTCCACCCCGATGACCCGGTCCTGCTTACTACCCATCATCCAAGAAGCAGAAAGCCCCCAGCCCTGGGGTGATGGAAAAGCCCATATGTAGGATTGACACATACAGCACCCCTCAGCTTCTTCCCCCACCCTGCTACCAGCCCAGGCATCTCTGGAGGAGGCCTTCTTGCTCTGAGATGACCACAAAGCTCAGTTTCTTTCTGGCAGACATCTCAACATCAGCAGTAAACTGCCCAGAAACGGAGCAGAAAAACAAGCCAGCCTATGAGGCACTGCTGATATTTGGGGTTCCCTTTGCTGACAGTGCAGTAACTCAGTCCTACAGCAGCAAAGGGGCCAGGAAGCCCCCATAACCCAACTTCCTTTCTAAGGCCTTGCTGGAGACACCTTAGAGCCAACAGCACTCCTGGGGTGTGCACAGAAACCATCAGGATACTTACGGGATCTTGTCAACAGAAGAGGTGATGGCAGAGACAAACTTGTCTGTTATTGCCAGGAGATTGCAGATAGAAATGTCCAGCCGCCTTTGGACCTCAGGGTGGCTGAGAGCCTGCTCAGGACTGACCTCATACGGGAGCTGGCTGTGAAAGGAAGACAGGACCCCATCACCATCCCAATGCCCATCACCCTGTGGCCAAGCCAAGCCTTCTTACCCAGGCTCTGACCTTCTATGCCCACTCTGTGACTCAGTCTGGTTGATCCACGCCTTGTAGATGTCCACAGGGTCTGTGCGGATGCTGAGGGTCTTGTCCTGCAGGACCTCTTGCACTGGCCCAGCCAGGATGTGCCGCAGGGCATTCTGCCCACGCGTGTTGCGGTAGAAGCTGACCACCAGCCTGATCACTGTGGCATTGCCCGTCAGGATGTCATGAACATGGTCCACCTTGGACCTGTGGACAGACATGGGGCAGATGGGATGAGGGGATGGACTGGCATGTGTGTGTTCTCCAAGCAGAAGGCAGCAGACAGAAGAGATAACAGCATCCAAGCTGATCAGTTCAGCATTTCCTTGGGCCTGTCCCTACACCAGGGACACTCACCTGATCTCCTCCTGCAACGCCACTTTGAAGAGCTGGAGCAGCAGATAAGCCTCCCGTGGGTTGGATGCATAGTTGTAAAGTGTGAAGATCACCGACTCCATGAATTTCGTGGACTTGTTCTGGGGCATCTGGAAGATCAGCCTGGCCAAGTACACTGGCTGTGTCTGCAGGGAGAGGGGACACCAAGCTAACCCAAGTGTCATGGGGTAGCTGAGGGCCAGGTCCCTGCACTGCCCCCCCAGCTGTGGGGGACACAGCAGAGCCCCCCAGCCCCACCTGCAGCAGGTAGAAGAGGTGCTGATAGGCCTCCAGCTTCTGCCTCTTCTCCTTGCTGAGGGACTTGAGTCCCTTCTGCTTGTCCATGGACATCATCTCTGAGAGCTGCTCCTTGTTCTTCTTGGTCAGCTTCTTGCAGTGGGAGACCACCTCCTGCAGCCACACAGGCAGGGAGAGAAGCACTGGGATCTGCCTAAGGCTCTGGCATTCTGACCACTTCTGGGAGAGCCAGAGGCACCTCAGTGCTCTCCAACCCCTCCAACTGCTTAAAAAGTGAAGCAGAGATGGGTCCAAGCTGCAATACCATGGAGGGCAGGACCACACAGAGGCAACCAAGTCCTCCCCTACTCTCTGTACCTGCAGTGTGATCCTGTTCTTGACCAGCAGCCCGATCTTGATGTCCATGAGGTCTAGGTCGCTTTCCAGCTGCCGGCTGGCACGGATCCTCTTCACCACCTCCTCCTGCAGCCGCAGCACCTCTAACTCCTCCCAGAAGTCGTGCTGGCTCTGCTCCAGCAGGTGGATGAAGCGCTGGACGATGCTCAAGGGTGGACTCTTGGTGTGGACTGTGGCAATACACAGTAATGCCATGAATATTTGCAGGTGGATGGAGTGGCCACTCACTGCAGACCCTCAGATCCCCAGCATTCACCCGGACACCCCATTCTCCTCCCCAAAAAGCATCTTCTTGCAGCACCAGGAATGGGACAGCACATGGCCACACTGTGCAACAGCCTCCAAGAAGCTTTTGGGGGCAGAGGCCGCCCCAGGGCTGATGACCAAGGAACCACCAAGGCTCTGTCGCTCCTGTCCTTGCCAAGGGGCCACCTGCCTGGCCTGCCCACAACTGCTTCCCCACCGCGCAGGGCCAGCAAGGGAAGAGGCAGAACCCCCTTCCCAGTTAGCCATCACACTTCAGAGCAGCAACGAGCAGGCACTTACCCAGCATCCTGTAATCCCCACGGGCCTTGTTCGCTCGCACAAAAGCCTGGATTTTAATTACAGCTTTAATCTGCCAAGACAAACAAGGGGATGGGAGATGTTTTTCCACAGTGTCCCTAACACACACAGGGAGTGAAGGAAAGCCGGACAAGCACATTGCTGCCTGGTTCCAACTGCCAGGAATGTATTAAGGCCTGGGATGAGGGTCTCTACAACACAGGAGAGATTTTGGGATTCTACCCTTCTCAGTGGTCACTCCCCTCCACTCACTGTATATCAGAAGCCGCAGCAACTCCAGGGGTACAAATTCACTTCCCCCAGCACTTCCCTTTTCCCCGAAAAATTTCCTTCCCCTCTTAATGGGCATCTTGAAGTCATTGTTGTTTTTTGATGGAACTAGAGTGGTTTTTCTCCCCTCACACTTTACAAAACCTGAGAGTCTGGCTTCCAGACCCACTAGGTACCTATTCCTTCCCATCTGTCCCCCTACCAGGATGAATCAGTTCTTCCAGCTGCACTGTGAGCACCCAGGAACAGGGATCCAGCTGTGTATTCTGGATCATCCTCCTACATCCCCACCAACACGGTCTCAGAAGTTGTTTGACTCCCACCCCATCACTTACATTCTGCCTGAAGTAGTGCAGCCTCTCCTGGTACTTCCTCCGTGTCTGCCACATCCTCACAGCCGCCTGGATCTGGGAGAGATGTTCAAACATTTGGATTCTGGAAAATCCCTTTGGCCAAAGGGAATGAGTGGAGGAGAAGAATCATGAGGACTTCTAGGGGAGGTTTAGGTTGGATATCAAGGAAAATTTCTTCACAGAAGGAGCGGTCAGGCACTGGCACAGGCTGCCCAGCAAAGTTCACCATTCCGGGAGGGATCTAACACCCATAGAGATGTGGCACTTGGGGACACAATTAGTGATGGCCTTTGCAGTGCTGGGGGAACAGTTGGACTTAGTGATCTCCAAGGGCATTTCCAGCCTCAATGAGCCCATGGTAACAATCCTAGTGTATGATTCTTTTCTCCCCTGTCCACTCACACACTGCCCTGGCCCAGCTACCACAATCCCCCCTGGCTCCTCTGCACTGGGCAGGGATAGATGCCACCCTTGCAAGCTGAACAAGCAGGCAACAATGCCCAATATGGGAACAAAGGCTGAAGAAAATCTTCCAAACCTTGATTGCAGCATTTGTGTTGGATTTCAGGTAGTGCAGCCTCTCCAGGTAAGCTCTGCGCTGCCTGTACCCCCTCCAACAAGCCTGGGCACAAGAAGATACCAGGTAGAGGGACCTAGGTGAGGTCACTGTGATTCCATTGGTTTTTCAGGGAGCACATGGGGAAAGAGAAAACCAGCACCCAAAGCAGCTACTGTGAGAGAAACAACCCCCACAGTACTCTCTGCAGCACCTCAGTTGTCCCGGCAGTAAAACCACAGAGCACAAGCTCTGGCACTCCCTGGACCTGCCAGAAGGTGCTGTGAGCAGCCCTTGGTTTGTGTCGCTGTGTTCAGAGGAGGGACAGATTTTGGCTGTGTCACCTGGATCCTGACTGCAGCTGGCCTCTGCTCCTGCAGGACATGCCGCCGTGTCACAAACTGCTGGCGAACAAGGAAGCCCCGGAGCCGCGCCTGCAGCCTCACCACCAAGGACACGCTGGCTGCCCACAGGCACTGCCGGTCGTGCGCCGCTGTCACTCGGGTGATGACCGACTGCAAGGACACGAGGCACCAGCTCAGCCCCAGTGATGCCACTGGTGCCCACCCAGCCCCATCCTGCCCATACCTGGATCTCCTCCCGGCTCAGATGTGTGGTGTTGAAGCTGCCATTGCGTGGGCACTGCCAGCTGCCCTCCAAGGTCTGCAGGTTCAGGTAGTACTCAGCACCATCCAGCAGCTTGTGTCGGATCCAGAATGGCTTCACGCTCCCTGTGTGCCGGGATGGATGGGAGCTGCTGGAGAGTGCTGCTCCCCCTGAACACCTTGGCCAGAGGTGCATTCCAGGTTCCCAGGGTGGGGGAGGTTTTGCAGCCCCCAGAGTTTTACCTGCTGGTCTCTTGGTGGCCATCAGAGCTGCCAGCTGTTCCTGGTAGGCATCAGCACAGGCATCTACCACCCCACGCAGGGCCACGTCAGGGTTGCACAGCACCCTCAGTGTCTGTGACGCCTTCCCTTCTTTGATGGCCTGGTTGATGGCAGCTATGCCCAGAGCCACTATGGGAGCAGAGGGGCTCACATCAGCCCCTTCATGTCCCACAGCCTCCAGCAGCACCCACACGGGGAGAGCACTCACTGTTCCTGGCTGCCACTGTGTCCTGGTTGGCCTGGCAGACCCCTTCCTGGATCTCTTCCCACCAAAGAACAGCTCCATTGTCCTCCGTGGCCTGCGAGATGAGGGAGATGGTGTCTAGTGAGCTGGGCAGCCTCCTTTGAGCACCTCCTGCTTTGCAGAGGCTGCATTGCTAAGGTGGGGGGGTTACTTCACACTCTTGTGACCAAGGCAGGGTGCCCTGAATCCAGGGGGGATACCATGCTGCCATAGAGTACTCCACAGCTGATGACCCCCACCCCACCTGGACTTTGTGCCTCCGTGCCCTGGACAGGACACTGTGGTAGCGTGGGGCAGTGGGAAGGGCAATGTCAGGCAGGGTGGACACCAGTAGCAGCAATGCCGCCAGTGTCCTCTCAGGGTCAGCCTGCAGCAGCGCCTCGTTCACCAGCCAGACTGCATGGACTCCTGCGGGGAGGGACAGGACACACCTTTCAACCCCTCCAATGCTCCTGGCACCCAAGGCAGTCACAGCCCAGGGGGGCGTGAGATTCTCTGGTGTCTCATGGGGGCTGGAATCCCTGTGCAACCTCCCTCCAAGACCCCCTGCACACCCAAGCCTCGTGTGGGCAGGACTCACGTTCGTTTTCATCCTGCACTGATGAATTGGTGCTGTTGACGCTGTCCTGAATGTCATTCCAGCTCAGGAACTCAGCTCCTGCTTTCCTCAATCGGCCTTTCAGCTGCAACAAGTCATCAAAGTACCTACAGGAGAGACACAGGGCAATGACTTGGAGCATTCCAAGCAGGGCTCAGTGCATTCCGAGGAGGGCTTGGTGCATTCCGAGCAGCAGGGCACCTGTCAGAGCCAGTTGCCCAGCTCTTCGGAGGGGAGAGGCAAGGCACAGGACAGAGGCTGCTGGAACAAGCCCATAAAAAGCCCAGGCTCCCTGACCAGCCCTTTCCACAAGATTTCTTCACACCAACCCCCAATACAGAGCCCAACTCACCGCTGTGCATTTGTATCCTCAACTCCTGAGAGGCCCAGGGCAGGGCTGACCAGGCTGCTCCAGAGCCTGCTGTGGTTCCTAGCATCCAGGGCTTGGTTAACCAGTGCCACAGCTGAGAGCATCTCCACAGCCACAAACAACTCCTCCTGTGCCAACTCGCCCTGCACAGCACAGGCAGAGACACTGAACCCCCATAACCTCCTCCTCCAGTCCCAGCTTCCCCAGGGAAGCAGCAGCAGAGGAAGCACCCCAGTCCTAGCAGAGGGACCAACACACCCACCATGAAGGGGACCCATGGCTCATCCCTGGGGGATCTCTCACCCGTGGGTGCTGGCACTGCAGCAGGGCCAGCTGCTGCTGGTACAAGGGGGCAGCAGGGGCGTGCACATCGGGCAGCTGGGCTGCAGGGTCTGTCAGGGCTTCCAAGGTTTCTGCTGGCATCCCTTGGCGGACAGCAGCGTTTATCCGGCCCACAGCCTGCAGCACTGAGGGACAGACATGGGGGCTGCAGGAGGTGGCAGTGCCGTGTCTCAGGGCCAGGCTGCCAGCAGGCCCACCAGCTCCTGGGACGCACTAACCAGCAGAACCTGCAACAAGTTCTCGCCCAGGCACTCACTGGCTCGCTCCTTCTCATCCCTCCGGTTCGCTGAGAGGATCCCTGCCTGCACCTCCTCCTGCTCCAGCAGCTCCAGGTAGCCCAGTTCCTGCAACAGGCAGAGGGGGGTGTCAGGTCTCACAGCTCATCATGCTTGTGCTGACAGAGCAGCCATGCTCAGAGCCCTGGCAGACAGCTACCCACTACCCAGACCATGGGACCTCCCTCTTCCTGGGGACCATGGGCTGCCCCCCAGCATAAGCACCCTGCACCGCAGGCTCCTGCCTGTCCCTACCAGTGCCTTCTCCTCCCGGTCTGCGCTGAGCTGCTCCAAGTAGAGCTCGAGGTTGTTGCGCTGGAGGCAGCGCAGGGTCAGGGCGGGGTCCTGCAGTGCACGGTGCAGCGCCAGCACATCCTGTCTCTCCAGGGCATTGTCCACCTCTTCCAGAGCCCCACGCACTACAAGAGGCCAGTTCACTCCAGAGGTGAGCAGGTAAATCATCCCACAGCTCCAGGGAGCAAAGGCAGCTATGGCTAAAGCCTGCATACCCATCATTTTAATTTCCTTTTAGAAAGGCACACCCAGCCCTTCTTCCCACTAGATCTGAGGCTGGCCTGAGCAGACTTCTTTCTGCTATGCCCACAACTCTCCCCAAGCCCTGGGCTACCGTGGTCCCACCATAAGCCCTGGAGAACCCCCAGAGGGAAGGCCCAGCTTTGCTCACCATTCACTTTGTTGATGTTCCCTTGGATTTCAGCCTGGGTCAGACACCAGTCGTACACATCCTCTCCTTCAGGGATCACCTGCGGGTACTGGACAGGAACTCAGCCTGAGCTTTCTGCCCAAGCACACCCCACCATGTGCAGTGGGGTCCCCTGCAGATGCCTGGGCCCATTTCCCAACCCCAAGCCCTGGATGAACCAGCCCCCAAAGAGGAATAATCTCCCCCATCTTCTGCTCAGCACAAGGGCTCCCAGGCCATGTTTCAGCCAGCAAGCACCATATGGTCTCTGGCCAAGAGATCCTTCCAGCTGGAAGCACCCACCTGCCCATCAGCAAAGGGGCTGCTCCTCTCCCAGCCACCCCAGAGCACCCTGTGCCCTCCTCACCCTGTTTCTGGCATTGCTGCCCTTCTCCATCTTGGCCTGATGCAGCACCTCCTGGTAGGCACCTGCCAGCTCCTCATGTAGTCCCACCAGCATTGCATGGGGGTTATGCAGGGTCTCCATGGTCTGGGCCACCACTCCCCGATCCACTGCTTCATTGATGGCCAACACCGCAGCATGGACTGGAGGTGAGGCAGGGAGGAGGTGAGATGGGACATAGAGGGGCAAGATGGACCATCTGCTTTATCCCTGAATGCAGTGGGGCAAGACATTCCATGGGCAATGGTAGGAACCCGTCCTGTTCAGAAGGCAAGCTGCAGTCTCCAGCACCAGGGAAGTCTATGTCTCACAGCAAGCCCAGGGAATGCAGAATCCCAGCTGCTGCTGGCTAGGAAAGGGCTGTGCCAGCACCTACAGCCTTGTGCAGGGCTGAAACACAACAACCAGGTGCCTCCCACTGCATCCCAGACCACCCTCACCTCCCAGAGCACCCCCTCCCAGTTTGCTGACCCCAGATTTGGCATTCGGGGACTGAGCCCAGATCCTGCTATGGGCTGACACCCATCCCCACTCCCCACCAGTCACCCGTCACCTGCTGCTTCATCCACTGAGAGCTCATTGGCCAAAATGCCACCAATCTTGCTGAAGGCAGGCAGCTGCAGCCCATACTTCTCCAGCTCCCGCTTCATGTTGTTGATCTCCTCCTCTGGAGCAAAGCAGAAGCAGCACTGCTCAGCACCAGCCCTGTAGCCCAGTACTGGAGCAGGGGCAGCCAGCAGAGCCCCCACTCCCCTGCCAGACCAAGAGGGGTGCAGAAAACCTGCACACTGTATCCCTGAGTATCCTTGAGGCAGCTTTGGCAAAATGCATCCAAGACCTTCACTCATCCCACCCCAGAGCACTGGTGGCAAACCCCCCTGGCAACTCCCAGCCCAGGTCTCCCCACACGGCATCATACCTGTGAAGTTCACTTTCCCATACAAGTCCTGGATCGGAGGTGCCAGTCCCAGCTTGAAGAGGTAGAAGCTGAAAAATAAACCCACACCGTGACATCACCTGCTTCCCCCTCCTGAGGCTGACAGGTGACACCACTAAAGGGCTCATGAGCATGAACATACTCCATGACAGCCAGGCTAGGGCACCCACCTGAGTGCATGGATGCAATAGATCACCCGGGGCATGTTCTTCTTGTCATAGATGTCAGTGGTCTCTGGGTAGAAGATCTGCCATCAAGACAAGAGACACTCAGGAGGCAATGGCATCAAGACAGTCCCCAGGGTTGGCTGGTGCCAAAGAGTGGGAGGCAAAGACAAAGCCCCCCCGGCCATACCAGCACCACCCCCAGTACCGCTACAAGGCAAAGGCCAGTGTGTCCCTTGGCTGGGGAAAGCAGAGGCGAGACATTACCGAGGGAAGCCCCACGTGGCTCATGGCATCGCGCCAGTGGTTGATGTTATCTGTGTGCCGAAAGTGAAGCCCGGCTGCCTGGAAAAGGAGCTGAGGTCAGGCTGAACCCCACTTTCTCCCATCCCTGGGGTCCCCCTTGCCCCCAGACCAACCCAGGAAGTTAAAGACAGAGGCAATGCCTGTGACCCCCAGGGGCAGCACAGCTCAAGGACTCCATTGCAGCCACCTGCTACAGAACAGTCCCTCAGTGACTGCTGTCAGCAAGTGCCTCCTCACTCTGCACTCAGCAGCAAGGGAAAGTTTGGGGGTACACCCTAAGGGGTACTACATCTTCCCTCTGGTGCCACAGCCATACCTTGTACCGTGTCTGTTCAGGGTCATAGATCTTCTTCACGGGGACAAGAGCAGGGGCAAAGCAGTGGCCCAGCTTGGCCAGGAGGACCCCATTGCGCAGGGTCTCCTCCAGCTCTGTGGATGGGGGCAGCCCCTCACCCAGACAGGCCTCCATCCAGCTGGCAGGGCAGAGACAGGGCATGTCACGGACCACCAGCACCTCACACAGCAGAAAAGCACTCAAAGGACATCCCCCCCAACCCCATTTCAATAAATCCTCCCTGGCAGGGGAGCTCAACCCTCAGGCTTTTGCTGCTGGGTGGTTTCCAGTTCGGGTGTAGGGCTGAGTGCCCCTCCACAAAAAACACAACCCCCCAACCAACGCTGAAGAACCACAAAGCCCCAGGATCCAGGCAGCATTCTGCAGCACTATAGCCACTTCCCACCCATTCCCTGCCCCTGTCCCTCCCCATAACACCCCTTTCCCCCCCAGATCTGAGCTTGAGGGTCTCCCCATGTGTAGTCCTACCGCTTGGCTTCCTCCAGATGACACAGGTACTGGTAGGCAATGTTCTGCCTCCTCTGCTCATCCATCTCATCTGCAGTCAGGCGCTCACCTGAACAGAAAGGGGGCCTCCCATCAGAGCCCCCTGCTCAGGGAGGCTTTTTGAAGCCCCCATGGCCACTGAAACTAAGATTTGGGAAAGGAAGCCAGGCTTTGGGTGCAGTAGCCTCCCACAGCCCTCGTGGGAGTGGCACCCACGTCACAGTGGCACCAGACAGGCTGTTCTGGCAGTGGGAGGAAAGTTTCCAATTTCCCTTTTTCTCAAATAACGGCCATGAGAGCTGGCACTGGTGTGGGGGAAGGCACAGAGCGAGCACCCGGGAGGAAGCAGGGAAGGAACACAGCTGCAGGTTTGGGGTCCTTTGACACTGCTCATGCTGGAGGCACCCATGACTGCTGGGGGGCACCTGGCTGCCCCCCAACAAACTGTTCCTCAAAATACATCCCCCCCAGTTTGTCCCCGGGGGCCTGGCACCATGCCACCGCCATCCCTCTAGGCACACACAGACCTGTCTGTTCCCCTAGACCCCCTGCACCCCTAGACCCGACTGATCCCCCATCCAGAGTCTCTGACCC
>VWZS01008896.1:163636-174443 GCA_013397075.1 Rhabdornis inornatus | reverse complement strand
ACCCCACAGCCCCCTGTCCCCTCACATTCCCCCGCACCCCACAGCCCCCTGTCCCCTCACATTCCCCCGCACCCCACACCTGTCTGTTCCCCCATCCCCATCTGTCCTCCCCCAGCTCGCTGCACCCCAGACTTGTCCCCCTCTCGTCCCCCGCACGTGCCCGTTCCCTTCACTCCGCCGGTGCCGGTCACTCACAGCGCCCCGGTCGTGCTCCCTCCATGGCCGCGGTGCCTCCGGGGGCTCCGCCCGCCGTTTGAATCTCCCGCCGCCCACGTGACCCCGCGCGGGGGCTGCTGGGACAGCGGGACACACCAATGGGACATACCGGGACACACCAATGGGACAGACCCGGACACATTGGGACACAGCGGGACAATGGGACACACCGGGACACATCGGGCCAGCGGGACTATGGGACACACCGGGACAATGGGACAGCGGGACACACCGGGATAGTGGGACCACGGGACGCACCGACAAACAGCGGGACACACCGGGACCCTGGGACAGCGGGACCCACTGGGACACACCGACACACAGCGGGACATAGCGGGACCCTGGGACAGCGGGACCCACTGGGACACACCGGAACACACCGGGACAGCGGGACACACCGGGACAGTGGGACCATGGGACATACCGGGACACACCGGGACAGTGGGGGACAGCGGGGGACAGCGGGACACACTGGAACACACCGGGACACAGGGGCATACTGGGACACAAGGACATACCGGGACACTGGGACACACCGGGACCTACTGGGACCTCGGAGCACCGGGACACACCAGGACAGTGGGACCCTGGGACACACCGGGACACCCCAGGACACCGGGGAGCAGTGGCACNCGGGGGCTCCGCCCGCCGTTTGAATCTCCCGCCGCCCACGTGACCCCGCGCGGGGGCTGCTGGGACAGCGGGACACACCAATGGGACATACCGGGACACACCAATGGGACAGACCCGGACACATTGGGACACAGCGGGACAATGGGACACACCGGGACACATCGGGCCAGCGGGACTATGGGACACACCGGGACAATGGGACAGCGGGACACACCGGGATAGTGGGACCACGGGACGCACCGACAAACAGCGGGACACACCGGGACCCTGGGACAGCGGGACCCACTGGGACACACCGACACACAGCGGGACATAGCGGGACCCTGGGACAGCGGGACCCACTGGGACACACCGGAACACACCGGGACAGCGGGACACACCGGGACAGTGGGACCATGGGACATACCGGGACACACCGGGACAGTGGGGGACAGCGGGGGACAGCGGGACACACTGGAACACACCGGGACACAGGGGCATACTGGGACACAAGGACATACCGGGACACTGGGACACACCGGGACCTACTGGGACCTCGGAGCACCGGGACACACCAGGACAGTGGGACCCTGGGACACACCGGGACACCCCAGGACACCGGGGAGCAGTGGCACTGGGACAGCGGGACACCAGGGGGAAGAGCGTGGGACACACTGGGGAGCTCACTGGGTGCCGGGAGGTGACACACACCGAGAGAGCGAGGGGAGCCTCAGGTTTCAGGGGGAGCTGTGAGGTGCAGGGGCTGGGCACACACCGGGGTGAGGGGGAGCTCATGGGTGAAGGGCAGCTGGGGCACTCCAGGGGCTGTGTCAAGGGGTCAGCGCTGTGCCAGACCAAGGACATGCCACCCGGCCCCAGGCTGCCCTGTACCATTGCTGCTCTGAGCCCATCCATCAACCTCCTCCAAAGCATGAACCTGCCCCTGCATGGAACAACCCCCCAGCCCCTGTCACAAGCTGTTGAGACAGCGAGGAGCCGGTTGTGCCATCCATTACACGGCTGTCCTGTCCATCACACAGTTTTCCCACCCATCCATCCCACTGGCACTGCTGCGCTGAGTTGCCATGGCGCTGCACACCACCCTGGTGACAGGGATGAAACTAGAGCCAGCAGGGCCATTGTGGGATGTGCTTTCCCAGGAACAGGCCTGGCTTTGTCCCAGCCTGTGTCACCACCTGCCACGTTCCTGTCTCTCAGAACCCGGCTGTGCTCCAGCACTAGGTGCTAGCGTCCATCACGAGGGGCTGTGACCCACTCCAGGCAACTTTGCAGGCAGCCCAAGTGTGGAGGCAGCTCAGACATCGTCCATCCCCGCAGCAGAGCACCGTGGCTTGCAGCAGTGATGCAGCTCCAGTGGTGGGGATTCTCTGTCTCTCTGCTCCCTGCTCTCGGCACCCTTTGCACCTGAAGAACAAACAGTAAGTGTGTGCAACTGGTTATTCTGCCTCCCAAAAAGGCACCCCAGCAACATCCCACTCCATGCTGTGGTGTCCCTCTTTCCTCTCTCGTAGCCACCAAGGTTTGTAGGGTCTTCCATGGAAAGGCCTTTTTGCTTCCTGAAACTTAATAGCAAACAGCCTACAAGATATCCCTAATTTTTCATAAATAATATAAAATAACACTGCTCGTTTGAAGTGCTCCCTGGCAGGACCATGCTGGCTTGGCTGCCTAGGCACCTCTCTCTCTTGCAGGCAGGTTGCTGCCCCTCCCCATGGATTCAGAAGAGGCTGCTGACCTGGGAGTGGAGCCCACCACCCCCACAAACCCCACTTCCCCCTCTGCCCCCACCATCACCACCGCCCCTGCAGCCTCCACAGCCCCCACCAGCTGCAAGAAGAGCCGGAAGAAAAAGGAGAAGGCCAAGGCCAGGGAAGCTGCTCGGGAGGGAGGGGACGAGGCAGGGCGGGTGGATGCCATCAAGGGCCTCACACGAGATGGGCAGCGGGCGCTGGCTCTGGGTGCCGGGCGGGAGGCAGTGGAGTGCTTCAGGAAGGCCCTGCTCCTCTCCAGGGACACGGTGAGCCCCCAGCTCCACAGGGCTTGTGCCTTCAACCTGGGGGCTGCCTACGTGGAGACTGGGAAGCCCAAAAAGGGCCTTGAGTTCCTCCTCCAGTCCCAGCCCTCAGAGGTGGAGAGCAGGGACCACTTGGGGAGCCTTTATTTCAGCATCGTGGCAGCTCATGAAGGGCTCCAGGATTTTCCAAAGGCTCTGGAGTGTTCTGAGAAAGTCGCCGGGCATGCTGGTGCTGCACAGGCTGGCCGAGCAGGGACCTGTGTGCAGATGGGCTGCTGCTACCTGGGTATGCGGGAGCCGGCCCAGGCCGCGCGGTGCTTCCTGGACGCGGCACAGGCCTACGCAGCGGCCGAGAGCCCCGAGGCCGCGGCCGTGGCTCTGAGCAGGGCGAGCGGCTCCATGCTGCAGAGCCGGCGGTTCCGGGCGGCAGAGATCGCCAGGGTCCTGGCCCGGTGCCGCTCGCTCTGCGAGACCATCCCTGACCCAGCCCTGCGAGGTAACGCTGCGCTTCCCTTCGCTCCCAGCGCCCTGGTGAGCAGCTCCCACGCCTGCTTTTCCTCTCTGCCCCCAGGGAAACTCTACAACAACATCGGCCTCGGCTACTCCCAGCTCCACATTTTCTCCCTGGCTGCCGAGAGCTTTGAGCGGGCCCTTGGGCTGTGCGGTGGGGAGCCAGAGCGGGACCGGCGTCGGGAGGCTGCACTGCTGCAGAATTTGGGCGCTGCCCACAACGCCCTGCGCAGCTTTGGCACGGCGCTGGGCTGGCATCGGCGTGCGGCCGCGCTGCACGGTGGGTCACAACCCTGCCTCTGCTGCTTGGCTTTGCTGGATGTGCCACAGCTCGGCATGGAACCCTGTGTTCCCAATTCCAGGTGCTTTGGGGAACCGGAGAGCTCAGGGGCAGTGCTTTGGGAACCTGGCCTACGCCTGCAGCCAGCTCGGGAACCACGGGGCTGCTGCCCAGAGCTACCTGCATGCCCTGCAAGCCTTCCAGGACTCAGGTGAGGGGAGGCACAGGCACTCCTTGGGGGGAGTCTGTAGCATCCGGGATCCAAATGGACTCAAGCAGGGCGATGCTGCCTGCCAGGGATTCCAGCTGAGCAGTGCTGGGACTGATGGAGCCCTTTGCCTCCCAGGGGACTTGCAGGGGCAGTGGCAAGCGTGCGAGGGGCTGGGTGCAGCGTGCTTCCACCTGGGAGACCCCCAGAAAGCCATCGGGCACTATAAGGAGGCCCTGATTTTGCTTTCCCACTGTCAGGTAAGGCATGATGGAGCACCCCCAGGGCAAGACCCTCCTGTGCATCATGGAGCCTCAGCCCTGGGGCACACCCACTCAGCCCATCACACATATGGGTTCTCTCCACCACAGGACAGCCCCAGAGCTGCCCACAGACGGGTCGTGCACAAGCTCACAGATGCCATCCAGCACCAACTCCACCTCAGCCACCTCTCCTACCAGGGGGGCTGGGCACCCACCCCAGCCCTGGTGAGCATCACGGAGGGCATGGGACACTCTGGAGGGCTGGGAACTGGGATCCCAGTAGGGGTTGTGGCAAGAGGTGCCTGAGTTTGCTGGGCAGAGGGACACACATGTTAATCCCATCAGGAGCCCAGCCAGCTGCGGTTTTGCTCCACATTGCCCTGTGCCAGTAGGACACAGCTCCAAGGGAGAGAGGTGTGAGTAGGAAAGCTGCCATCCTCTCTCTCCTTCCTCTGGAATGAGTTTCCAGATCACACAGGAGACAAGCTTTCCTTCTTTCACTCCATGTCCTTCAGGAGGAAAGCCCAGGCTGAGGATGAGCTGTATATGTGTACACCAGGAGCACATCCTGGGTTTTCAGGTGAGAGGGTGCGAACTAAACGTGGGATTGAGCCAGCCAGGCAATTCCTGATGGAGCTGAGGCTTTGGCACAGTCTGATACTGTGTTCTTGCCTGTTTGTTCTTCCTTCCTGGAGGCACAAGAGTGGCCCTGGCTGGTGGTCTCACACTGGAGCCCTGCAACCCACATGGCCTCCTGGGCACCTCTGGAAAGGATGATGATGGTCCCAGCTCAGCTCCAGGGTATCACAGTGAGCCCCAGGCTAACAGGTGGGTGGGTGAGGCAGCCCCTTGTACAGCCCCTGGCACCGAAATACCTCTGCAGCCAAGGGACTTCTCCTGTTTAACGGTGAAAATCCAGATATTTTTAAAAATACATAATTCTGGGAGTGCATTTGGGGTAATCCCAGCTGGATCCTTGGGAGGGTTCAGTTACGATGTGATAAGGGAGAGTTTGTCAGAGATGCTCACCCCATGTGAGGTTCACTTGTCTCTCAGTAAGAGGATCACCAGCCCCCTGCACTCAGCCAAGCTGCCCCACGCTGGCCTCCAGCTACGTGAATACCACGTACAACCAGAATATCACTTCTCCAGCGAGCCCAGGCCTGAGGGGCTCACACTGCATTCCACAGGGCATCAAAACCACCAAACCCTCCCTCCCAGGCCTCCGGAGAGGTGGGTGATGCCTTGGGGGAGTGGGCAATGGAGTGGACAGGAGGTTTTGTCTCCAGAGTATCATCTGATGGGAGGGTTCACAGCTGGAGACCCCAGCAAGGCTTGGGACACCCATTTCTTGGAATGGACACAAGCCAAAAGTCACAGGAGCTGGGGATTTTGGTGCCTCATAGCTAACACCAAAACCACACCCTGTGGATGGGGCAGCAGATCTAAGGGTGGTTTCCAGGATCCTGGTATGAACCTCCTGCCTACTCCTCCCTTCCAGTGCTTAAAGGGGCTCCAACAGAGCTGGAGAGGGACTTTGGACAAGGGCCTGGAGTGCCAGGACAAGGGGGAATGGCTTCTCACTGCCAGAGGGCAGGGTTAGATGGGATATTGGGAAGGAATTCTTGGCTGTGGCTGGGGAGGCCCTGGCACAGGGTGCCCAGAGAAGCTGTGGCTGCTCCTGGACCCCTGGAAGTGTCTAAGGCCAGGTTGGACAGCGCTTGGAGCAGCCTGGGATAGTGGAAGGTGTCCCTGCCATGGCAGGAGGGTGGGAGAAGATGGGCTTTAAGATCCCCTCCCATCCAAAACAGTCTGTGACTCTGTAATTTGATTATTCCATTTTGCATCCTGCTGGACACCCTCGCTCCCCATGATGCCTCCGTGACCTTGCAGCCTTGACGATGACCCCAGTGCCACTGCTGCCGGCTGCTGGTCCCGCCGGGGACCTCGCACGGGGACCGGGACTCTGTCCCTCGTCTGCAGCCTCGTGTGACCAAGACGACACCGGGGAAACGCCGCCGTTTCTCGCGGGGCCTGTGCAGGCCCGAACCGGGGGTCGGGGGCGGGAAGGGGTTGAGTCAACACGATTTTGACGCCTCTCCGTTTCCGCCATCCTTTATATATCGCGGGTCCGGGGAGGAAATGAAGGCGCTAGAGGGAGCGCGGATTCTGCGCGGCTCCGCCCCGGGACGGCCCCGCGCCTGCTCCGTGGAGCTCCGGGTGCCGTCCCGGGCGCTGCCGGGTTGTACCGAGGCGTACCGGGCCGTGCCCGCTGCATGCCGGGCCCGAAGGCGCTGCTGGGGCTGGGCCTGCTGGTGGCGGCGGCGCGGGCAGGCGGGCGGTGCCGGGACCGGCGCTGGGGCTGGGGCTGGGGCTGGCACCGGGACCGGGAGCTGTGCCGGTGTCTTCCCCGCCGCGCCATGCACGTCCCCGGGCCCACGGGGCTCCGCTTTCTGGGGTAGGCCCGGGGGAAGGAGGGAGGTGGGAGAGGAGGCGGGCGGTGCTTGGGGTCCGCAGGGGCCGGGCTGGGATCGGGCAGGACAGGACAGGGTTAGGGGCACGCTGAGGGTGCAGAGGGGTCAGACAGGGCATGCGGTTGGGCTGCAGAGGGACACGGGGGCACAGCTCTCTGTAATGTTTCCCCTCCCCTGGTTCATGCAAAGTCGAGAGGATCATAGCAGCCCCCAGGCTGGGCCTGGCCGGGTTTTGGGGTACCCAGTGGTGCCATCTCCCACCCTAGGCAGGAGGAGGCCCAGGCCATCGACCAGGAGCTCTTCAATGAGTACAAGTTCAGCGTGGACCAGCTGATGGAGCTGGCAGGGCTGAGCTGTGCCACTGCCATTGCCAAGGTGGGGATCCTGGGGGGCAGGAGGGGGGTCCTGGCACTGTGGGCTGAGCTGCACCACTGCCAGCAGCAAGGTGGGAGTCCTGGCATCGTGGGCTGAACTGTGCCACTACCAGAGTGGGTGCCAGGGAGGTGGTTGGAAATCCTGGGGGAGAGTTCCAGCACTACAGGCTGAGTGCTATCACCGCTATCGACAAGATGGGAGCCCTGGGGGGCAAGGGAGGGTCCTGGGGGTCCTGGCATTGTGTACCAAGTTGTGCTACCACCAAGGTGGGCACCAGGGAGGCAGGCAGTGATCCTAGGTCCCAGTCCCATGGACATGCCAGTTCCAAGTTGGGGGTCTTGCAAATCCTGGCCCTGTGGCATAGGCCCACTTCCCCATCATAACCCTGTGCCTCTTGCCCCTCATCAGGCCTACCCACCCAGTTCCTTCACCACGAGCCAGCCCGCTGTGCTGGTGGTCTGCGGGCCAGGGAACAACGGCGGCGATGGGCTGGTCTGCGCCCGGCACCTGAAGATGTTTGTGAGTCTTGACAGACAGCCACAGGGTCCCCATGAGGGTGTTGGTCTCTGTGCACCCCTGTGCCTGTGGGCTCCAGGGTCCCACTCCTCTGGCTGCTGCTGGTGCCAGGGTGGAATTAGTTCAGGTCCCTTCTGCTCTTGCAGGGCTACCAGCCAATTGTGTATTACCCCAAGCAGCCCAGCAAGCCCCTCTTTGAAGGTTTGACCACCCAGTGCAAGAAGATGGATATTCCCTTCCTCCCCGAGTTCCCAGCTGAGGTGAGGAGCAGCCCCTAGCTTGGTAGCACCTGCCCCTGGAGCTGTGGCCAGGGCTGCCCACCCTTCACCTGCTGCCATCCCTACCACAGGCTGCATTCATCGACGAGCTCTATGGCCTGGTGGTGGATGCCATTTTTGGCTTCAGCTTCAAGGGAGCAGTGCGGGAGCCCTTTGGCAGCATCCTCAGCACCCTCGAGCGCGTCACAGTGCCCATTGCCAGCATTGACATCCCCTCAGGTGAGTTACAGCTGCACCTGGCAAGGCAAGGTGCCCAGCCAGGGTGGTCCTGGCTGCAGCCTGGCTCTGAGGCTTGTTACAGGCTGGGACGTGGAGAAGGGGAAGGCAGATGGCCTCCAGCCTGACATGCTCATCTCCCTCACGGCGCCCAAGAAGGCAGCGATGCATTTCACAGGCCGGTACCACTTCCTTGGGGGCAGGTTTGTGCCTCCTGCACTCCAAGAGAAATACGCTCTAAACCTGCCAGCGTATGCCGGCACAGACTGTGTCCTGCAGCTGACCTAGAGCAGGGGCAAGAGGGGCTGGGGGGGCCAGGCTCGGTGTCAGCACTGCACACCAGGGCCAAGTTCTGTCCAAGCCTCTGCTAGGAGGGTGCTCAGCACCTCACTGGGCTTCAATGTGAGCCAGCAGGATCAAAAGGCCCAGGAGGTGGGAGTGGTGAGGGGCTGCAGGAGGAGATCTGTTTGGGGTTGCTGCCTAATCCAAGTGCTGAAGGTGTAAAGGTGATCTGGAATCCGGGGTTCTGCCACTCATGGCACCACTCACACTTCAGAATAATCTGATTACAATAAAGATTTATTCATGCCCTTGAAAAAAAAATTAAGTACTCTGCAGTGTGTATCCTTGTGTCCCTCTGTGACAGGCCCGTGGCAAATGGGTCCCTGCCCCAAGGTCTGGGGTGAACCAGGGTCACCCCTGAAGGTTCAGGTGGTGAAGTAAAGCTTGATCCAGCTCCAGACCAACTTGTCCTAGCCCAGCATCCCCAGGCAGCTGGGCCACAGTGCTGGACTCCATCTGGAATGGGCTCAGAGCACTCCATGGTACCTACCAGCACCAGGATCCGGACCTTTACAGCCAGGTGGGACTGGCAGCTGCACAGCACGGCAGCCACGTCACTTGCTCACTCTGGCTCTCTTCTTCTTCTTCTTCTTCTTCTTCTTCTTCTTCCTCTTCTTTGTAGGGCTGTGTCCCAAGTTTGGCTCATCTGTGTCTTGTAGAGGTGTGTCTGTTTCAGCTGGCTCTTCTTTGTCCTCCTCTTCCTGCTTCTTCTTCTTTTTCTTCTTTCTCCTCTTTGCAGCCTTCCCCTCCTCTTCGGCCACCTCCTCATCTGTGGTTAGCTCTGGCTTCTTCCTCTTCATGACTTTCCCCTCCTCTCCTGATACCTCTTCTCCACATGGCTCTGTGACCACGTTCTTCTTCTTCTTCTTCTTCCTCATGACCTCTTCCTCTCCTGTCAGCTCCTCTTCTCTGCTTGGTCTCCGATTCTTTTTCTTCCTCTTCACAACCTTTTCTTCTTCCAACATCTCCTCCTGTTCTCTGTTTGGTTCCTGGCTCTGTGGCACCTCAGCGTTGGCTCCATCCCTGGACTGTTTCCTTTTCTTCTTTTTGCTCTGGTTGCTCTCTGGGGGCTCCTGCTGCTGCTCCCGTTGCCGATACGTGGCCAAGAAGGCTCGTTCCTGCTCCTCCAGGCGTGCCAGCTTGGCACTCATGGTCAGGCCATGACGGGCACCCCTGCAATGACCACAGGCAGTGAGGACTGGCACCTCCCCAGCAGTGAACGTGTTCTCCAGCCCAACCTGCTCAACAGCCTTAGAGGAGAGGGCAGCCCAGCCAGGCAACCCCCCAGCCACTCACTTGTGTGCTGTGCGGCCCCCACACACCTGCACCAGCTCCTCGTCTGTCAGCCTGTGGGACACAGACAGGACCTGTCACCCCCAACATCTGTGGGGTGGAACAGGGTCTGGACCAGGGCTCCATCTTGCAGCCCTTGTCCCTCCCCATCAAGGGATGGGGCCCAGCCTCACCTCCTGACCGAAGAGAGGTCCAGCTTCTCCTCCTCACTGCTATCAGAGCTGGTGGGCAGTGTTAGGGACTCCTCCCCACAGGCTGTGAGCATGGCTGACTGCAGCACAGAGACACAGGGACTATGAGAAAGGGGAACAAGGAAAATGGGGCTCTGGGGGCCATGCAGCCCCCAGGCTCCTGGGTCTGGTTACCTTCACAAAGCGGCCATACAGCAGGCTCCCACTGCTGCCAGCCTTGCACGGCTTCTTATTGCTGATCCCACCTCCCTGCTCAGAAAGCGCCTTCACAGAGATGCCATCCTGGGGGAGAAAAGACAAAGGGCTTGGAAATGATCTGTCCAAGGGGTTTCACCCCTCCAGCACCACAGCCTCTGTGTAAGGTGCTGCTGCTGCTTGCTGACAGCGCCTGGGGGGATACAGTGGCAGTACAGGAGCCACCGAAGGGACCCAAACGTCCTTCCCTGCCTTCAACCCCATCCCTGTCCAACCGGGGTGCCCCCACCACCCCCAGCCCTCTAACCTGCCCAGCCTCCACAGAGATGTTGGCAGCTGCCTTGTTGAAGACGTGGTCCCACCAATGGAAGGTGAAAGGCTCCGCCGCGTCGTGTCCCACCTGCGGGGTGCAGAGGAGCTGCGGGAATGGCTGCGGTGGGCAGCGGGCACCGGGCCAGGCCCGGGAGGGGATCCACACTCACCCCAGCCGTGTCGCACTTGATCTTCACCCGGATGGCCTCGGCGATGCCGTCCTGCCGCCTGCCCAGTCCCTGCCCTGCAGACAAGGCACCGTCACCCCTGCACGGCAGGCAGGCACCGGGGCTGGGGTGCTGCAGGACCCCGGGGGTGGGGGGAGGTCGACACCGGGTCCTGCAGGAAGGAGGGAGAGGGGAGGCGGGCTCTGGGGACCACCGGGGTCTGGGGTGGGGACCTGGGGGCTGCCGGGGTCTGCAGGGTCCCGGGGCTTGGAGGGAGCTGGGGCCTGGTGGAGGAAGATGGGTTTGGGGGGGGAGACGGGGCTT
>VWZS01008896.1:148237-163526 GCA_013397075.1 Rhabdornis inornatus | reverse complement strand
GGGGGGTCCTGGTGTGTCCCGGTGTGTCTCGATGTATCCCGGCGTGTCCCGGCACCGCCGCACGAGGCCGGGCCGCCGGGCAGGGGGTGTGCGCGTGCGCCAGGGGCGGGGCCGAGAATGCACCGAGGGCGGGGCGGGGCACGGGGACAGGGACACGGCGACGGGGATATGGATACACGGTCAGGGGGAGGGACACGGGGACAGGGACATGGGGACCGGGATATGGACATGGGGAAAGGGACACGGGGACAGGGACACGGGAACAGTGATATGGACACGGGGACAGGGACACGGGGANGGGGACAGGGACATGGGGACCAGGATATGGACATGGGGACAGGGACATGAGGACAGGGATATAGACACAGGGTCAGGGAGAGGGACACGGGGACAGGGATATTGGGACAGGGATATGGGCATGGGGACAGGGATATTGACATGGGGACAGGGATAGGGATATAGATATGGGGACAGGGACGCGGACACAGGGACACGGACATGGGGACAGGAAGAGGTACACGGGGACGGGGACATAGGGACCGGGATATGGACATGGGGACAGGGACACGGGGACAGGGACACGGGAACAGTGATATGGACACGGGGACAGGGACACGGGGATAGGGACATGGGGACCAGGATATGGACACGGGGACAGGGACACGGGGACAGGGATATGGACATGGAGACAGGGACATGGGGACAGGGGGATGGGGTGATACGTGGACACGGGAACAGGGATATGGACGTGGGGACGGGGAGTACACAGACACGAGGCATACGGGACATGGCGACATGACACACATGAACATGGAGGTGGGGGATACACGGACACGGGGATGGGATACACCGGCATGGGGACACAGACACGGGTGTGCACACACGTACAAAACCAGGCATGCATGTGTGTGCGTATGCACATCTGCACCCGTGCTCACACACACACATACACATGTGTACATGCTCACACATATGTGTACATGCACACAGAGCTGTGCACATGCACGCACGGGTGCACACACAGACACTCGTGTGTGTGAACATGACACACGTGTACACCCACACCTCCTCACCTGCTGAGCGGTGCACACACCCCCTGGGTGTGCCACAGGAACATGCACACACACAGAGCTGACTCTGCCCTGTGCACACACACACGCACACACACACATACTTCCAGTTCCAGTGCACCTCCTCTGTGGGCAGTGTCGGCCCTGATGTAGCCAACACTACAAGCTGGAAACACTCAAAAACCCACAGCAGACTCTGGTGGACATGAGCAGCACCAGCCAGGCTCTGATAGGAAACCAAGTGTCAGCTTGCTTGTGTCAGAGAAACATGAATATGACCTTAAGTGTGCCATGGTCAGGTCTTGCAGCAGGAAACTGTCATGGCTGGCCATGGCCCAACCATGCTCTAAATCATGATTTTCTACCCTTAAATGCTGCAGAATTCAGCAGAGAGGCTGAGGAGCATCATTCAGCCCTTCCTCACGGCTCCCGTGGCTGAGCAAAAGTGCTGCAGCAGTTCCACATACACACACACATACAATATTTTCCAAGCTGTCCTACTCCATGACCTGCTAACCCCAGGATATTTCCCTGCTGACCCTCTCTCGAGTCACTTTGAACTTGCCCCTCCATAGTCAGGGCTGTGGCCACAGGAAACTGCCTATACTAAACAAAAAAAGTTTATTGAAAGGAATGT
This sequence comes from Rhabdornis inornatus, assembly GCA_013397075.1. Classification (NCBI taxonomy): domain Eukaryota; kingdom Metazoa; phylum Chordata; class Aves; order Passeriformes; family Rhabdornithidae; genus Rhabdornis; species Rhabdornis inornatus. Next base: position 161,819 of record VWZS01008896.1, on the reverse strand, counting down.
AGATGTTGGTTTCCTGCCATCTTCCTCTCCTCCACATTTTACAGGTTTGATTTCAAAGTTGGGAGTGTTACACTGGGATACTGGGGGAAAAGGCTGTGGATCTCCTCCACGGAAAGGAGGAGGAATGAAGCGAAAATATATTCTTGACAGCAGAAATCTCTCCCAATCAATCAGCAGGATTTGCCACTACCTGCTGCAGAAATTGCTTCTTTCATTATGTTTTAAAATAATTAATTCTATTTATCAGAATAAAATGAGAGGAAACAGTCAGTAAGAACACCTTTGGGCACTTCCTTGGGGAAGGAGAGATATGGGAGTGAGAAACGGCAGTCGGCAGTCGTTCCTTTGGAAGTGGGCCTTTGAACAGCACATTACCAGGGATTAGGGAAAGCTCTGGAGGGGATTAAGGTTTCACTTTTCACTAAAAGATTCCTTCTCACCAGCCTTCAAAGTGCCTTTTTCTCCAGAGCCTAGGAAGGCCAGATCTGCATACCCTGTGGGTACCAAAGACCAAACCCAGCTACACCCACCCCCAACTCTCTCCCAGTGATCCCAGTCTCACTGTGTCCCATCACCAAGGAAGCTGCAACCCTCCCAACTCTTCTTCCCAGTACGTGAGTAGTACAACAAGCAAAGCCCCTGGGCATGGGCAGCTTTTCCAGACTGCTGGGGGAGGCTGGAGAACTGGGAGGTGGCATCAGATGGACACAACAAGCTGCAGGCTGCCTTGTGTCTCTATTTTAACATCTTGGCTGGTGGACTGGCAGCAGGGAACGATCCCAAAGTGGCACAAGACCAGATGCTACAATGTGGAGAGATAGGAGAACTGTGTTTTCCCACTTAAACAAGCAAGAGACACCAAGGACTGGAAGGCCTGTGAGGGTTCATCATGGCCTTCAAGGAGTTAAAGGGAACTTGTGAAAATGAGGGTCAAAGTATTTTTACATGGACAGATAATGATGACTCAAGGGGAAACAGTTTTAAACCAAAAGAGGGAAGACTTACACTGGATATTGGGATAATTCTTCCCTGTGAGGGTGGTGAGGCCCTGGAATAGGGTGCCCAGAGAAGCTGTGGCTGCCCCTGGATCCCTGGAAGTGTTCAAGGCCAGGTTGGACAGGGCTGGGAGCAGCCTGGGATAGTGGAAGGTGTCCCTGCCCACGGCATGGGTGTGGAATGAGATGAACTATGAGGTCTCTTCCCACCCAAACCACTCTGGGATTCTCAAACTCCTGTGGACTCTCCTCAGTGGTTCACAGCCATCTGCATACACTGCAGCAGGATTCCCACACCATGCAGAGATTTATTTCCAGCCAGCTTTGGAGTCACCAAACTGCTCTATCCCTTCAAGTCCCTGTTCCAACACAGATCCCTTCACACACACACAGATCTTGCACTGTGGTAACACTACCATGTCACACCTTGCCAACACACTGAGGGGGTGGAAGGACGATTTCTGCCTGGCCAGAAACAACACTGGTGGGACTAATTTTGCCCCTCCGAGGTTCAAACTCACCATGGGGTGATATCCCCACTCGCTGTGACCCTGTGCACCCCCTCTGCACCCTCCCTTCCCTGCTTGCACCATCCATCGTCCCACAAGCACATTCCTTACAAGAGCTGGCTTGTGCAGGGACACACTTCAGTGCCATCAAGGGACACTGAAGAGATCCCAAGGCTCACACAGGCCTTTTCAGGAGCCTGTTTTGAGCTGCAAAGGGGCCAATCAGTAACATTTGGGAAGAGCTCTGACCGTGCCAGTGCCAATCGGGATCTCCAGTCCCATCCCTATACAGCTCTGTGCAAACTTCCCACATCCGAGGAGAGGTTGCACAAAGCAAATCCACACGTTTGTGCACAGCCTCCAGAAGAGGTTAAAGCTGCTTTCTAAATCCTCCTCCAAGGGATTGCTGTCTCATTAGGATTCACACACAGAGGCAGGAGTGTTTCCAGCTCCATGTTTTCTCCACCACTACCACCTACACTCTCAGCAACACAAACACCCATCGATCCCAGTTCCAGCTACGGAGCCAGCTGGGTGCAGCAGGTTTTACAGGTATGCAGCAAACCTCCTGCTCCCTCTCTGCCCCATCCTCCCACATTGAAAGAAACTTAAAACTATCAAATAACACTGACTCTCAGCTCTCAACAGTTCCAACGGTTGCTAATTGTCAATTCTAATTCAAAGGAAACTTCCAAACCAGCACTTTAGGACCAGTGTTTGGGAAGCTTCAGCAGCATTCCGGAAGTGTCAAAGGTTTCCTGGCCACAAGGGAAGGCAGCTGGGCCAGGTGGAAAGTGAGTGTGATATTCCCATGCCTGCGCTGAGCATGGGGAACAGGACAGGACAGATTAAACCCAAGGAACTGCAAACTGGCCCAGCTGAGCTGAGGCAGGCAAGGATGAGACAGGGATGCAGGGAGACAGATGGTTGTGCGCATTTATTTTCCTTTGATAAAAATGGTGTATGCAAATTACACAGCCATGGAGGCTCCTGGGAAATACCACCCTGCTGGTCCTGGGGAGTCTCTTGGACAGTTGGAACATTCAAACACACCAGAATGGAAGGGGGGTGGAGGATGGATCTAAACTGGGAAGAAAATGAACTTCAACATTTTCCAGTGAAGCGAAAAGACTGTTAGCTTATTTTTCCATTTCTTTTTTAGTTTTCACACTTGTAGAAATGAGCCCACTGAGCACAGGAGTCAATGCCCCTGGACACCTCTGACCAGGAACTACATGACTTGGGCAGAAACACACCTTTAGAACACCTTCCTCTGCACAGCACCTTCTACTCAAGCTCAAGAACAGCACACCTGGTCACTGCACACCCCTGGGTTCCGTTACACCACCCCCAAAGTGTAAAGAGGCCACACTCCAAACGCAGGTTTCGTACCCATTAACCCTCTACCAGGAGACTGGAAGCACCTGTGAGTGAGGGACACGGGCTCAGTTCATCCCAGGAAACATTAAGACAAATGACATCAGAAATTCTCAGGTAATTTCAATTTTTCTTTTGATCCATTCCCAATAAGATGCTGAGAGAAATAACCAATCCCCAAACTTGGCTCAATATTTTAAATATTTGCCTGAAAGGAGGGCTAGGGGAAGGAATCATGTACAGTTAAAATCAAGCTACTCAAAACACAATCATTCAGGTAAGTAACTAGAAGTATCGCCTCTACCATCTAGAGAGAGAGAGAAGAGTGTCTGAGACAGGGCATATTTAGGAAAAAATACACATCTGAAGTCTCTGTGGCCACGATGAGAACTGGAATCCACATACAAGCCAGTTAAAGAGCATTTCAACATGAAATCTTAACTTAGTAGGAAGGTCAGGGGTTAAGCTGTATCTTTTTGTTTTAAATACATGGACAGCTGTCAGATATGAAAATGATGGCGGGCTTTCCGGAAAGATCCCCTGTGCATGTGTATGGATGCATGTGCTGACATCTGTGGGGCAGTAGGACAGAGTTTAGGAAGGCTGGGAGCCCAGCAGTCTCTCAATAGCTGCGTTGATGTCCCCACCAGTGGCGATGAGCGCCTGGAGATTGGCCTCACGGTTGATGAAGCCCATGGCATTCAGCTGCTCCAGCTGCTGTTGGAATCGCACTTCGGGACTCTGCGCCTGTGAGGGGAAGGACAGAGACCTTGGAGTCAGGGAGCACAGACAGCATTCCAACATGGGCAGTGCCAGCAGCCACGGCTGTGCAGGAACCCCAAGCTCAGCTTCAGGCTCGTGTGGGAACAGTCTCCATGTCCCCTTGGGTTGTGGCACAGCAGCCACACCAGAGTCACTCCTGGTTCGGTACTGACAATGGCAGCAGTGCAGGGAGAAGGATCCCCAGCACGCTGAGCTTCAGCTTCTCAAAGTGTTCAACACCCCAAAGAGTCAGCCAGACCCCAACTAAACCTGGCCTAGAGCACCACAGCCACAAGAGACTGTCGGGGACCGCATGCCCTAAATGGGATGAGGTGGGGACCCCCCTGGAGACCTCCCTGCCTGTGCCAGCACCTGCTGGGCATTACGTACTTGAGAGCTTCCTCCGGCCAGCAGCTGGATCATCTGCTGCATGAGCTGCTGTTGAGGGTTACCACCCCCAGCTGGAGAGGCACTGGCCGGCGTCGAAGCAGAGGGAACAGGGTTCTCCGGGATTGTGCTTCCTCCTGTGGAGGACGGGGGCATCCGGGGCATGCCGAAGGAGCCAAGGCTGCAGAGGAAGGCAGGGCATGCTCAGGGTGACACTGGCATTCTGGTCACCCCCCCAGAGTGGGGCAGCAGGGCAGCCAGCAGGCTCTACTGGGCTGGGCCTCACTGAAGGCCCTACTACAGGGCAGCTCTGAAAACTGAACTGGCTGCATCCATGTTCTGGTCACACATGGCACTGGGAGTGAGCAGAGCTAACAGAAGCCTGCAGAGATCTGCTGTGATGGAGCACGACCTGTGGTGACAGTAGGCAGAGAGCTGAGGGCTGCCAGTATATTGGACTGCCCCAGCAGAGCCACCCAGCCTTGTGTCTGTCCATCTCATACTGTTCTCCAGAGATAAAGTTCTTGAGTTCAGTCCACACCAAATGCAGCAAACAAAGGATGGGGAGAGGACCAAGTGCATTCCAAACCTTTTCTCCAAAAAGAAAGGGTCAAGGACTTCCCAGTGAAGCACAAGCAAGCAACAAGTGCTAATTAGATTGCTCAGAGAGGCCTGCAGGCACACACTTGCACAAGTCCCCATGACAGAGTGCCCTAAGCAGATCTCCCAGACGAACCCACAGCCAGCTCTGCCTGCTGGTACTGGGCACAGCAGCTCTGCCTGCTGCTGCTGGGCACAGCAGCTCTGCCTGCATGGCCCCACTCCAGAGTGCTCCGTACCTTGGCACTAGTCCGGGGGCCTCTGTCTGCAGCGTCTGGAGTCCCTGCTGGATCTGGAGCAGGGCCTGCATGGCGCGGGGGTTGGTGAGGATGGACAGGGAGTCCGGGTTCTGCATCTGGGGACCAAGGCAGAGAGACACCATGGTACCAACCAGTGAGAGCTCAGGCAGCCAGAGCTCCACCACTGTCACACCTGAGCCAGCGCCAAGGCTCTTGCCTGTGGCCAGCGCTGGCCTTCGTGTCTGGATCCTCCTCTGAGGCTCCAGACCGCAGGACTCACCTGCAGGGACACTCACAGAGCTCACATCAGGTTTCCTAAATGAACTGGGTGAATCAGATTAGAACTGGGGACACATGCCTTTGGACTCTGGTTTACCTGAGAACCAGCTGCTCTAGCACAATTAGCTGTGTAATTCTTGTAAACTCTGAACACAGTGAGAGACTGTCTACACAGGGGTTCCAAGTAGCTTAACAAACCTAATCTGGAGTCCACCTTTCAGTAATTCCGATGACTTAATTCAGACTACCTTGTCTAACCAAGTTCTTCCTCTTTGTCTCCCCTGTGCAACCCCCTTCCTTCCTCAGCCCCCCCAAGCCCACATGCTTCCTAGTGCACTTGACCAAGCAGCTGAGATCCTGCCTATCCCACAGTGGGGGGAGAAGCTCTGGAGCCAGGGGCTGAGGGCAGCACAGGGCCAACCAGAGGCCTTTACCTGCTGCAAGAAGACAGGGAGCTGAAGGCGGAGCTGTTCTTGAAGCTGTGGATTCCCAGCAAAGAGGGGGACATTTACCATGATCTAGCAAGAGACAGCACATGTAGGTAGGGTCAGAGGGTTGCTGCCACTTGCTGTTAAACCCTATGCAACTAAGCCATGAAGAACAGGTCAGTTATGGGGCCCCTGACTCCCTCCCTGGGCTTTCAACATGCTCCCCTGCTAACGGAGGATCAAAACGGGACAACTCAATTCCTGACAGCAGTGTTGAACAGCGGCCACTTGGTCACAGGCAAAGAGAAGGGCCATTCCCATATCCCTCTGAGAGCCACCTCTTGTGTTAGGGGCTCTGCAAACACACAGGGCTCAGAGCAGGCTATCAAGAAATACAACCAAACTGTGTATTCACTCTGCTCCAGTGAGAAGCAGAGGAACCAGTCTGACCCCAGCAGCAGACTGACCTCACACTGAGCTCATGGCCTGCCTGGCAACAGCAGACAACTGCCACACTTTTACCTGTGCTGCGAAGTCTGGGTTCTGGGCAAGAGTTTGCATCATGCTCCGCATGTAGGGGGCAGAGATCATGTTCTGCATCAACTGAGGGTTTTCAGAAATCTGCTGCAGGAGACCTTGCATCTCTGGGCTATTGAACATGCCTGCAAGGGGAAGGGAAGACAAAAGAAAACCCCTGATGAGCCTGAGCACCACTGCATTGCCTGAAATACAATGTGACAGGTTACAGCACTGCCTGTACTCCATCTCCCAGCCAGCAGCTGGGGACAGCCATGGCAGTGCTCTGCTGGCCACTCTCCTGCTCTTGAGAGCTTCAGGGACAGCAGAGTTCCCAAAGGAACCCTCTGACAAGTGCATCAGAGTAATTCATTTGTGTCTGCAAGTAGGCTAGACCCATTCCTCTGGATAACAGCCACAAAGAGGGCTCAAATTCCAGAGAAACTGGCCCTCCAAGGAAGCCTGGGTGACCTGCTTGGCCTGCAGCACCCTCCAGCTCCTCCCTTACATACCAGCACCGATGCTGGCAGCATTCAGCCCGAAGGGGTTGGATACAGTCGGGGTGCCCTGGGTGGTTGCCGAGCCCGTGCTCCCTTCACTGCTGGGTGCCTGACTCTGGGAAGCAGGGGGTGTGGGGCTCCAGGGGTTTGGCAATGGCTCTCTGTTCTCCGTCCGCAAAGGTTGAGAGCTCGAGCTGTCAGAATTCCCCGTCAAGGAAGAGAAAGGATTGTTGCCAAACTAAGGAGGAAAAAAAAAAGAAACAGATGGAATCAGTTAGTCCCAGCAGACCAACCCCAGCACTGAGTGAGCCAGGTATAACAGCCAATCATATTCAGCCAAGTCCAGAATTTGCTCAACACGTGCCATGATCCGCCTCCTGAGAAATCTGCAATCCACAACACACCTCACTCAGAAAAAGGCCAGGCTCAGAAGTGGCCACAACTGCAGATTCAGCTCCCAAATGCAGGGCTCCAAAACGCCCCTGTAAAACCAGCACCTGGACACATCCGTAGGTAATGCTGGACTGGAGTATGACTGCACACCCCTCTACAGCCAGACCTGTGCTCCCTCCTCCTGCACTACCAGCCAACTGGATCTGAGCCAGCTCTGCTCCAAAGGCATCAGGCTCCAGCTAATCCAGGGAGTAGAGGGCTGTGCTAACAGTGACAGGGCCTGCCTATCGGTCAGGGCTGGAATCCAGCCTGCTGGGGGACTGGAGGAGCCAGAGCAGGTCTCTCCTCCAACACAACCCATGTCATGAGAGGCACTGCACCATGTTCTCTGGCCAGTGCCTGCAGAGTGGAGGGATGAAGAGCTACACTCTAAGAAAACTGCCCTGTCAGCACAGGGGACAGGGAAAGACCCCTTTCCCACACTATACCACACTCGGAACACAGCCAATACCTGCTCCCTGGCCGCACTGAACATGGGCTCCTGGATGTCCGTGTACATCCGGCGCAGGGCATTGTATCCTCCTGGAATGCTCTCGAGGTTACTCAAAGCACGATCCTGGTTCCGCATCATCTCCTGCATCATGGCAGGGTTACGAGCCAATTCCATTGTCTGGGAGAAGGAGAAAAAGGTGGAAAGCTCAGGCCCACATGCACCATGAAGGGCCAGAGTGAATCAAGAGCCTGGTAAGCAGCCAAGCACTGAAAGAGTTAAATCTCAGCTCCCAGGAGAGAGAGGATAATTAAACCCAATTTACAGGCAGAGAGCAGAGAGATCATTTATCCAAGCAAAGAGAGCTCAGGGATCCAGGCTCCTCCTCAGCCTTGCTCAGCTCTCTTCCTTCTCAGCCTTGGTTCAGCTCAATGAGACTGTTCTGTTCCTAAGCAGTATCAGGACATCCAAACATCCAATACCCATATGTTCCCACTCAGACTAGATGGACTACACACAAGAACTGGGAAGGTGGATCCTTCCACCCTCTCTCTTTTGATGTGTCTCCCCTGCACAAAGAATATCCAGGTCTCATTTGAGGAACTGCTTAAGTATGGATTATCCACAATTTAGTCCTGCAGCTCTGGAATTTCATTATGGCCAACACAGTTGAAAGCAGAATAACTGAGAAGCAGATGGAAACTAGGCCCATTCAGCATAGCCCTCCTGACATGCCTTCCCAGGATACAGCAGAGTCCTCTCAACTATTAACACCCAGATTCTCACTGATCCCTTAGGGTCCCCTTCTGATGAACCCTTGGTCTTCCAGACAGCTAGTCCTCAGGAGGACACGGGTCCTCTCTGTTCTGGGAAAAATGAGAGCCCTCTGGGATCCCAGCCTACACTAGTGCTCCCCATTGATACAGGTAGTGAAACACTCTGTACAGCTGTGGTCTCTACATAATCTGTCAAGAGAACTAGAGAGAAACAAACAGCTTTTGCAGTAGCTTCACATCTCCAGCACTGTTTTTACTCCCATTTCTGAATCACAACACAGTAGCCTCATAGTCAGCATGCTAGGAAAATCCTAGCACCCCTTTTCCCCATAAACCATGGATTCAATAGCTCTGAAAGGGAGATAACAGTTGCAAGGATGTGGGTTGAGTAAACAGTATTCACGTAACTCAAGACCACCATCTGTTTGTGGGGAGCTCACAGCAGGAAGGAAAAGATCTCCAAAACCACTGCTTTGGCATTCCTGCTCCTCACAGTGCAGACACTGATGTTGGTCCACAAAGACTCTCCTCAACACTCCTTACTGAGCCCTGGTGTGACTTACCTGCCTCATGAGCTCTGGGTTATTGAGCATGTGGCTTATCTCTGGATTTCGCTCCATGAGCTGCTGCATCTGGGGATTGGCCATGATCATCTGCCTCATGAGGTCAGGGTTAGACATCATGTTCTGCACCAAGGGATTCTCCATGATCTGGGAAAGCATCTCTGGGTTGGACATCAGCTGCCGCTGCATCTGCTGCTGGAGCTCCATGAAGTTGGCAGAGCCCATCCCAAGGTTGCCCAGCCCAGTGATGCCACCGAAGCCAGCTGGAGAGAAAACAACACACAGGAAGAGAGGCGTGAGTCAGTAACTGTCAGCAACTGCAAAAGAGGACAAGTACATCAGCTGAACTGCATCCCCACAAATCTAGGGGTATCGTGGATTCCTACGGCAGCCAGCTCTGAGTAAGGACATCCCTAAACACACACACTTCACTCAGTGACATCACCTTAAGCAGGGACACAAAGGTGTGCCATGGGAGTTATTCGTGCAAAGCCCATGGCAAGCAGAGACAACAACAGGGGTCAAGAACCCCAACTCCTTGGTGTAATCCTAGAAAATTCTTCCTTCTCACAGCCCCCACTTACACAGGATAGATGCAGCACTGCTGGGGCCTCCATCTCCAGGACCTCCCACAGTCCCCGACCCGCTGCTCCGTCTGCTGCCACTCCCTGCATCTGGACCAGCACTGCTGGATGTAGAGGGCTGAGATGGGGCAGCAGGAGAAGGGGTTGCAGTGGGGGCAGAAGCAGCATTGGGGGCAGAAGCAGCAGATGTTGAATCTTGGACCCTGCAAAGGATAAAAAGTATTAAACTCCTGGTAGCAGGGAAGGTCAAGGGCAGTCCTCTGCAGGGACACAGGATGCACACCCCACGATCACTGGGATCCTGGCACACCAGTGATCCCCACGGCAGCCAGCCCCAGCTTCTATCCCATCTCTGCCTGCACTGATCCACTGTTGTGCTCCCAGATGCTTTCCATCTGCTAGAATCTGCCTGCCATCCTGACACACTGCAGCCCCTGACATGTCGCCCTGGCCCACGCAGAGCAGCTGGACAGGTCTTACCCTAAGTTGTATCCAACTCTTCCTTGAATCCCACTGAACTATTTACTGCAGCCACATCCTTGAGCAATGACTGTGCTCCAAACAGGAAAATCCTTCTGCTGCTCCCACAGAAACCACAGGAGGTTACAGTAGGGCTAGTGCATGGGGTAAACAACAATGTTCACTTCTGAAAATTCCTATCAAAGCTTCTGAGGCAAAAAGAAGCATCAGCACTACGACACAAAGAGGAAAACTGAGGCACGAGGCAGCCAGCACCTGTCTCACAAAGCCATGGAATATTTCTGGCCAGCTTGGCTCCAAATTCCCAGCTCTGCCACTGGCTGCACCTTAATGCAAGGCTCCTGCTCCAACATAAGTTGTCTGGAGCTTCTTTTAACACACCCACACAGACACTGTGTTGTAAGCCACCACGCAGCAGGTGCTGGACATCAGCTTTGCTGAATACACCAATCCAGGTTAGTACCTTCTCACCACAGTTACTCCCCAAGTATGTTACAGGAATTTGAAAGAGAACATTTAAAGATTTTCTAAAGCCTCTGCAGTCACAACAGTGAGTCTTGGACTAGCGTTGAAGAGCTTTCATTAAATTAGACCACAAAATTCACTTTACTCACCTTAATAATGCTATTATACCTCTGACAATGAGAACAATTATTTCCTGGGGTTTTTTTTCCCCCAGACCAAGAATTATTCCTCTTCTCTATCTCCCTTTTCTTTTCAACTCTTCTAGAACTTGAAAAATCAACCCTGAAGGTCCCTGTCCTCCGTCCAGACTAACCTGACTGCTGCTGAAAACCAGTGGCCACTGAGAGAGGCAAAGAGTAAGGAAACAAAGCAAATGGGAAGTTGAACAAGAAAGGAAAAAGGAAGCTAGAGAAAGGGCACTTGGTTTCTCTCAGCCTCTTCTCACAGGAAGAGAATTAATGTCTTCAGTAAGCACTTATCTAGGACTATTAGCAGGAGAAAAATGAGCAGCCTAGGACAGCTCTGATTCACCCTCTGAAATGGTTCACCAATACCACATTTATAGTAGAGACAGCAGAAACATCCCCAGACTCTCAGGCTATCTGGAGAGGCAGAATCCAAGGAGAGGCTGCAGAACCTGACAGTACGCTTCCTTGTGTTTGTAAAAAAATAGGTGGGAAAAAAAGAAGGGAAAAAAACCTATCTTGATTAATGCAGCTCTCCCAAGGGACAGCAGAACTGCACAGAGACATAGCCCTGGAGCTCCTCGGGAGCTGGAGCACACTGCAGCCAGAGCCCGAGGCACGGCTGTGAAGGGCCTTTCAAAATCAATGAAATGTGGCTGCAACTAAAGCACAGCAGCTGTTCCCAAAATCCTTCCATGCCCACCACACCTCTGGAAAGTGCTGGGTAGAGCTAAACCCATAGGACCCTGAGGTCAGCCCTGTGCCCCATTCTCAGTCTGAGGTCTGTGGTGCACAGGAGCCACATCCCCACTGGGAACTGGCCCAGGTGCACCCACAGCACCACATAAGCACCCCCACAGTGTCCCGTGTCCGTGGTTGCACAGCCCAGCTGGAGCATCCCCTGTCTGCACTGGCCTGTGCAGCTGTGCCTCCAGGGGCCACACAGGTGCCCCACAGGGCTCACATGCCATGTGCCTCCTGTGGCACCTCAGAGAGCCTGAGCACAGGCTCAGAGCTGGGTATGTAGCAAGAGGTGACAGAAAACCCAGGTATTGGCTTCTACAGCAACACAAATTCTCTGGGAAAGTAATTTCTTTCATCAGCAACTTTTTCTAGAACTTTTGCTGGTTTGCTAGAACCAGAATCCATTTCTGATGGGTTCTTCCAAGACACACACAGGAGTAATGTTAAAGAACCAGCCCCTCCAGGCTGCCATACACCACCACAGCTGTCCATGTCATCCAAGGACAGGTTAGTGACAAACCCCATTGCTGTGTGGTACAGCTGGGGCAGGGAAAGCTCACCAGGATCATCACAATCAGTTATTGCCAGCTCCCATTTGACCCCCAAGACTCTTACTTCTGCGGAGTCTTAATGACCAAGTGAACAGTGAGCCCATCTTTGATCCCATGTTGATTCAACGTGTCTCCATCCTTCAGGATCTTCCCAGCGAAGATCAGAACCAGCTGATCTTGTTTGGCTTTAAACCGTCTGGAAATCTCTTCTTTGAACTGAAAAACAAACAGAGCATTTTTCAGGCAAAGGATTCGTACCAGTAAAATAACGTTCCAGGGATCACATCCACTCTGGGAACAGCACAAGGAACTGACAAGCCCTCAGAGCCCATGAAGGTACCACACAGTCACCAGTTGCTGATGGTGTCTGAGGTGTTAATGAAAACCAAAACAAAGCAAAGACAAGCTCTGAAATCACAAACTATGGAGTAAATCTCAGAAAAAAAACAGAGCCATTCCCTCAGAATAGCTGAAGGCTTCCAAAGCCAGACCAATTGTGCTTCAGGTCTAACCCAAACACACCATTTATCCTGAATGACTGAACTGGTTTCATCTGCTCATTTGAGTTTTTTTTTCCTAAGGAAAGCCAGACTCTGATTTAATACAGGACAGAGCTCTATGGAAAAGGGAATAATCCTTTATCAGCCAATGGAAATAAACTAGGTCTTCTCCAATTCCTATTCCTGCAACTGAATTCCCTGTGAGCATACCACAGAGCATGGGCACCTCTTCCTTACTGTGTGCTGTGCTGGGATTTACACTTGCAAGCAAGACTCTCACTGCTGGCCTTGCCGGAGCATTCCCAGATTGATTTGGAGGAAATAAAGCCTTGTATTTGGAAAACACAAACTATAACGAATTCAGAGGAGAAGGCCAGGATGGAGAGTGAAACATATACAGGTTCCAGAGCTCTCAGCCTTCACACCAGAACTCTAAAAACAAGGCTGGGCATGGCATAGCCCTGGCCCCAGATCACCCTGTCTGTATCTCTCCCCACACAGCTCCATGCCCTCCCTGCACAAAGCCCTTACTCCACACCCCCTGTACCCATGGGGTCCCCGAACAGGAGGGCCACACATGCACGGGCTCTGCCTACGCCATGAACTGCTGCCCAGAGATCCCTGCCAAGCCCTTCACACGCCGACCTCGTGCCCTGTGTCCGACCAAAGCGCGCAGCCAGCCCAGTGCAGAGCCCATGACACCTTGTCCCAGTGGGCATCGCCACTTCCTCCAGGCCAGGACCAGCCCTAGAGCCAGCCCCTGCCAATCCCAGCCTTCGCTAGCCCCAGCTTTTGCCAATCCCAGCCCTCTCCTGCTCCCTAGCAGGTGCGGAGTTCCCCCCAGCCCACCCGTGGAAGAACCGATGTTTCCTTTCCTCCACTTCATCCAAACATCTGCCCGGCTCCTCTCCCCTCGCCCGGGGAATCTGCCTCCAGAGAAGTCCAGACCTACGCCAGGACCCCTAGATGCCCCCCCGGCAGCCCCCCACGCACCCATGCGGCTCTGCCCACAATCCGAACACCCTTCCCACACCTCCGCTCAGGGAACACTCTCCCACGCAGCCCAGCCCACGGGCCAAGCCCCCAGACCCCACCCCGGTCCTTCATACCCCTCCCACTGCCACCACCCCCAAAACCGCTCTCCGAGTCCCTCAACTATTGTGGTTTCGACACCTATGACCCCTCCCACAGGTGAGCCCCCCAGACCCCCTCCCGCCCTCTGGACTGTTTCCACTCCAAAACCCTCCAGCACCTGCCCT